>ML682004.1:1122946-1412665 GCA_007922195.1 Podocnemis expansa
TTATTTCGAAACAAGTTGTTTCGACACAACTTGTTTCGAAATAACCGTGTGTGTGAATACAGCCAAAGAAAGGAAGGAAAAACAAGGGGAGTACAGGTGGGGGGGATCACAAGAAGAAATTGCACAGCCAGTGACTTAGTGAGTTGCCTTGTGTTTCCTAGAAACACAGCAGCAAACAATTCTAGAAAATTCAGCTTCCAGCATGCCTGCAAAATCATTATTTTAAAAAAATTTTTTAGAAATCTGCTGGTTTCATTTTGAAATGCAGTGATCTTCTACATGCAGAATATTGCACCTGATTCTTCCTAGGGCTAAAAGGACCAGCGCATTCACTGCAGTCATTATAAACAGTCTCTCCCTGCTGCCAGTCTGTACTAAATCTTTCAAAGTGCCACAGGATGCCTTGTTTGTTTTACTGAAGTAGACTAAAAGACTAACAGATGTATTTGTTTGTTGGTTACTCCTTTGGAACTTGTCAAAAGGGTTTTTAGTCTCCTGGACCTAAGATGCAGGGAACTATACCACTGCAGCTCAGATGCATTTGATTTTAGGACTGACATTTTCTCTTTGGCACTTTTGTGACATTCTTTTCATTTAACTATCTTTCTCCTGTTTCCATGTGTTATTCAAGGCTGCATCTGATGAGGTGTGATTTTTTTCCCACAGAAGCTGAAGTGAGAAATAAATTTGTTAGTCTTTAAAAGCTCCACCAGACAGACTCCTGCTTTCTTTTAATCAGTTTCTCTCTGCTCCCTCCTCCTATCAGAAGCCTTTGCTTTTACCCATAACAAATATGGTTTCCAGATAACACGTGTATCATTAAAATTGAGCTCCTCAGTACTTCCTGTCTGGCTTTTTTGCCCTCAAGAAAGATGGTTTATGCACTTCCAGTTCAGGAGCAAGAGCTGGCAGTTTTTTCTGCATGCCTGGGTGAGTATAACAAGGACAAACTAATCAGGGGCTGATCTGTTGTTCACCCTTTTTTCTTGTAGGCTGAATCTCAGTGGAGCCAAGCTCCAGGGGCGTAGCTGTGTTACTGTGTTTCAGCAAAATGACTAAGGAGCACTGTGGCACACTTCCCTGCATTTATTTCCTCCCATTCTGTGAGTCCCCCCATCTTCAAAGCATGTGGCAAAGTGGGATTTTCTCCCACGAAAGCTCATGCAATAAATAAATTTGTTAGTCTTTAAAAGTGCCCCAGTGCTCCTTGTTTGTGCTGTGGTACGTAGTTTTTAAGAAGCCACAGGACTCCTTTTTTTCCCTCTGTGGGGTGGTATCTGAGTATAATTTCATGCTACTTTTATGTTGCCAGCTGGGTGGGCTGCTGGGATGCCAGTGGGTTTGGGGCATGGGGTGTTGGGAGACACGGTGGGTGGGCGATATCTTTTATTGGACCACTTCCCCTGGGCAAGAGAGACGCACTTTTGAACTGACACACACAGCTCTTCGTCAGGTCTGCCAAAAGTAGGGTTACCAGATGTCAGGCAAAAGGAGGACATGTCCTCCTTTTTCCCTTCGCGTCCTCCGTCAGCAGGCATTTTAAAAATGCATGATTTTGTCTGGCTTTTTCTTTACAGGGGTTAAAGTATGCTGGAACCAATGTTCCCCCTAATTTTTCATAGTCTGTGTGCACAAAAAATTTCTTCTGTGCAAATTTTCAGAACCAGTATCCAAATTTGTGCACACTCCAATGAGTGTGTTCAAACTTGTGAGCACAACAAAGCGTATGATGCAAATAATATCTAAATTTTATTTTGATATGGTGATAGAAATGATTTTATAAGTTACAAAACCTTATTTGAAACATGCTATTTGAAACTGCCTTTTAAAGTAGCACAAAAATATTAGCACTGTTGAATTATTTTGTGTGTACTTTATTTTGTTGTGTGCACGGGCTTCACAACCTGTGTGCGCGTGCACTTGAGCACAGCTTAGAGGGAACATAGGCTGGAACCCCCTCAAACCCCCTATTTTTAAAGGGAAGTGTTCCAGGGCCCCCTAAAAACAGAAGAATATTACATTAATACTACATTTTCTCCATGTGCCCTCCAACGTCCTCCTTTCCATAATTCCCTGTCCTCCTTTCCATGCTTTGGTATCCGGTAACCCTAGCCAAAAGGACTCGCTGCCCGGCAGCCTTGCTGCAAAATGCAAGGTGGGCCAGATTGTTTAGCATAAGTCATTAGCATATATTGTAAGGAGCTGTTCGGGGTGGCCCGTTAACACCCCTGAAGTCTGCGTTGCCCTGGATGGGGTGGTGTTTGGGAAGCTGTGGGAGCTATGCTGAGGATGCCAGTGACCAGAGGATTATGGGGAGGCTGGAGGATGTTTGTGTGGGTGCTGGGAGGTGTCTGGTGGAGGGGCAGTGGGGAGGAAGGGGTGGCTAGTGGGTGAGGGTCATATGGGCTGGAGGTGGATGGGGGTCCCTTGCCATGAGAGGGACTTTTAGCAATAAGCCTTTGGTGGGGAACTTGTGGGAGAAGCTGGCGGCTGGGGTCTGGCCATGTCAAAGATGCTATTCAGCTGCCCATCTGACATCTTCCAGGCTGCCCCAGCTTCCCCTGTGGACAGACCGTTCCCCAGGCTTCGTCCTCAGCCAGCACGCACCAAGTAATGTGCTGGATCCCGGTCCTGGGAGCCCCTTGAGCTGCCCCATGGCAGAACGCTACAGTGCTTCGTACCATGAGTGGGTGCTATGCATCCCAGCTCGGGAGCAGCGGCTGGATCCGAAGGCCTGTTTGCTCAGCTTTGGTGTCCCTTATGGACTTTCCACAGGAGCTCTTCTGTTTTGCTTTTGTTGGAAGCAGGCGAGCCCTTCAATTGAAAATTAACACTGACAAATAAAGCTGGAGAAAGTATCTGTTCAAAGACAGCTGCTGGCTCTCATGTGGTGCTGGAGGAGGGTAAATAATGGAGCAGGTCCAAACATTTCAGCTTATATTTTTTCCACCAAAAAAGGGACATGTGCCTTATACATTTAAAGAAAAGGTTTGCTTTTTTTAATTTTTACCAGCTCTAATGAATACTAATTGCAGACTGATCCTACCATAAGATTCAAAAGGTGTTGCAACCAGCCTGGCCCCAGATGATGTTAATGCTAAAGAAGGCGGGTGGCTGGGTCTTTAATTTGACTTGTTCCAGTATTACAGGGCCAGGGAGATGCTCTGATTCACTGTGTGCAGGAGGAGGTGGGTAGAAGTTGTGAGTCCACTGTTGGGATGCAGTCAGACCTCTCAGGATGGGATGGTCTAGCAGGGGTGTCGAGCTCCCATCAAACGGCAGACCTGCTCTGATACCCCGCCACTTGGCACAAGCCACATTCAGCAAAGTTACAAACCATGGTGGTAATGACATGTATTTATTTTACACCCCTCTAGAGCCTCTTGACCTGCTACCAAGTGGTTTAGCCCCTGCACACGAGGTTTTGCTGTATTGCTGCCGTGGAGTCTGGGCTATGCAATTGCTGTCTGCCGTGCACTCTGCTGGCACGTGCTAAAATGTTGCTCAGTATGTGATGAGTCAGTCCTCTTTTTTGTGAGACTCCACCAGCACACACTAGCAAGGTCTACGCAAGGGGTGACACAACACACTGGTGTACTCTACAAACTATACCCTGGGAGTGTGGAACCCAGGGGTTGTGAATTTCCAGGGAGGTAGCCGTGTTAGTCTGTGTACAGCAAAAACAATGAGAGTCCTGTGGCACCTTATAGATTTGTGATTTGAGGAGTCCAACTTGAGATGCCTTAAAGGAGTCTGATTGAGAGAGCTGGTTTTATCACACACATTCCTCATCACGGCACATTGAGAGAAAGCTGATCTTATCACAGGCATTCCTTTAAGGCCAGGGTTCTCAACCCTTTTAGTGTTGTGACGTGGTTGAGAGCCCTCGCAACACAGGACGTCCCCCTCTGCCAGAAGATGCTGCCATCGAGCCTCCCTTTGCCACCAGAAGTTTTGGTGGCATCTCATATAAAGGTACCCCCTCTGCCGAAAAGGCCTGCCATCATAGCTGCTTTCAGCGGTGACTCTTCAAGGAGCAATGCCCACAGCCACAGAAAAGTTCCACTGCACCAACTTTCCTCAGTGACTCTAAAAGGGGTAAAACCATGTCACTGAAAGACTTCATGAGGGTTTCTTTTGGCAGTGAGGGGGTTTTTGGTGGTGGGCTGATTTGCAGTGACACACTCAGCCGCCATGTCACAAGACAGCAGTTGAGAACTGTTGCTTTTACAGTGTCTCATGTTGGATACCTAAAATCATCTTGGCTCATTCTGTTGTGAGGTGCCTAGTACATTTTTTGGTTTGTTTGAAAAATAATGAATAGTAGTCATATACCAAGAACTTGTTCTAACCAGTGTTTCGTCTTTGCTAGATTGTGCTTGGATTCAAAAAAGTATGATCTCCAACGTGTTCTGTCTTTCAAGTGAAAAATAAGACTAATACTGTTTGGGGTCAGTATATAGCACCTTCCATTGTAGGATCTGGGAGAACTTCCCCGAGATGGATGTGGATTACTGTCACCTTTTTACAGATGGGGAAACCAGCAAAGGCCACAATCTTTGATACCATGTTTGCATACAGTATTTCAGTTGTTGCGTCCCGACTCAAACATTGTAACTCTGATTTTACAGAAGTTCTGAGCACACAGGTCTTCATTTGAAGTCAATGGGTGCTCCAGATGCTAAGCACTAGGGTGTCTGAAATTGAGACACTGCCAGTCAGTGGCCAGTCTTGAAAATGGTTGTCAGTGATTTGCCCAAAATCAAACTGTATGTTATTGACTAAGTGGAAATTAGAGCCCAGGTTTTTATGAGCCTGTCTCCAGCTATGAATGCTAGAGTATATCATCTTCCTAGAATATAATTCCTGAAAAGTCTTGCTACAACATGGACAACTGTTAGGATGCTCAACTGGTTTCAAAATGGCAGCAACAGATCGTAGGCAATGTCTACACTACAGGGCTCAGGTAAGTCAACTTAATAAGGTCGATTTAAAGTCAACTTTATTAAGTCAACTTAGTGAGGCCTCATTTGTTTAAGTTGACTTTATAAAGTCGACTTAGGCCAGGGGGACCCATTTAGAGTTGACTTATAAAATTATTAAATTAAATTATTATTAAAATTATTATAAATTAATTAAAGTTGACTTAAATGCCTCTATTTAACTATGTTGACTTTATTAAGCCATGTTTAATGGGCACATTGTGTTAAGTCGTCTTACTAAAGTCGACTTAACCCTTCAAGTTGACTTTAGGTGCAGGAGTTATTAAGTCAACTTAAGCAAGTGCTTAAGTCAACTTAATGAACTCCAGATATGGCCAGGGAGTTGCTTAAGTTGCCTTAAGCCTCCAGTGTAGACATAGCCATAATGAGGTATGCCAGGGAAACAGCCGTTCATTCCCATGTGGGTGTTGACTAAGCAAGGATATTGTTTGGTTTTTTAGTTCCCTGTTTGAATAGAAGAGAACTCCCATGGCAACAACCTACGAATACAAGTGTAGAGGCCTTCGTAGTGAGGCCAGCACCACTGTAAAAAAAATTTGAAGGAAATTATTTCATAAATGTGCTACTTTTATTTCCCAGGGAAGATCTAGTCCTGTCTCGGCTTGTTAAATAGCGTATGTGTTGACCTCAAGTAACACGCACTCTGGAATGCATGTAATTTTGGCAGCATGATCAGCTGATGTAAGGAATCTAATTGACCTGTCTTTCATTCCAGGAGGCTCCAGCTGACAGACAATCTAGAAAGAAAAGCTGCATGACCAATGACCACGAACACTGCCCATCTGTTTACTTCTGGACACCGCCCAAAGGGTTGCTCAAACGCCAGTGATCCGTTTACAGGTACAATGCAGATGAAATGGTGCGTCCCCTCTCGTTCATCTGAGAATGCCAGGGTTCATATCATCACTTTTCCTTGGAGCTTGGCTCTCCGCTAATTTTTGAAAGCTAGTTGGTAATGAGATCAGTCCGTCCAATGGTTAATTCCAGTTCACATGCAGTTTAATTCCACAAACCAAGGCCCCAGTCCAGCAAAGACTTATGCAGATGCTTAATTTGTGCTCTGTGAGGAGTCGGGCTGAAGTTAATAGGACTTCTTGGAGTGCAGGAGTCATGCAGGGCCTGATTAAGGCAGGGGCTTTAGGGGCTGCAGTTCCAGGTCCCAGCCTAAAAGGGGTCCCACAGCTCCATCAAAATCTGACCCCAGCCGGGCCCCCATAGACCTGCCCTCCTCGCCACTGTCAGGAGTGGGGCAAGATTGCTGCAGCCTCTGGTCTGAGGGGCCTCCCAGCGGCTGGCCTGGCTGGGCCCCAGCCCTCACCCCACCGCCCCCTGAAGCACCACCAGGCCGTTGGCCCCTTGTGGCGCCTGCGGGGAGGCCCCCTCTGTGTGGAACACCCTGGGCTCGGCCACCCCACCCTCGGGCTGGCCACCACTGTGGAGGGGAGCCCTCAGACCTGGGAGGGGGACACACAAAAGTGGGGATCCCAGGGCCCTGGGGCTATTTAATCTGCCCCTGAAAGCACACAACTAAACTTTTGTAGGATCGGAGTCTAAAAGTGGCTTCGGAGCAGGATGAAAACATGGAGATGAGACATACTTTGGTATTCCTCAGTTTGGCAAGGCTGCCCCTATAAGACAAAGGGCTGAATCTGAAAATGTTGCCTTGTGAATACATATTGACTCAGAGCAGGTAGTCCAGAAAGGGGAGCATAAAATCAAGGTTCCCTTTATTTACTACCCTAACCAATGTTCAGGTGGGTCTTGATGTGGAAAACAGTAGAGCAGCATGATTTTCATCTCTCAGTCTCTGTCTCATGGAAACTTTTTTTTTATTATGTAACAGTGATCTTGCCCCTTCCTCTAGGGCAAGAAAACTGATCTCGGCCATCAGAGCCAATATCCTGCCGTTCTCTGGCAGGCATAACAGAAAGGCAGGTTCAATAACATTCTACAGAGGTCGTGGTGGCTTTTGAATCAGTTGTTTGTTCTGTCTCCAAAAGCACCAAGGAACGACACAAAACCCAATCTCCCTCCAGAGGTATTGGTTTCCAATTTGACAAGCAAATCTCTCTATCTAAGATGCTTGTATGGCCTTGTACTGTATATCTCAGTGCTTCACAGTCCTACATAACTTCACGACAGTCTGTGAGGTAGGGAAGCAGGCATATCATTCTGCAGATGAGAGATGCGAGTCACAGAATGAGTTAGGGTCTGTCTACACAGCAAGGAAGAAACCGGGGATAGCAAGATTCAGAGTCTAGATCTGCCAAGCTGGGCTTGTGCTATGGCACTAACAATAGCCATGTAGACCCCCCAGTTCAGACTGGTGCTCTGGCTCCAAGACCAGCCCCTTATACTGGGCTTCAGATCCTGAGCTCCAGCCTGAATCGGAGTGTCTACAGGGCTTTTTCAGTGCCATGAGTTGGAGTCTGGAAAGCCAGGCTTTGAGGTTCACTGCCTCGGGTGATTTTTGCAGTGCAGATGCACTCTAAGTGACTTGCTCAAGGCCACACAGGTAGCCTGTGACAGAGCAAAGAAATAAACTCGTCTCCCAGGTAGGTGCCCTCGTCACTAGACCACACTCCCTCTCCCCCACCTCCGAAGAATATCTCTGTCCTATGATTATTGTTTGTATTATGGTAGCATCTGGAGCCCCCTTTGTGCCAGCCACTGTATGAGCACATTGTAAGCTGCTTGGGTTAGGGATTGTTTTTCTACTAGACAAAATAGACAACGGGTTGAGGCAAAGACCGTTGTCCCCATTTTACAGCTGAGGAATGGTGGCCGAGAAAGATGCCCAAGACCGTGGAGGAGGTGGGGTACAGTTGATTGGCATTCACCACACGTCCCCCTGTAAGCATCCCGCTGCAGCTTGTCTGTGGTGTGGTGATCCAGTGAGCAGACCGAATTCGAGGATTACCATGAATCTTGGGCAATGGATCAGAATTGTGTGCACCAATAAACGGAGGAGGTTCACGGCGGTGCTGGGAACCGAACTCCGACACCCAGTCCAGTGCCTTAGCCACTGCGCCGCCTTCTGGCCAAAGGAGCTAGGCTGCAGAGCCTACTTGGAGTGGAATTGTTGAGGATCTTTGTGGTGATAATCTCTGGGAGAGCTACTCGTAGCTGGTCTCCATGTCATCCACCATCAGTGCTTGTCCCACTTTCTTTTGAGGGTTCCCACTTCTCCCCTTCCCGTCTGCCCGTGTACCGTCACCCCCTGGGACAGTCAGCCTTCCTGCCATGCAGGCACATCTTTCTCAAGGCCATCACAGAGTTTCTCTGGGAGCTTCCTGACAGGAGTGGCTTGTGTAGCAAGCTGCCTTTATCCTCTTGCTGCTTCCAGAGCATGAGGGTGCCTGAGCTGCTCCACTAAGTGGAGTGAGAGGCACCTCATTGTTTCTCCCCGGGGACCAGTGCAGCACGACCTCCGAGCTGTCGTCTCTGTCTAAAACACTGACCAAGGGCTGGCCAAGCAGCAGCGGGGCGGGGAGCAGTGGGAAGACCCACACCAAGTTCCTCTGAACAGACCGCACATCCATGCCTAGAAGAAAAGTGTCCCGGCATGCTCTCCGCTGACTCTGTGGCCTGTCAAAGCAGTTGCATCAAGGAGCCCAGGAAGGGAACCATACGCAGTTCTGCCTGGCTTGTCAGATGAGCATCATGGCACACAGATGTTGGTTAATGAGACCTTGCAGGGCTGTGGTGGACAGGTAGCTACAACACTGAATTGCAGCTGCCTCTGTGAGGCCACATTACCCCCCAGATAACTCAAAGGGAGCAAGCTCAGTGTTTAGCACATGCCTCAGTATTTTCCTGGTCTCCTTGTGTTTCCAGAAGACTTGGTATGTCAGCCTTGATGCTTAGACTTCCAGGTTATCCACTCTGATTGAGAGAAGCAAAATCTAATATTTTCATACCTCCTTCTCTTTCTTAGAGCTGCTCTCTCTGAGATAAATCAGTCACTAAATACTGAGACCAGGATTCCCTTGTGTGCTGATGAAGTGTGGGACCAGATCAGCTCTTCCTGTGGGGTTTCAGGCTACAAGTGAGGCTCCAGCACTCAGTAACAGTTGTGTTTTCACTGCAGCGGGGCCATGGAGGGAGATGAAACAGCATCAAGCCACCTCTCAGAGGACAGCAGCCTACTGGACCTTCCTTCTGCCTATGATCTAGCAGACAGCTTCCTGCCAGAATGCAGCACTGGGATCAGTGACGAACCTTGTAGCTCTAGGGATACTTTTGCCTCATCGGCGTCCTTAGGTAAATACTGAACTAACAATGAATGTAAATATTCCTGTTTGCACATGCACTTCCTTTGGCCATAGGCATGTCGGGTCAATATTTATTGCTTCAGGTGGTGTGTTGTTTTGAATGAGCAGCAAATCGCATGCCAAAGTTGGGAGGGAAGGGCATCAATCTTAGTGCATTCTTAGAACTGCAGTGTGACCGTGCGTCCTAATGAATACAGAGTGCACTATGGACTGATGATACACATGAGAGCGGTTGAGAGGGCCTGTCATCTACTAACGTTTGCTGCTATCTAATGTCACTGTTCTCATGGAGGAGTGAGTCACTTCAGGCCAATTGACAGAAACAATCCTGAAGCACTCCTAGGCGTTAGCAAAAATACTGCTTTGTACAATAACAACCAGCGAGGAAACATCTACTTTGCAAATCCTTCTACTGTCCTTTCTTCCACTTGCAACCTGTATCCTCTTTAACTCAGTGCAGGACAAATGTTCTGTTTGTAAAAGGTTAGAGAAAAAGGCAACTGTGTTAAGACTGTGCTGCATTTCTCGTGGATTAGTAGTAAGTTTGCCAAGGGACCTGGTTCTGCTCAGCAACTGGGAGACAACAGTTAACTTTCTTGCTTTGTTTCTTAGAGTGGGTGGATTTCTGCACAAAGGTCAAGAAACTAAGCTTTGGCCCAATTCCCACTTTCTGAGCTGGGCTATTGTATGTTGCAATATTTGCCCATGAGGCAGGTGAATTGATGTTGCAAGGACAACTTTAATTCTGATATTTTTCTAAGTTTTGAGCATGTGACTTTACAGCCTGAAATGTGTGTGTTTGTCAGAACTGCCCCTCTGGAATGTAATGTAGCTGTTAGGGATGTAACATGCATACAGAGTCTGTTCTGCTCTTTGTTTCTGTGCGTGATTCTGGCAAGTTTCCCGTACCTTCATATATTTGCAGGGATGAATTTTTCTGCAGTGGCTGGCATGCCTTTGAGAGGAGAGTATCAAAATATATTATTAATTTAAAACAAACAAGCAGTCCTGTAGCATATTTAAAGACTAACAAGTTTATTTATTGCATGAGTCTTTGCAGGAGAAAATCTCCCATGAAAGTCTTCAAAAGTAACACAGGACACCTTGTCTGTTATGCTGAACTGGACTACCATGCTCCCCCTTTGGAATTTATTAATTTAGTTACTGTAGGTGTCACTAGGTGGCTCTGTCCCATACAGTCTTCCAAGTTTTTTTTGTCAATGTGGCAGCAGATTTTTCAGTCATGGGAAGACAGGCTATGTGACAATATTGGTTCCTGTTTATTCAAGGCTGTGGATTTAGGAGCTTTGTGAACAGCAGGAGAATTTACTCTGCCTGGCACACTGAGTAGCATCGGTTCGTGAAGCAGAGCTGTTCCTAGACACTTGGACATTGGTGTCGGCCTGAAATTCGTGAACTGAGGGATTCCACTGCATACCATGTGACATCTCTGTTACAGGCCTGGTGCATTTGTGTTAACAAAATAATTTACATTTAGAGTTAGAGTTGGTTGAAAAATTTCTGTCAAAACTGTTTTTTGATGGGAAATTGGGTTATGGACTAAATTATATTTTTTTCAAAAACCATCAGCTCTCCACAAAAAATGTAGAATATGCATTAGGCACCACCCCTGCTCCCAGATATCCAAAAGACCAAATGTTTTTGAGTCTGACCAAAAATTTTCATTTGGAAATACAGCAAAAGTGCTTTATCGTAGCTGACTATAGTTTTTAGGTGTGTAATGCCCCATTCTCCTCTATGTTCCAGGCTCCCCCAGGGACTAAATGTCTCATGATACACTGTGTCCATGTAACTCCCATGATGCACTGTGACATCTCAGCAAGAAGGGAGAGAGTGGCGCATCATGGGATATGTAGTGCAGCCAGGGAGCCCAGCCCATAGGGAAGAATGGCGATATGAGGCAGCTGAACTATAACTTCCATGAGGAACCATGGCAACGTTTTCTAATCAAAATTTTTGGTTTCCTCTTCATTATTTGGATGAGAATTTTTGGTTTGCAGTTTTCTCACTGAAAAGTTGGAATTTTTCACATGGGGAAAAGCCCAAGAAACCTATTTTCTGATCCACTCAAGACTTGTCTCACTGATTTCTGTATCACTGTGATACTGATGTGCAAGGTCCTGGTACTTGCCACGGAGCGGCGGAGAGGAAACCTGGATGTTAAAACAGGATGCTGGTGTCAGAAAAAGGAGCAGTAATATATTACATCCTGTGATCTGGCCTGGCATTAATGTGTCATGAGATCCAAGTTCCTCTTTCTGTTCCTCTGTCAGAAACTAAAAGTTTGTGAGGGAGAGGTTTGTGACTGGGGAATCACTTTGTCTATGAACTAAGGGGTGCCAAGTTGTTTGCTACTTTCAAATCTGTCCAGTCAAAATATTTTGGTGGCACCCTACTTTTGACCCCAGCATCAGTAGCACAGCACTGCTTTGTATGGGGCTTTTACTGCTGCTGTCACCATGGGCAGGAGTGACTGCAAAGATAATGTGTTGGGGCATAGCTGGAAATGGTTATATTCAGCCTCAGCACCTTTCTGGAATGGGATTGATGCCAACACTTCTTTTATCACCTATTCAGTCCTGATGGAGTGAGGGTTAAGAAGGCTTTTGGCAGCCAAATTAAATATAGCTAGGTGAGGCTGGGAAATCATATCCTGTTTCTAAAGAGGTTTGCAAATATTTGTTGAACAGGAGAAAATAGTATTTCTTCTGTTTGCAAGCAAAACTAGCAAAATTCTAATGAAATTTCTGTTCACTTGGCAGATTTAAATAGTTAAAAGGAGGTGTTTAGCTCCTCTTTCTCCTATCCTTGATGCAAGATACTTGCTTAATGACTGAGCAGATATCAGATGGTGACATGTAGACTCTGCACCCCTACTGGTCACTCACAGTATTACACATCCAGAAGATAAAGTGCCCAGTAACCTAGCCTAGGTATGATATTACTAGTTTATGAAGCTTGTGCAATTTAGTTCAGTTTTTAGTATGACAACTCAGGATTATGCTTCAAGTAAAATAGCATTAATCTGTGATAGAGATTTCAGCCATCACGGTGTTTTATCTGTCCAGAGTAGGACCTGTAGAGAAAGCCCTGTGATCTAGTGGTTAGAGTAAATGATTTGGCCAGTAGATCTTTCTGTTCTGATTTGAGTCGTGATTAATTTCAGATCTTGGTAAAGCTAAGGTGTCCACTTGTGGGTAATGGTAGAGCAGTGGTCCCCAACCAGCAGATCATGATCTACTTCTGAATAGCAGTTGCCATTGAAACCTAGGAGTGTTGTGCCATCGGCTGGTGAAAGATTGGAGACCACTGGTGTAGTGATACATTTCCTGGTTGCTGGTGAGGGTATGCCAAATAAATATCTTTCTCTGCTTTGATGGGGAAATACCTCTGACAATGTAATAGGTGGGGTTGGTCTGTTTTTCGACAGTGTGTCATAGGTTTTCCATAACCTTTATACATGTATTCACAAGTGCTGGGATTGATGGACAATCCTTGTGACGGGTGTGTACAGCAATTTATCTGCTCAGATGCAATTTCTCTCCCACAAGGATTTGAGTGAATTGTGTTGATGATAAGTGTCAGGTGTAGGAGGAAAGTGGGATCACTCTTCAGTCCCATGACTGGTTTGCAGAGCACCATGTTTACAGTTGATCAGTCAGTTATGACATGGAAAAACACAGACAAGCTGCTCATGCTAAAGTGAAAAGATGTGTATTACTGCAGTAGAAACGAGATTCTGCATCTTTGCTCATGCGTAACACACACTGACTTCAGCAAGTGTTTTTTGTGTGCAAACAATGAAAGATCAGACTCCGAAGTCTCCATTATTCTCATTACCATAGGACCCGGAAGCCTTGAGTAGAGCCAAACAACGAAGGACACCGTATACACATAATAAAAGGCAGCCCTGATGCAAAGAACTTGCAACCTGAACAGACTTACTGCATGCAGTTTTGTATACATTTGTGTCTATATGAAACAACGATGCAAGTGTCTGCTCTGTGTAACAGCAGCAACATTTTATATTCTGGGCCAAATTTTAGCTGCAATAAGAGGTCCATTGTGTGCACAACTGCTGTATTCCAGTGCAGAGCTTGGATGTGCAAATAGCAGTTTAGATCATACGTGTCCTTGCATGTGCGCAATCATTGTGTGCAAAGATAGAGGCACACTCATGCTTGCAAAAGTTAATGGACATAAAATAATAATCAGTCAAAATACATACCTGCCTGCTACAGGCCTTCTGATGGTTGGCTGGCTCAGGAGGGATTTATATTTATATGCTATGTATTCTTTTTTAAATAAGAGAACTTGCAAGGGCCTGGCTAAAGTAACCTAGTATTTGACCTTGGGATATAATGCTAAGTTAAGGAATGGTAGTTTGATTTCTGCTGCCCTCTAGTGATCAATTTTATTGACTTCCAGTAAATTAGAAATGTATCAAATGAAGGTGCAATTGAACTTCAGGGATTTGTGATGGTGGAGGAAAATCGGTACCTTCACATTTCTGCCAGAGGCCCAGATCCTCAGCTGAGGCAGGTCAGTGGAGCTCTTCCGATTTCATTGGAGCTACATTAATTCCAGCTGAAGATCCTGATCTGAAAATATTGCCAAAGTAAACTTGATTGTTCACTGCTTAGCATAGTTTTCTACACAACATCATTCCTATCACATGCGGGTGAAGTTATTTTTGGGTTTCGGAATAGAGGTTGTGTCTGTCTCTGCAGTGCAGCTGTGCCAGGGAATCCAGTGAGAACCAGGATGCTTTAGAGTAGAAATTGGTTGCATTGCTGAGCATAGACATGATGGTACCTGCTGCTGAAATGGGCTGAGCCTTTGAATACAGACAATGTCCAGTAATTAACAATGTTGCAAAGTCCTTCATTATTGGTATTTGCTGATTTTCTTGGAAAAATTCCAGGTTTTGAAGGAACCATGATTTGGGTTTTACTGCCTCTCCCCCTTTTTTTATTATTTCTTCTCACAGATTTTGTTTTTTTCAGGACCCGGGAATTTTTTGGAGGGACTGTGTCTGGCTGAGGGTCCAGTACGGACAGGATGCAACCTTCTGCTCCTCTGCTGATCTCAGACCCTCAGCACAGCCTTGTCTATTGGGTTGGGGGGGGGGCAGTCAAGACATGAGGGAAGCCTTGTTTTGGCAGCTGACACTATCCAACTGTTGCAGGCCTGCAGGGAGAAGATGACTTCTTCCACAGCTACATTGCTGGTACCCCCTGCCTACTGCCCGGTGGGAGTGCCAAGCACCCCTCCCTCTCCTTCGCCTGCTACCCTTTATTTTCCATTTTTAATGATTTTTTTCACTCATTTTTAAAATTGGAGACTAAACACAGCAAACAAAGGGCCTTGGGATGGTGGTAAGTGGGTTCTCTGACACAGTCATCATGGAATTGGGGGCATAGACTCTTAATTCCTGTGGCCCATGTGTAAAGACTGGATCAGATCCACGATATGCCTAAGATCCAAAGGGGCAGCCGTGTTAGTCTAGTTCAGTAAAACAAACAAGGAGGCCTGTGGCACTTAAAGACTAACACATTTATTTATTGCATGAGCCTTCAGGGGAGAAAATTCCACTTTGTCAGATGCTTTGAAGATGGAGGAACTTACAGAATGGTAGTTCCCTCATCTTTAAAGCGTCTGCCGAAGTGGGATTTTTCCTCATGAAAGCTCATGCAAAAAATAAATCTGATAGTCTTAAAGTACCAGAAAATCTATCTAGTCCATGTTCTGTCTCTGATACTGACCAGCATCAGACCTTTCAGAGGAAAGTATGGGTACCTGCCAGCAGGCAGATGTGGGGCAATCTGCCCCCATATTCAATCTTAGCCTGATCTCTGCTTGTTAAAAGTGGGCTTAAACATCAGAGCATGAGGTTTAAAACTCCTTCCAGAATGAATTCTCTCTCCGACTATTCTTGATGTCAGTGTTCAGTCCTTTGCTGAGGTTGTCATTTAGTCTTCCTGTTTACCAAGAAAAGGGAAACATTCAGACAGCTGTTTTGTTCATTTTAAGATGAGAATGTTGATTTTTTTTTTCCAGGTTGTAGGCCTGACATGTAATTGTGCTTCCACTTAATCATTATTATTTTTGTTTCCAGTGGACTCACTTGAAACTTTTCCAAAACATCCATCAAGTACAATTAAAAAACCCCTCTCTCTTCATAGCTAGGTGGGGTAATTCTGAACTATCGCAAATCTTAATATTGCATATTCACACCTCAGCGTGGTGGGCCCAGTTCTTAGCTGGAGTAAATTAGCATTGCAAAGCTGAGATTAATGAAGCCAGACTGGTTCACAGCTGATGAGGCTCTGGTCAATTGTGTTTTGTAGTATCAGTTAGAAAAATGGCGTAATTGCATCCGACATTAAATGAAGTAGCAAAGCTAACTTACAGTTTATGTAAAATTAATACAAGTAAATTAAGCCATGTGACATATAAAATAGAAAACCTGAGATCTCCAGCTAGATGTCTCTATAGCCAGCTCTCATTAATTTTTCAGGAATGTGCTCTACAGAACATTGAGCTAAAAATAAATGCAGAGAAGGAGAAGCAGATCACTTCTTCTACATGCATTCTGAGGACGGAAAGCAACCACACGCTGTTTTTTAAAAATTAGATTGAGAAAAAGCATCCTATTAATCAGATCGTCCAAAGATTATTCCTCAACTATACTTCCTCCTGATATCTGCAGTCCTATCATGTGGAGTGTCTCTGACTTCTACTCAAATTTAGTAATTAAGGTGTTTTTGTTTAACTATTAATAGTTCACAGGCAACTACTGTACAGAAAATACGGACTGGAAACTAGAGCTGTGAATCTCATATACACTTAGATTTGCTTCATCAGATTCTGGGGGTCTTCCTCTGGAGTTTGATGGCACTGCTAAAAACTCATTCTTTATATCAATTTCTGCTCAATAGTCCGTTGTTTCTCTTGGTCTGCAATTTCATTTCTGTTCATAGAACCGAATTTTCTCCAGATATCCATCTTGTTTGAATTTATTACAAAGGACTTCACAAGTAAAAATGCTTTTCATTTCATTATTAAAGATCTAATATTCTTTTGACTGTATCCATCACTAACCCTAACCCCTCAGACAGTGCAGGGAGCAAGACATTCTTCACTCTGCTTTAGATGATGCCAGCTGTAAATCGTGCAAGTAAAATTTGGAGCTTTGAATTCAGGTTTAGACAAGTGACTTAATAAAGGGACTGCAGCTGATTTGGAACTATTCTGATTGTTGTCAAATGTATTTGTTGGTAATTCTAAGTTTAAAATGTCGTGGGCCAATGAGAGAGATTGCTGGGGGTGTAAATTAGCAGAGTTTGGCCCATTGTTTTGATTTCTTACCTGGATGTTAAAGAGACTCACAAGTGAGTTTAACCTGCATCAAAAAAACTGTTGATCTAGGAATTGCTTAAGGACATAAGGCTGGCCTTACCGAGTCAGACCAGTGGCCCATCTAGCCCTGTATCCTGCCTTCCAACAGTGGGCAGTGCCAGATGCTTGAATGAACAGAACAGTGCAGCTAGTGAATAATCCATCCCCTGTCATCCAGTGTCTGGCGGTCAGAGTTTTAAGGACACCAGAGCACAGCGTTGCATCCAACTGGGCTAACAGCCATTAATGGACCCTATACCGTTGCAAGAGTTTTATCTAATTGCATGGGAGGCCACATTCTATTTAGTTTTAAACAATTCCTTGCCAAATTTGCAACCCAAACACTGAAGCGCTGAACTAATAGCAAGTGGATGACAGCTTTATGGCTAAACTGACTAGCTCATTCATGAGGCAGGTTTCAAGGGTAGTTTTCAATAAGTAAGAAATTGCTATTGAATAATAAATAACCAGTCATGGCTGTGTCAGTCAAGCAGATGGATGGTTGGTTACGTGGCTATTTTTCTAAAATTAGATATTGATGGCTCAGTCCTACCCCACTGAAAAAAATGGGAGTTTTGCTGTTGATTTCCTTGGGGATAGGTCTTTAGGTAACAGAGGAAATTTCCTCAGCCACGTAGTTAGAATTTTAGCTATTCAACAGTGATTCTTTTACCTAGATGTTCCAAACTTAGGGCCACATCCGTTGCTCATTGATATCAATGGGGGTCTTTCCACTGATTTTGGGGAGGGTTAGATTGGGTCCATGGAGCACAACCCATGAAGGCTGCTTGGCACCCATGGCTCTCATTAATTTCACTGGAAGTTATGGGTGCTGAGCTCCTTGCAGGATTGAGCTTTTATGGCAAACTGTGCTCAAAACATTGGTGCCCCCACTCCAGGAACTTGAATCTTTTTCCAAGTATAAAGGACTGCCTTTTTATTCTAATGGAACAAGAGGACTGGGGTGAGATGTAGCTGCATAATTTAAGGCTTCTTAAATAGTTACCTGGGAAATAAAGTCCAAATGAAACCTGATGATAAAGGATTGCAATTGTGTACTTTTGGCACAAGCCCATCTTTCCAGGGGTGGTAGTTTAATCTTTCCTTAACTGATTTCACCAGGGTGCCAAAAACAATGCATTATGTTTTGTAAAGGGATAACAAACTGCCTTTCTGAAAGAGCTTTCATATCATGCCAAAAATATTCAGTGCAAAGCCAAATTCTGCTCTCACTTCCACTCATGCAATCCAGTCCTGCTTGAGTTGCAGGGATGTAAGTGAGAACAGAATGTGACTCTGTGTCAGATAGTGCTCCTGGCTGGAGAGGAGAGCCTTTGAACATGTATAACACTGACTAACAGAATGTGACTCGTTGCATCCTGTGGTGCACGACATCTTGTTTTGGGGGTGGAGGGGAATTCTGCATTCCTTGCACACTCCAGACTCCCACTCAAGCCAGTCTGACTTTTGAGCGAAACAGGAATGTGGGGTCAGCCCGTGTCTTTAATGATTCTGATTTTCATATACATATTTTTGGGCAAACGGTCTGCTCCAGCCAGGACAGATTTACACCTGGGTTCTGCTCCCATGCCTGGGATTAAATGGATGTAAGGATTCCTTTATTCCTTGGCCTGGGTATCCTGCACTATGAGTAGGTGAGAGGAAAGCAGAATAGACTCCACAAGGATTAAACTCTTCTTTCTTTAAAAGTGGATGTGGAGTGGGTGGAGCCTTTGCTCTGCCATCCCATCGCACTAGCCAGTGCTGCTGGATGAAGGGAGATAATCCGGGTCAGCTGGACAGTTGGCTCAAACTATTCCCTTCCCATTTTGGTGCGTGTGTGTGTGTGTGTGTGTGTGTGTGTGTGTGTGTAAAGCATCCTGTTACTCTGAGTCACAACAATCACATTATTCCCAATAACTATATCACATAGACAATAAACCAAAAGCTTGGCATTCATAATGTCCTTTTGAAATGAAAAGAGGTGTGGCAGGAATTCACGCTTTACAGCGTTTTGTGTTTGCGTTTGTGTGTATATTGTTAGACTGTAGTATGGAATATATAAATACCCAGAAATGTTGGTATTTCCATGGAAGAGAAATTCTGGCTCCCGACCAGCGCCAATCTTAGCCCAGCTGGTGAATCAGCGAAAGGAGAAATCCTCCTGTGCTTTGCTTCTGAATTCAAGGCCAAATCTCACCACCTGCTCTGAAGATGAACATGCAGTAAAAATCCTCCAAAATTTAGTTCTGCGCCTTTCCATCCTCTGTGCACGGCCATGGCTCTGATTTTGAAAGGTGCAGTGCTTTTTACTCAGCAGCAGCAGGGATTACTTTCACAGACCTGCACATGTGCCGTGCTGCAGGAATCGTGCAGTACATCTGACAGGATGAAGATGTCCACCAGTCTCTTTCAGAGAGAGATCTTCTACCTCTTCCTTCTGTTTCTCCACCCCACCCAAAAGCACTACAGTATGGTCAGATCCAGCAAGATGGTGTCACAAAGGACAGATGCTCCAGTGATTTCTTGGGTCTCATTTCTCACTTTGTGACGCCGATGTTATGTTGGTACAACTCCACTGATTTCACTGGAATTCTGAATGGAGAACCCAGCCGGTAGAAAGAAATCTCTGGAACTGGAAAGTGGTCTGACTGATCAGGCGTCTCTTTCCCCTCCCATGCTTTGGGTAGTTAGTCCCTGCCCCAGAGAGCTTACAGGTTGTGCTGTTTGGCTATACAGCCCCTAGAACAAGGGGATCTCTGGGTACTATTGGAATAAAATGTTAGCACTTTGCGCTTTTCTCTGGTGAACTCTTTGGCCAACCAATTAAAGCACTTTGTTGGCTCTTCATCAAGCCCTCCTTGGCTAGAGGAAAATTGATAGGATGTGGGGCTGGGAATAGGAGTGGTAGACATTTGAACTTAATTACCATGATCTACATTTCTACCATGCAATACTCACACTAGTTATTAAGGAAGCAACAAAGCCCTGGTTCAGATTCTGGTTGTATCTAGAATTAATGAATAGCAAATCGTGCACTGTCCATTTAAGAGTCTGCAACCTCTGGGCAGCTGAAAATGTGGGGAAAACATGAAATAAATTGCTCTCCAGAATAAATAACATGGGGGGAAGGTTCTGTATTGGATGTAATGTTCATTTCAATATTGAATTCAGTAAAATATGTATACTTTAAAATTTAAATGAAGGTGACACAATTTTCACTGCATCCTAGAATCTTGTGAGTTTTTGCATCTCAGAAGAGCATTTCCTGCATGTTGTTGCTAAGGGATTTTTTTAGCAAACAATTTTGGTTTCACTGTATCATTGTCACTCCAGATTGCATGGCAATTTTTCCCTACTGGTTCCAAAGAATACTCCTGGTCCAGGAAGCCTAGTCATTTTTTCCCCCCAGAAAATGGTTTTTGGACTCATTTTGCTTAGCATTTGACACACGATTCTGTTTCTGTGAACTTCATTCATAAACATTCAACACTTGCAATTTGCAATTAGTGAGATCCGTCCCTGGTAAGCGCAAGTCCATTGATTAGTCGGTTCTTGTACACTCAATTGATTTCAATGGAGCAATGTTGATTTACAGCACCTGTAATTAACACACAAGGGAATATGAAGCAGCTTGATTTTTTTTTTCCTGATTTCATGGCCAATTTGGAAACGTTGGGCAGAATCCATGATTTGGGTCAAAAGAACTCATGAACACCGTAGTGAGATCAATATTTGATTTTTCTCTTTTGAGCCATGATTGAAGGTAGTTGGAAGGCTTCAACTGGTATTGGATAAGCATTTCTAAAACCTTAGAAACCCACAAGCTTGGAGAGCTCTTTCTAATCACAACCCTGTTGTTTGCTAATGTTATAACTGAACCGTTCAACAAATCTTTGCTTTTCTCCTGTTCTGTAACTCAGCCTTGTGGATTAATTTTGTTGCTGTTCTTTTCCTTTCCCCGCAGAATTCTTGACCTTTGCAGTTTTCACTGTCTTGTCTCCAGAGCCATCCTTTCTTCACATTTCATCGTTTTCCAAACACATCAACCTCCCTCTTAAGAATTCTGGGTAATGTAGTCTGTTAGATGGTACTCAGAGATGAACACTGAATTTCCACTAGAGGGCTCTCAAAATGACATGTAGGTATTTACATAGTTTGCCAAAAACTATACACTGGAAATTGTGGGTGTAATTTGTCTCCAGCAGTGTACTATTTTGTATTTTTACTGCACTCTGTATCTCTGAGCTGATTCCTAAATTGTCAGCTGTAATTTAAGATTTTTTTCAGGGAGAGCCATGGTTTTATTGTTTTTGCTTTTAAAAACTGTCTGCACTGAGTAAGGCATTTTCAACAGTTATGGCTTTTGTCTTATCTGGGTTTGTGATTGGTATGTAGTTAAATTCTAGCCTTGGTACATGCTGTTTGTCATATCTTGAAAAGTGGATCTGTTGCAGGTAACTGTGGGTTATATGTATTTGGCTAAAGGCTATAAATTCTGAAATGGCAGAGTTAATATGTGAAGAAAATCCTTTAATGCTGGAAAGAGGTCAAACGACCATAAAACAGTCAGGCAGAGAAAGAAAAAAATCAATGAGATAATGATTAGTAGGGAGTAAGGGGGTTAGTAAATGTCCCACAGTGAAAATTAATTGTCTCCATAACGTGTCAAGACGTAAAACTGTTGTTAGAGTTCATTGCAGTGGAAAGTAAACCCCGTGAAAACACTTACAAGCTTTTTGGATGTGATGTGCCCAATTTTCATGTTTATGTTGTGAGACTGGCAAAGATTGCGGGGCTTTTTCCCTTAAAGTGCAGCTCACGGAGTTGTTTGATTGTGAGAATTTTAGCTTTTTAATTTATATAAATTAAAAAGCTAAAATTCTCACAATCAAATAACTCCATGAGCTGCACTTCAAGGGAAAAAGCCTCACAATCATTACATATACTTGCTGAGAAAAGCTGCAAAAAAAGTGAAAATTTTAAAGGCTCAAAACCCAGAAGGCAAATTCAAAGACTTGAGATGTATTAGATTTAAAAAAAAACAAAAAAAAAAACCTCAGGATTTTTAGTGGGTCTGACCATGATTTTTTTTTTTTTTGAATGCTGGAGATTAACAACGGAGAGGACAGCTGCACATAATGGCAGGAGTTGAGGTACAGCAGGGTGTGCGTGTGTGTGTGCATGTGTGTATTGTGACAAAGCTCTTCCTATACTTGGTGGGTCCAACGCTCCTTCTAGCGGTAAGTCAGGGAGCTACCTCACCCCCTAGTGTTCTTCCACCCTCTAGTGGTGAAGGCAGGTAGTACACTCTCTAAGATAGCCGCTCCGAGCTGGCTCCAAGTCCTCTCTCTAGTTCTCAAAGGTCATTGCCTCTCTGCTGAAGCTCTTGCCCTCCAGTGAATGACCCATAGGGGAAAAGGGGGGCAGTCCCACCCTCGAATCCAGGTCCCAACTGAGGGTGCAACAAGTAGCAGCTTCACTCTGTGGCTTCAGGAAAGCTGCCAGCTCCATGCTCCTTGACTTAATGGACAGGGGTCCTTCCTGCTCTCCTTACCAAGGAAGGCTCTTGACCCTGACAGCACCACAGGGCATGGCAGTGCCCAAAACCAAATGTCCAGATTTAAAGATCTTCCTTCTGGCAGGGTTTCTTCCCCACAGCCCTCCAGGCCTGGGAAGGCTCCTTTGCCCTCTTCCGGGGGGGGGTTCCCACCCCTCATCTTTGTTCCTGCAAGGTTATCTTCTGCCAGCGTTCTCCTCCTTTTCCTAAACCCTCCTGGTTCTTGATAGCCTCTTGCCTAATCATACAGCTCTCCTTGCTGTCATAACACCAGCCGCACTACTTTTCTGGAGGGGAGGCTTTTAACAAGTCCTAGGTGGGGCCTTGATTGGCTCCAGATATGTTACTTAACATGCCATAACCCCTGCTCAGCTACCAGCGGAAAAGGGCCTTGCTGAGTCTGGGGCTGATACATTGGCCATAAGCACTCTCTGGAAGCCATCTAGTCTGACCCTGTCAGGACACAGACACAGACTCAGGCTCAGACACGTAAAAGGTATACAGTTTTGCATTTTGGGCCTTTAATCTTATTTTGCATTGTGGTAAGGGCGCAACAGATCCTTCGGGATATTTCTTTCTTATATTTATTTGATCTGTCACTGCAGTACTGCGCCCTTTGTCTGTCATTATAACCCATCTGTGTTTGTCCAACACAGTGCAGTTGCAGCACCCTAATGTAATTTAGACTGCCATGATTCCATTATGGTGATTGTTTTTAATGCGGCTGTGAGGCGATTTTGTACATGAAAACACCAACATTATTTTAGCTCACTGGCTGAGTGAGTGAGCACTGGCTGTTTATGTAAGGAGGAATAAATACTGTAAATAAATGATGGCGAACATGACTTTGTTCAATTCTTTATTTGCTGCTCTCCTACCTCCAGCACATGAGTGCGGACAGCTTGGGGATGGAAAATGATTGGGTAGGAACGTTGAAGCACTTTAAAAATGTTTGTTTCCAGAAAGCCCTCAGTACAGTCATGGCTCTCTGACCCACTGTTGTTAAATATTACAGAAGGTAAAGAAGAAGGTAAGAAGGCCTCAAGAATTCAGAAAGCTTCTCCCACCTCCGCGGAGCATCTGTGACCATCCTGTTCTGTGTGTGTTCAGCCTCTCAGGCAGTAGGGTGCTGGGCAATTGCTAGGACTCCTAGATACTGTTGTAATACAAATAATTAATACTAGTGAAATGCTGGAGGATTGCATTGCTGTAACTCTTCTGGTGCAGCGACCTCCCCAACATCAGCTCTGAAATGGCCAAAGAGGCAGTCTCTGTCCCATCCTCATCCCTACCAAGCATTGGAAACCGATCACTGGGTTACACCATTTTGTAAATAGGATTTTCTGTTCCACATTTAGAGTAAGATGTTTCTACTGAGGTTCTGCTTTTTAGATTCTGTTTTAAGCATTCTGATTCTTTTCCCCCTTGCACGGCATTGCCATCCTGTCTGTGTCCTTTGTTTCAATGTGGAAGGTTCACAAGCAGAGTCTGCAGTGGAGTTGCGTCAGAAGAGCATCCTGGCACTAAGATTCTAATCATAGGAAGGAAAGACTTGCAGATTTCCTCTCTTGAGCCACTCTGGCTGGCCCTAGGCATATGCAGATGTCAGAGGTGAGCTACCTCTGAAAAATGGAGCAGAGAATTAACTGCCCTCAGTGAGACTATCTCCTGATGGAAGAATCCACCCACACGGATCCCCTGTGCAGCATCAGAGGGTCAGGAAGGAATTTTCCCCCAGGGTAGATTGGCAGAGGCCCTGGGGGGTTTTCACCTTCCCGTGCAGCATAGGATGTGGGTCACTTGCTGGTGGATTCTCTGTACTGTGAAATTTTTAAATCATAATATGAGAACTTCAAGAAATTAGTCTTAGGTTAGGGGTCCACGACTGGTGTGGGTGGGCGTAGTTCTGTGGCCTGCGTCATGCGGGAGGCACTACTGATCATAACAGTCCCTTCCAACCTTAAAGTCTGTCTGTCTGTCTGTGAATCAGGATCCCATCTGCAAGTTGTTTTGTTTGCAAATCATCTTAACTTTGGATTATAAACTCTCCAGTGCAAGGGTTATATCTCTAGTTGGATGGTCAGTGAATAAATCAGCAGTTAAAAGCAATGATTTGGGTTAGTAGATACAGTTGATTCTAGGTTTCTTCTAGAGCCTAATAAGTATTACCCAAAGGCAGGTCCAGATGGATACTGGTGCTTTGAACCTTCTGGAGCTCTTCCAGGCTGGGTGGCTTCTTCCTAGATTTGAGTCACAACAACCACACACAACCACCATACTTGGAAGTTGTTAATGCATGGATCCTCTTGGCCTGGTGTAGTGGATAAGAGGAGGTGCAATGCTGTGGCTGATCACCAGGAGCCACATGTGTTATTGCTGCCGTAGCTACTGAAAGCGGTGAGGTGACCTAAAGAATGCCAAGGCTGAGGACCAGATTAACAGCCCAGGGACAGATGCTCTCAAACTGTGTTGAATTTTTAGAAGAGTCAAGTCCTTTGTTGTGTTTTGTCCTACCTACCAACATCCCCTCAGTCTGGGTACCATGTTATCCAGCAGCAGCTCCTCTTCCAGGTGTTGGTGAGTGGGAAACAAGATCACATTTACTTTGTGTGATTATAATCTAAGCAACAGGAGGTTCTTTCTGGGAGACTTTTCTAAGAAATGCAGTTGATAACGTGGTTCCGTATCCTTCAGAAGTATTATCACTTGCTTGAAATGAGGAGTTCATGCATCAATATATAGGTGCTAGATGGGATGGAAACTGAATTCAGGTAAGGGAATTGGGGAATCAAAATCTCTAGTAGATCTTCCTACTCTGGAAGTTAAAAAACGTTAATAATAAAATCAGTCAAAACTAAGATATTATTTACAAAGCTAAGTAAATTATGGAACAATTGCTAATGTTATTTAGGAGCTGTCTGCCTCTTCCAGGATTTCACCTTGTTTTTTTTTTCTAGTTATTAATAAAGATGATGACACAGGAAATATTTTCCACATCCACGGAGCAGTGATAGAAGTTCCATCTCGATAAAGCACCTGAGGTGGTCTGTAGTTTGCTATCACTGAGCTATATCTTCTCCTTTATAGATACGTTACATTTTTGATTCTGATTTCCTACGTACCGTTTTACATAATTGCTTTTTAACATTAATGTGTGACTGTTAGTAAATATGCTTCATGCGTATGTGGCATCTTCCCTCCAGACATCTAAACATGCCTCACAAACAGGGTGAAAGCAAACTCTGTGCAGACAATGTCCAGCTGGGGGACAGCACTTGTGGAATTTTCAGTGTCTCCTTCTGCCAGGCAGTCAGAGGTATCAGTGAATTTGGCCCCCACAACCAGGTATAGTACAGGTTTGTGGTTTGTTTTCCTCAGACTGCCTGCAGGACCAGAAGGGGGGTTGCTGCTGCCAGGAGCATCCCACCAGGCAGAAAAATTGGAGGTAAATCACACCCTGGAAGTGGCTTCTCCCTTTTCCACCATGCAGAGCTCTTGGCGGCTTTCCATCCAGAAGAGACCCACTTATGCCTTGTCAGTGTTATTGGTGTGCATGGTGCTTGAATGAAAGCAGGAAGGTTTCAGAAAACCTAAGAAGGAAATAAAGGCTGAGTGAGAATATGAGCTACAGCTAAGATTGAGATTTCTCCTTGGAATTGCAGCATTTTCATAACCGGTAGATCCAAGGATTGCTGTCTTGGATGGTTTGGAAGGCAGTCCTTCGTTAGCCTTAGCTGGGATTAAGGATCACACTCTTTGGGATCCCAAATAGTTTCTCTTGCCCAGTGAAGAAGGCTCTTTGGAAAATGTGGTCGAACAGATATTTTTGCTCTCACTCTGAGAGAGCATGGATTATTTCCTTCTATTCGTGTCTGGCCTCGATCTTTGTTCAAACAGACTTCAGGAACTTTTCTCTTACTCCGAAAGTTCTCTGAGATTTTCAAAGCCATCGAGGGGATTTAGAAGCAATTCCCATTAATTCCAATGGCACATGTATCTAAATCCCTCAGTGCCTTGAAAATGTCAGCCCTCCAAATCTGTCAAATTCTTCTTTGCACAAGTGTGAGCTCACCTTGTATACAGATTACAGTAAACCTTATATCAACAGAGGCTATGGGAGAAGGTAACTTTGTTCTAAAGAAAATAGAGTGGACCAAATTCTGCTCTCAGCCAGAGCAATCAATGGAGTTACTCTGGATTTATGCTAAAACAAGCAAGGAGTCCTGTGGCGCTTAGACTAACATATATTTATTGCATGAGCTTTCATGGGAGAAAATCCCACTTCATCGGATGCTTTGAAGGAGGAAATAAATGCAGGGAAGTGTAAGTCAAGGGAACAGGTCACCCTGTAACAGCAAATGAAAACAGTTGTAAAGATTCAAACACTGGGGAACAGCATACAGAGGGAGATGAGGTCAAATCACCTATTGTAATGGGAGAATAATCCAATGTCCCTCTTAAGTCCTGAAGCAATGCAATCAAATTTGCAAATAAATTTGATGTCAGCAGCTTTTCTTTGAAGCCTTGATCTGGTATTCATCTGTCTGAGCACTGCAATTAGCAAATCATTAATGGAGTGATCAGGAAGATTGAAATGCTGATCCACTGGTTTTAAAATATTGTGATTTCTGATATCAGATTTGTGTCCTTTTATTCTTTTGTGCAGAGACTGTTGCGTTTGTCCAGTGCGTAAGGCAGAGGGGCATTTCTGGCACATGGTGACGTAAATAAATAAATTGATTTATGCTAGTTTAAATGAGAGCAGAAATAAACCATGAAGTGAGTCAGTCGATTAAGAACTGGCTTTAAATATTTACATGTACAACAATCGGAGGTACAGCTACTCAGAAAATATCCCTCCCCTATGGAAAATTTGTCTAAATACGCCACTATTATTATTTTATTATTATTGCACAAAAATGTGAAATCGGAAAGACTTCAGCTGAGCACTGATGAAGAAGGGAGACTATCAAAGCATGTACTCACCGCCTATGCACCTCTGGTGGATGGGTGTAGTGTTGCAAGCTCTCCTTCTCTAGTGTCTCCCTGCTGTCAGCTGCTCTATCCCTGCAGTGGTCTACTGCTCATGTTTCCTGCCTCCAGCCAGGTCACGCTGAGTTGCACCCTATCTGGGGAAGACAGAGTCCAATAAACTAAAGTCACATCAGCATAACTCCTCACCCCAATTAATGCCCCTCCAGACTCTTTCTCCATCCCAGGCTTAGCAAGATTGTCCTCCAACTCTGTTGCAGGTCAGTGCCTCCCTGGAGGCTGCCACCAAACTCAATGGTCTTTCTCCACCCTGTGTCAAGCTGTTTCTGCACCACCTCTTGCAATGGAGCAGGTAGGAGGACCTGGGCCTTTCCCATCCTGTGGCCTCCAGCAGGTGGAATTTGCAGTGAGCAGGCAAGGTCTGTCTGTCCAGACCTCCACCCTAATGCTACCTCCCAGGGCTTCTCCCTTCCTCAGCCTGTTTGCAGGTCTCTCCAGCGGCACTGTCCAGGACTTACTGTCTGTCTGCCTCCCTCTAAGCTTTCCGTCTACTCTCTAGCACCAGGGAATGCCTGCCAAGTTCTTTTCTTCCCTTTTGCAGCCTCCTCCTTTTTTGTTCTTCCCCTTCATCGCTTCCCCCAGGTGGGGTTCATTTTCTTCACTCAGGTGCAGTCCACTCTCCAGGGACAGCCAGGTCCCCTAATTGAACTCTCCAGCTCCCCTTTCCATGCCAGTGTGGGGTTTACACCCTGTCACAGAGGCATTCAGGGAGATCTGGGCTGGCTGGGGAAGCTGGACTATAAAGGAGAATGGGGCTGCGAGGCAACCAAACTAGACCTCTTGTGAGGTGTTGTGCCAGCCTATACCCAAATTGAAATATTTGAATTTCCAGTGTTTTGACAATTTTCCACAGAACAAGTTTCCCCAAGACCCCACTTTCTATTGAAAAACATTTTGATTTTGATCAGTCATCAGGGTTGGTCTCAGGTGGACTTTTGTTCTGGTTACCAGATGCTTCATAAACAAATCATTTCTTTATCCTGTTCCACAATTCTGGCTCTATCCTCATGTCACTCTGGTAAGGCAGGTAAATATTATGACCATTTTACAAATGGGGTGATTTAGGCAGTCACATGAACTAGGCTGTTGCTCTATTGCCTTGATCCATGTCCCACCCCCTGGTATATCATAGTGATTTTATGGAGGAATTGGACTCAAGGTCCATCTGGTTAGTACCCTTTTTCCAAAAGAAAGAAAATGCATGCCCCAGATTCCTAAGTTATTCAAATACCTGGCAGAAACACACTGTAGGACTGTGAATGTTCACATTACATTGACATTCGTTCCTACTGGTAGATTTTCTCATTAGCCTGTTAGGTTGTATTGTCTGGGTCTGCCACGGTATCATACATTTTATACAATAAAGCTGCTCCCTGTAGCTTGGCATTATGTTCTTCTCCCAGTCTTGTGGTAATGCACATTGACCCAAAATGTGTTATTTCAGTGCTGAGCAGTCAGCAAATTATAAAACATAAAAATGCCGAGATAACCTTGTTGGATAAAATGACTGTTACCTTTTCCTGTAGCTTTAAACTTGTGTTAATATTTCAGTGTTGAAATTGTCGGCTGGATCATTAAAAAGTGTCTTGGAACGTTCTGTTTAAAGTCGAACAAATATTTAAGCCCCAGCATTGTGCAGGTGAGCAATGGTTGCTGTGGAAATGCAATGAAAAAGGGCAAGGGGGTCTCAGTCATTTCTGTGCTTGAAGACCTCCTCCTTTCCATACCAGGATCTTCCTCTTTCAGCTGCCCATGCAAATAAATGGATGTATGTGGATTTATCACTCAGATGCATGCTCAATCATGGCAAATATGTTTGTATTTTAGGAATAAACCATACACAGGGCCTACATCTGCAGGGTTCTGATACTTTAATAATGGGCACCACATAAATGTCCAGATTAAAAACCTGGTTCCCTGAGTCTCTTTGAAAACCACAAATGTGGCTCTGCCATTGTTTCTACAATCTACCTTCTCTGCATAGCTTTCGTCTCTGGTTTTCTCGTCACAGGCTACAAGCCCATCCCTTAGCCTCCAGCATGCCTTAGGTGCTGTGTGAAATCTATCAAGCAGACCCTCACCAGAGACTTTTGCCCGTTAGAGTAAGCCAAAGAATAGGGGTTTGTTTTTTTTATGGTGCTCAACACCATTGCACTGGAGCTTGTGTATATATGTCTCTCTTTCCACTCTGTTTGTGTTCTCTTATGTAATTCTGTATAGTTCCTGCTGATGTGGCAAACAGCACCGTTCCAGTTACTTATTCATGTAACTAAGATATTCTGTGTTATAGATTTATGGGCAAGTCTTATGTAACTAGCATGTGCCAGGGCATAGAGTCCTGAGATGTCTGCAGGTCTGGTGTGTAGCTGAGTGTCTTTGGGACCAAGAAGTGCATATACCTGGTATTCCAAAATAACCACGTATCTGAAGCTGTGAGGTTCAGTTTTGTTGTCTTTTAAATACTTCATTAGCTTGTCTGAGTCTGCACATATACTTTTCCTTAGCAATTCGACTGACAGTTTGCTACTTAAACGTGTCTACTAAAAGCTACATTTACCTAGACCCCGTCTTTTCTCACCCAATTTGAATAGCCTGGCAGTGGGTCCTGGTGCAAATTAACCCAGCCCAGTCCTGTGTTATTGCTTCATTGTTTAGCAATGAAGGCCACAGCTTCTGCAATGCTTTGGAGTTGCACAAATCTCCCTTTCTCTTTTGAATTTTATTTTTTTCCTACCAGCTAAACTTTACAGGCTTCCCTTCGTCTCCCCTGCCCCACAAGTAGCAGTAAACTCAGGGAGAAGTGAAAGGGTGTGCAAAGGGTTAAGTAGAGAGACAAAATGAAATACAAATGATAAAACATAAAAGGGGGAAGGTGCGTGATGGTGAAAGAATCGCAGAAAGGGTTGCTTTCTTCTAACACTCAACAAAGAACTGGAAAAATGAGAGCGCAGAGCCACTGCTCTGAACCTTCCCCAGCCCCTCGTGCTGACTCCATTCTACCAACGTAAAAGGAATGACAGGCATGTCCTCACGTCTTCATTCCCCTTTCCTCCCATATGAATGATCCTTAACAAGAAATTATAGATGCAGATGGGGATCAGCTTCACTGCTCAGCTCACTTGAGAGTTCTTTGCCCTTTGATTCCCTTGAATTATGAAATCCCAGAATTATGGGCTTCTGCTAATAGGTTTAGGCTTTTCTCAATAGGATAATCTTCCTTCTGAGGCAGTGGCACAAATACCATTGCTACTAATTAACACTGCAATTGGGCTGCGTTCTGAGACAGCTGAGATGCTACTTGAATCCTCTGCAGAGGAGCCTTAGATCAGCTTTAACCAGGATAATGTTTTTTGTTCAAATATGGCTCTAAACATCTCGAATTCTACTTTGTAAAGACTGGCCACCACCTCAGACTAAAAGGTCCCAGAGATTGGGAGTTCAGAGATTTAATTTGGCCTGTTTTAAAGGCAAAAGCCAGACATAAATCGGGATCTGACTTGCATTTGAATTCCTTCAAAATTTCAGGAGTTCTGAATCCAAACCATTGATTCCAGCCTCTCTCTTATTCTAGAACAGTTTAGCGATGTGTGAACAGAGACTGATTGTTTTATTAAGACTGGGAAGTGAAGAGATGAATAATAGACATTTTCAGCAACTCATGATCTTTTGGGACCAGATTTGTGTGTGTGTGTGTGTGTGTGTGTGTGTGTGTGTGTGTGTGAGAGAGAGAGAGAGAGAGAGAGAGAGTTGTCTGTCTATCTATCTAACTAGAGAGAAAAAAATCTGGTCCTAAAAGATCACAAGTCACAGGAAAATAGTGTAAAAGTGACAATAGATAAACTGAGGTAGATCGCACCCTCCCCCCCCAAAATCAGAGTAGAAAAATATGCACTGTCACGCAAGTCCTAAAGCAACCATCTTGTGGCACCAGCCACGTCCATCCATTGACACTTTTGTTAGAGCGCCACTCCGTTTGGTACAATTCATCTGGCGGCTTTCACACTAGTCGCTTTCATCTGGCTTGGTTCACACAAAGTGTGAATGTCCTAACTGCATCTTGGCTACATGTGAATTATGGAACAAGAACAAACATGGAGATGTTGGATGCTTTCTTGAAATGTATAAATGAACAAAATGGCAAGCTAGAAAAGCTTTTTCTTACGATGGAGAGAGATCCTCTCATGATGACTGTCTTGAACATGTGCCTCAACAGCCCAGCTGCAAAAGCCTAATTCATGTTGGTAATCCATCCTTGTGGAACTAGGCTTGTTTGAAAGGAAGGATGGCCTTGGGGTTAAAGCAGTAGGCTGGCTGTGGGAACTCTGGGTTCAGTTTCTGGCACTGCTTCCTATGTGACCTTGGGGAGATCACTTAATCTCTGTGCCTTGGTTCTCCTCATGGAAATGATAACAATTCCTTCATTTGCCCCAATTTCAGTAACAGGCTCTAGATACCACCACACCAACTAAGTGTTCCCCAACACTTTGGGTTCCCTTTTTCAGCCCTGAATTGTCCATTAAGGACACAATTCCATGAGGCTCTTAGCAGGATGGTGCACGGGGTGGTGGAATCTGATGCTGTTGAACTAACTTCCATGGAGAAATTTCACAACCAGTCCAGATACTTGCAGGGCTGGATGGGGAAGCTACTGCTCACAAGAGAAACCCAGCTCTTGGGCTAGACTATGAAGGCTGAGCTGTTGGCATGATGCACACCTGTCAGAAAGGGTTGATCCCTTTTTCTTTGTAGGACGTGTTCTCCATTTGATGCCAGCTGAGCCCCTTCGTTACCTAAAAAACCAATTTCCTCTGGGGCCAGATGGAAGGCTGCCAGGCAGAACCGTGCTTTTGTGTTGACACTGAGCCTTCTCTCCATGGTTATCCTCTAACGATAGCTGGCAGCTGGTTATTTATTGCTGTAATAAGCCCTGGCAAGCGAGTGACAATGTTTTCTGCTCTGCGCTGTTCTTTTCAGCATATTGAGGGATTTCTTGCTGGGTTTCGTTATTTATATTCACTAGGAGAAGGGGGGGTTGTTCATTTTGCTTTTGCACAGTGGCTTTCATTCCCATGTAGGCGATCCATAAACCAATCATCTTTTAAAAATAATGTCCATGATACAGTACTTCTTACTGCGCCGATGATCTCGGAGGCACACCTGAAGATAAATCTCTGCCAGGCTCACTCCCAGAAATCCCTGGAGTTTTTTTTTTCTGTACTATTATAATTTTCTGTAATATTTTATCATGTACAGCCCCCAGTTGAAATCAGGGCTCTATTATGCTAGACATTGCCTATGCACATTGCTCCTGGCCAGAGGTGCTTGCAATCTAAATAGACAAGCAAGTGAAGAGTGGAAGTGTGGAATGGAGAACAAGACAGAAAATATACAATGCCTTTATATAAATCATTGACTTCCTCTGCAATAATTTGTGCAGTTCTAATATCTGATCTCAAATAGACCATTGCAGAACTAAAAGGGTTTCTAAGAGGGTGATGAACATGATTTGGATCAGGAAAATACTCTCATATGAAGAGAGGTTGAAATGGTTGGGATTGTTTACCATTAGAAAGGAGATCAGGAAAAAGGAACATGATAAGAGTGTAAAGAATAGTGAGTGGTCTCAATAAGTTATATCAGGAGTATCTCCTTTCCCTGTCTTCTAACATAAGACCGAGGGGACAATTGTTCAAATTAAAAGATGGAAATTCAAAACTAATAATGGGAAATTTTTTTTCAAAGGATGCCTAATTAGACTGTGGAACTAGCTGCCACTAGAAACTATTGAGGCTTAGAATTTAGCAGAATTAAAAAAGGGATTGTATATTTATCTGGCTAACAAGAATATGCAGAGTGGTAAGAGTTAATGCTAACAAAAAATTGGAGATGATATTAAAGCTCATGCTTCGTGGCTTAAGCCAGTCTCTGACTACTAGAGATCAGGATGAGAGAACTATTATCAGGGATAAATAACCAACCCATCTACCTCCTGTGGGGTTTTTCGACTTGCATTTTCTCTGAGGCAGCAGGTGTTGGCCACTGCCAGAGACAACACAGTGACTAGATCGGGGTGTCAGACTCATTTGCTATGGTGGGCCAGATTTGACTTAAAGGTATTCAATGGGGTGGTACATACCATAAATCAAAACAGTAGGGCACTCTCATGGCATCTTGAAGTACTGGGTATGTGAGGCCACAGACTCTCTCTATTAGGGGGACAGTGTCATCCTGTGGGCCAGGTGGAAGAGGTTTGCAGGCTGCATCTGGCCCCCAGGCTACATATTTGACACACCTGGACTAGATGGACCTCAGATCTGATCAAATCTGACAATTCCTGTTTTCTGTGAAGTAGTGAAGCAGTTTTATTCCCATTTTATAGATGAAAAAGTAAGGAACAGAGAAACTAAATGACTTGTGACAGATCTAGGTACTGAACTCAGCTCACCCAAATCCTAGTTCAGCGCTTAACCACAACAGATACCTGTATTTGACAAAATTTTATGGCAATTTGTAGTGTATTTATAGAAAGTCACTGGTGAAGTTTTTCATTTAGCCCTTCTTAGAGCATATAACTGACTTTTTAAAAAAGTATCTTGTCTCCTGTTTGTGGAGGTGTGGGGCTTGTTCACTGATGCCTTGCAGTTTAGCAGTTATTTCTTGATGCACAAAAGCTTTCTCTGAAGTGTTAAATAGATACTCAACCTGATGATCAAGTCTGTAATCCCTGCCAAAATCAATATGGCTGTGCTTCTCCACAAAGGGTGTTGGGTTTCCTCGTTAGCTTCAGCCTCGTTGTCATGAGAAAGCTCATATATGGGTAACCCAGACTATCACACTGGGGAAAAGAAATTCCATTTTGGAAGACCTGTCTGCGCCAGGACATCATATGGGTTCTCCGTTTGGCCAACAATGAGAGATTTGTCTCTTTTTAACACTAAAGTAGCCCTAGGACTCGCCTTGCTTTGCAGCGTGGCAGTACTTACAACTAAAACACTTGCTAATGCAGGGCTTGACAAAACCCAGATGCCAGGTCACCACTGCAACCAGGGTCTGTAGCCAGGCTCCTAGCTCTGCTGTGGAAGTGCAATGGAGGAGAGCCCTTTGGTGACCAAAAATAAAACTGCTGGTGCCTAGTTGGGAGCCAATTTTGCGGAGGCCTGTGCTAATGTATTGTTTTGGTTCCAATGATCTAGGACTGCCAGCGGCCTCAGAGCTATTCAGGACCTTGCAAATGCTCCGTAAACTCCCAATGTCCCTGTCCACTATGCTTGTATTAAATGGAGAGGAACTTCTCTGGTCTTATGTTCTTTGTGGGATCACTGGAAGGGGAGTTATCACCAGAACCTCAGGACAGAGCATATTATGGCATGATAAAAATGCCTCTGTGGCAATCAGGCAATGCCTGCTAACTTTTGAATAGTAACTTTTGCTTTATTAGATGCTGCAGAGGTGGTGCAAGATGGGGACCTTGTCCTCTGGTGTTTGTTGGAGCTGTAATAAAGAAAGTGGAAATGTGATGTACTGTCTGACAGTCAAGCAGCTGTGGAAAGAGGTGGACATGTGAGTGAAAATTGTGTTTGACTTCAGAAAGCAAACCCCTGCTGCAAATGAGAGCCCAGCTTGCATGGCTACCACAACGGGTTTCATTCCACCACAGAGACTTTGGTTCTGGAGAGCCGCAAGGGTTACCGAGCACAAGTTCACTGAAATAGAGGTGAAGGCTTTTGGTCAAGATAGAGCAGTGGTATTTGGGCCTGTCAGAATTAGCACCGAAAGCAAAAATAGATGTTTGACATCAAGGCTATTATATGAATTCTCAGAAATCTGGACTCAGTTTCTTAGTATTTGATAAAGAATGCTGAGCCCGTGTCTGCACATAAACAGTTGCAATGCCATGCCCGCACATGTGCTTCAGTGACGTTAGTGAAGATCCTCATTACAGGGATGGAAGAGGTTCTCTATTTATGCAGTTAATCCATCTCCTTGAGAGGTGGAAGAATTTCTTGTCAACGTAACTGTGTCTCCATTGGGGATGTGTTGACTTTACCATGTTGCTTAGAGAGTATGGACTTTTCATCCCTTGAGCAACATGGCTGTTGACCTAGCTTTTTAATGTAGCTCAGGCTTGATATAGCTCACATAATGCCAGCCTTCCATACCACCTGACCTCTCCATCTTTCCCTCTCCCTATGCCCAGTCTTTTCCTTCCTTTTTCCCCCATTTGTTCATGTTCTTCTTTTTCTCCCCCTTTTTGTTACCTCCCCCACATGTTACATCACTGTAATGTTCTCTGGTTTTTTATTGTTTGTTCTTGCACCTTTGACTAGGTGCATAATTTGTTAGCTATCCTGTGAAATGTGTGGTATTTAGTAGCACATACCAACTGTAAATTGTTTCCTTTTAGTATTTTATTATGTCTCTCCATGAATATGAAATACAAAATCTCTCTCTCTCTTCACACATGCACGACTCTGCTTTGCTTCCTCTGTGGCCTGCTAGATGGGGTTATTTCTGGTTTAATTTTTCTCCTGATGCAGTTTTAATTAAAGATAATAAAGATAGGAGACATGCAGCATAAACAGTGCGAGTGACTTCGTTTCATGCTGCACAAAAGCATTGGTGTGAGATATTTGCTGTTGCTGCTTGTTTAAAACTGTGTGTGAGTCACGCATGGATTCCAGGGCAGCATTCCAGAAACAAAGATTGATTAAATGGAGAACTTGGTGGCCATTGAGCTTGTGCTAATGAATTTCATTCCTAAGTTACAACCAAGTGAAAGGGAATATCAGGAAAAAAAATAAATTGGCCAAAATCTGCTTTTCAGTTTCAGATATAATGCTGGAATACTTAGGCAAGTGGGAAGATCCTTGAGGTAGTGTCAATTTATATTACTCTAGTGCTGTCCTTGGAGAGATACCAGCTAAGGAGCTGGCCCTGAGTTCCCAGCTGTGAGGAGGAAGAGTCATTTCTTTTCCTAGGAGAAAAGGTGGGAATGTATTTGTAATATGAGATCTAGCCAAACTGTGATGGTGGGGCTTTATGCTATGATACTTTTGGTTGCTAGTTATTAAACACCTGGCTCGAGTCAGCCACTTGAGGAGATGTAGGTGGAAGAATGTACATCAACAACAAATTTGGTCCTCCCTAGGGAAAGCTAATTGCTACTTTCCCCCCCCTGCAACAAAACAAATAGAGGCTAAATATTCATTCAAAAATAAAAATGTATGGAGGTGTTCTCCCCTTCCTGCCTTCATTCCTGTAAATAGAACATGACAATGTTGTTTGTAGATGAGTCCCATCTCCTGCTATCATGGATTGGGCAACTGGGCAGTTCTGTTGCATATCAACCAGCTGAAAAATACTGTGCTCCATAAAATGGTATACTGTTTCTCACTCATGCCTTATCCATTTGTAACTGGTTATCTCTACAAAATGAGTCATCTCAAGTGCCACAGGGAGTTGTTAAATTGCATAACAGGGTTGAGGGCATCATGCTACCTCCAGACCAGTCAAACTTTTTCTCTCAGGACCCCATTGAAAAAAAAAATCATTTATGTTTGCGACCCAGCAACAACATTTTTGAGCCATGCATTCCAATATTTTGGTGGCAGCACCAGGGGGCCCTGCAAACCAATACTGAGTCACAACCCTAAGTTTGAAAACCACTGCTGTAGACTATGGCCTGTTTATCTGAAGAAAAAAAGGGGTACAAATTTGCTCTTTTGGGGCCCCCAGAAAACACTCTTCTCTAGACTAATCTGTCCACTACTGCCCATTAATAGAAACCTGCATATGGTTCAGGCAATACGTAGCTAGTTCCCCCTCAAATCTTTATTGGTTCTGGCTGAAAACTTAAAGTTAATTTAACAGACAGAACCTTTTGTGTTTACCAGCTCCCTAGAGACTTGGGTAATTTTCTTTCTGAAAGCAGCTGGAGCGAGTCTTCATAGAAATTTTTTTTTTTTTAAACCATGAAGAAATTGTTGGTATTTCCTGTAGGAATCTCTTGTGCAATAAAAACAAAACTTGCCCTCCAGCAGCAATATCGAGTTGGTACACAATGATTAAACTTGTAGGCCAGGTTCTCTTTGCAGCCACGCCTGTGAAGTCAGCGAGCTTCCAACTTGAAAGTCAATGAAATGTAACTGATTTGCAGCAGCGTAGCTGGGAGGAATATTTGGCTCCTTGGAAATAAATCAAATCAGCATGAATCAAGAGGCTACTCTAACTGCCCTTGAAGTCAACAGTAACTTTTGCACTGATTTCAGTAAGGGCTGGGTAGAGGTAACACACATGTGGGTTTTCCTCTTTTTGGTCTTGCACTGTCCATTTGGGTGAATTTTTCAAACAGACAAGAGGAGATGCCTAGGAAAAACATCTGCACACCACCAGACTTCAGAGCTGGGGTGACAGGACCAGGCCCTAGTTTCCCACTTTGAAAAAGAGAAGCCCATGGGGAGGTGTTGCCTGACATCCTGGTGCCATATCATGGCCTGTGCCAGCCACCCTGTCACCACGACAGGGAGTGACACTGCCACACTTGTTGACCCTCAGGAGATTTCTATTTGGTGCACTGCTCCAATTTGTCTAGGTCTCCCTGAATCCTGTCCCTGCCCTCCAGCATGTCTACTGTTCCCCCCAGCTTGGTGTCATCTGCAAACTTACTGAGTGTACGATCTATCCCATCATCCAGATCATTAATGAAAATGTTGAACAGAACTGGCCCTAGAACCGACCCCTAGGCCACACCACTTGTTACTGGTTGCCAACAAGACATGGAGCCATTGATTCCTACTCGCTGAAACCGTTGATCTATCCAGTCCTCTACCCACCTTACAGTCCACACATCCAAGCCATTCTTCCTTAACTTGCCGACAAGAATGCTTTGGGAAACTATATCAAAAGCCCTGCTAAAATTGAAGTATGTCATGTCAGTGGCTCTTCCCGCATCCACAAATCCAGTCATCTCATCATAGAAGGCAATGAGGTTGGTCAGGCACGATTTACCCTTGGTGAATCCGTGCTGACTGTTCCTGATCACTTTATTTTCCTCCAAGTGTTTGAGGATGGATTCTTTGAGAACCTGCTCCATGATTTTTCCAGGTATTGAGGTGAGGCTGACAGGTCCTTAATTCCTTGGATTCTCCTTTTTCCCTTTCTTGAAGATAGGCACTATATTTGCTTTTTTCCACTCCTCCAGCACCTCCCTCGTTCACCATGAGTTTTCAAAGATAATGGCCAGCGGTATTGCTATCTCATCGGCCAGCTCCCTCAGCAGTTCATCTGGCCCCATGGACATGTGCACATCCAGCTTCTTTAGGTAGTCCCTAACCTGACCATCCATCACCAAGGGCCTCTCTTCTTCTCTCCAATCTGCCATACCCAGTGTAGTGGGCTGGGAGCTGGCCCTCCCTGTGAAAATTTAAAATTAAAAAAAAAAAAAAAAAAAAGCAGCATTGAGCACTTCAGCTTTTTCCTCATCCTCCACCATGAGGTTACCAGCCCCATTCATTAAGGGACCTGCACCAGGCCTGATCCTCTTTTTGTTATGGACATACTTGTAGAACCCCTTCCTATTATCCTTCACATCCCTCGCTAGCTGCAACTCCAATTGTCCTTTGGCCTTTCTGATTTTATCCCTGCAGTCCCGAGCAATATCTTTATGTGCCTCCTTAGACATCTGTCCAAGCTTTCACTTCCTGTAAGCTTCCTTTTTATGCTTTAGCTCAGTGCAGAGTTCTCTGTTAAGCCACGCTGGGTGCCTTCCACATTTGCTGGTCTCTTCCCAGACCCTCTTTCCTTGGGAGCGCCACTAGCAATTCAGCTGAATTGACACTGCTACAGCCAACAGAGATGCACCAGGGGCAGTGTGCAATGATGAAGAACTGGAACAAAAAAAACCCACTCATGTCAGTGTGGTGCAAAGGTGAGAACGGAGACTGGGGTTCAAGGGAACTGGATTACACTCCTGATCTCACATTGATTTGGTGATCTTTGCCAACTCATTTCCTCTGTATTGCTCCTGCTCTTCCTTTTAGACTGTGAACTCTTTGGAGCAGGGACTTGTTCTTACTTTAGGTGACCAACCCGAGCATGATGGGGCGCCCAAGCTCTAGAGTAAATGACAGGAAGAAACCACTCACTCTTTCCTGTCTTGAGAAGGTTGGTGTGTGGATGTTGCCTTCCCTTGCTAAACATTTTACAGAAGCTGTGGGTTTGCAATCATATAATAAAATTATATTCTGCCCAGATCTGAAACCCAGTAGTAATTTCCTAGAGAAAAATGACAAACCACCACAATCATGATGAAAGATTATTTTATGCAAATATAGGCTAGCTCCCCTCCATGTAAACACCTATTTGATAGGATTCCTTTCATATTGCTCAGTAATGTTATCTCAGGTTTCCTAATCTTTCATATTTTGACAAAACTTTTTAGAAAGGAAATTAAACTCTGCTTTCAGATAGGGAGCTTTGATTTGGCCCAGTGGCACACACTACCCAGCAGGCTGCAGACAATAGTGATATCAGCGGTAATGAGGTTGAACGTTCTGAGCTGTTTTCTCAAGACCCTAAACTCTGAAGGGGGAAAATTAATGTGCCAATAGTCTTCATAAAATGAAGGCAGATTAAATCTGGAGCACTGTCACAAGATTGCTTTTACTGGTACATCTGCTGCTGACTAATTACATCTCTTCTGCCCGTTAAGTTAATCACTGGTTTTGTTTTGCGTCTGCAGTAAAAACAATTAAAAGCTCAACACTCCTATTTTTATTTTTTTGGTAAATTTACAGGTGCTCTGCTTTTAAGGGTAATTGAATTTCATTTGATGGTATCATAGTCTAAAGTGTTCTTGTTAGACAACATGCTCTCCCTAATATAATTTACCTGTATCTAGAATGTAATTTTCTTTTCAGTCACCTTTTTTCAGTTCCTTAGGCTATTTTTATTAAAGAGTACCACAGTTTTTTCTTTAAAGAGCTTTGTACAAGTGATTTTAAAGCAAACAAAGCATTGCTATGGGCCCCAATTCAGCAAACCACTGAAACACATGCTAAAATCTGAGCATGTAGTTAAGTCCTGTCAACGTCTAAATTTTATTGATTAGGGAAGGACTTAAGCACATTCAAGTGTTTTGCTGTGTGTTATAAAATAATCTTAAATAAAATGAGGGCAAATTCTATCATGAAGCTGGACAACAGATGCGACATATAACCACATGTATATAATGTGGTCCACTGGGGCAGATGTAAACTGAGATTTTGCTGTGTGAAACTAGGGAAGATTCAAGCACATTCATACATGTAGGGACTGGGCACTTCATTGTGATTGACAAGTTAGAAGTGGGATGTTCAAAGGAGCCTAAGGGAGTTAGATATCCAAATATCAGGGAAATTCATGGAGAAGTAGGGACCTGTCTCCCTGTAGCCTCTTTGAAAATCCTGGCCTCTGCTCCTAAATCACCTGGGCACTTTTGAAAATCCTCTCTGGGATTTCCTTCAGCATGTCATGTAGATGGATGTGGTTCTAAAAACCTGATATTACAGACTAGCTAGGCTGTGTGCAGTGTGGCCTGTGTGCCTAACTTCCTGTGGTCCCTTTGCATAGGTGAACCCACATGTGTAGAAGTTGGGCCCTTTAGTCACAGAATCATATTCTGCTGCTGGAAACCCAGGTGCAGGCCCGGGCCAGTGAAGAGAAATTATGGGTCTGATGAACTGCGTGAGCAACTGGAGCTGGCCTGGAGCAGGAGAGGGGCCAGAAATGTGTTGACATTAATGCAGCTTTTGCAGAGAAGGGTCCCATGAAGACACATTGAAGGAAACACTAGAAATGGGGAAGGTTTAGGTCCCAGCCCACATATTCATGCTGTGTTAGGTACAGCTCAATACAGCACCTGCAGGTGGGATGTGGTGTGAAAAGAGGAGTGAAAACCCTTCTCACAAAGCAGGGGAGGATGTGAAATGGCATCAGGAACAGCACAGCCAGGGATTGCAGCCACCAGCCTAGCCCTTAACTAGCCTTGCTGTAATTTAGGATGGAAAAGGGGCAGCACCAATGTTTGGCACAGTACAGAGGCCCCCCGAGTTACAGCCACACACAATTTCCTGTGAATTGCTAGTAGCAAGGGCTCTAGAAAAAGCCACAAACCTCAGGCTAGGTCCTCAACTGGTGACAATCCCCACAGCTCTACACCAGCTGAGGATCTGGCCCATCACCTCTTCCTTTAAATGCGTGTGGCTAAATGGGACTGTTGACTGCACAGGCATCCCTCCCACTGCAGGTTATGTCCATGTGTCTTAAGGCCAGAGTTGGTATTGCTTAGGTAGGAATGGTGATTATTGTATTATGAGGCTATTTCGTTAATTAAATCAAGCACTTCCTTTGGGTGAAGTGTTCAGAAGCTCCATATCCAGGACACAGACATTCCCAATTACTAATAGCTTTCAGCTTTCATCTTAACTTAATTGGTGCTAAAAGTAACAATTTCATTCTCCTGGTTTTATTTAAATGAGCCTTTCCTTCATATTTCAACTTACAGTGATTCTGAAAAAGAATCTCTTCACAGGTCATTAAATTATTTCACCCACCAACTCTTGCTAAGCAAGTAGAGCAGTAGCCACGGGTACAACCCCGTCCTCCCCCTTTCCCTGTCAAAAATGAGTCCATAAGAGTCTGCATTCAGCTAGCAAGTTGTGGAGAGGAAAGGAAATGTAAGCTACATTCTGTTAAAAGAAACTTGCTTCCCCTTAATTAAGGAAGCCAGTGGCTGGCTTGCTCAGCTTCTGCCTCCCACAGAAAGCCTTGCTTCTTTGTTTGACCAGGCCAGAGCCATCAGCTCTGTCGTCTGTCGCTGGCGGAAAGCAAAATTCCTCCAACTCAGTGCAAGGTCATAGAAACCTCTTTTTGATACATTTGGATTTGCACGGTGGCCACTAATCTGTCCTAAATAGGGAGCTACTCCCCTAGGCACAGCACCTGTTGGACTAGATGTTTCCCTCTGTATGTGGGTGCTAGCTGTTCGTTTAGCTGGTTATATTTTTCTGTATTTTTTGTCTCTATTGGGACTTTCAGTAAGTGCTACCCACTTTATTTAGATGCTTAAGAAAGAACAGAGCACTTTTGGAAAGCCACCCTGTGACTGACAAACTTATAGGCCTCCTCAAAGGTTAGTCTATGGCTGTCTACGAATTACAGTCCCCATATGCCTTAAACAAAATTATAATTCATCTAACTGCCATGTTAAGTCCTGCCAATACTTATATAACCACCCTGGGTCCAAAATGTTCACTAAATATTTTAATAAATCAGATTTGTGAAAAATTCAGAAGGTGAAATCCTGGCTCTATGACAGCCAGTCACAAAAGTCCCATTTACTTTAATGGGATCAGAATTTTACCCAAAGTCATCGTCATAGGTAGTCAAACAGGGAATTAAGGGGTATATTCTTCATGTAAATTATTTGCTGTTATTAGTGTATCTAATTCTGCTCATGGCTAATGATTCTGTTTAAAAATGCAGGGCTAAGGATGTCAGTAATGAGATGTATGAAAGATTTCCAGAGAGTGGTAGAAACAAAGTGTGTCTTGTTTGGATTTGGTGAAATATGTTGGATCTTGGTTCAATTGCTACTGGGCAAGGGTCTACATCAAACAAGCCACCTTGACAGCTGGCATCTGTATTGGTACCTAGCTGAGAGACCAAGGACTGAATGGTCAAGAATATTAAAGTAATCTCTTACCCAGGAAAGGATTCCTCCAGGTCAAGGGTGAGGCATTGCTGCTGCCAACGTCAGAACCAGTCTTAGGATGCAAGACAATTTTCTCCTCTTGCCAAGACACTAATGTATCTTGGAGTCCCCAGCATAAGTGCATCATGTGAGATGTAGTGCAGCTGTAGCAGTGGGCCAGATAGGAGAAAAGGGGACTGAAGATCCTGAACTACAACTCCAATGAGGCACCACGGCCATATGTCTGAATAAATGGAGATATTTGTTTTTTTGAACAAAGTCAGAATTTTCTGCAACAAGACCATTTTCCATGAAAGATTTCATTTAATTGGAAATCTAGTTTCACATTTAAAAAGATTCTTGGAAAATGTAGTCAGTCCTAAACCTAAGTAAAAATTAGAAAAACAAATTGTAACTTCCTGAGCTTCCAGGGTCCGAGCAAGAGCTGTAAACGTGTCCAGAGCTCTGCTCCAATAATTTTTCTGCTCATTACTTAATACTGCAGAAGAATTTACTGGAACCAAAGGGTTGTTAAAAATGCATTGAAGGAAGCAGTGCAGAAGCAACAAGAAATTTACAGAGTGACAAATATCCCCAAAGTAGTAAAATTTTATATCTAGCGGCTTTTCATTGTCCTGTAGGGAAGATCCATTTTTTGTCTGCTTTTCCAAAGTTTCCTTGACAAGCGTTTAATAATATGAGCCTTCCCTTTCCTCAGTAACAAGGTGTTCCTTTCTCTGGCTCGAGCCAAGGCAGATAGCTATCTCAGTTATAGACAGAAGATCTCCAGTTCTTGTATATGGCTGTATCTCATTCTTGATCAACTGCTGTGATTTGAGACAAACGAATGACATGATTTTTCTCTTAGCACACAGATAAAAAGCAAGCCAAAAAAGTGATTCCTATCCCTCTGGGACTTTGGAGAGTTTAAAGAAGATTAAAAGATGACAAGTTGTCATTAAATGTTTAAAGCTTTTGAAAGTTTAATCATCCTAAAGTGCCTGTCACCACACTGTCTGAAACACTTCATTTAAGAGAAAAACATGAGGCATTGCATTCTACCTATCCCCATTTTACAGGTAGGAAACTGAGGCAAGCAGACTAAATGACTTACTCGGTGTCATATGCAGGAAGTTGATGGTGGAGTAGGAAATTTAATCTGGGTCTCCCTAACCCACTGAATTATCCTTCCTCTTTTTACTACGCTGTAGACCTTTGGTTGCACACTAGAGATAGCCTCTCACTTGTTTTGTTCTGCTGCTGGGATATATGCTGTCGCCGCTGTGTGTGCGAATAAGAGATACCACAGGATTGGGTTGCTAACTGGCCTATGTGGCACACCCATGTATAAGGGGGAGTGAGACCCCCTTGTCTCTCACGCACACACTGTAAATCTCATTGAACCTTGGGTCTCAGCACCAAAGGCTAAGCCGACAGTGTCTCCGGTACTCTGTTTTGTCTCCAAAATGAAGGGGGGGGGGGCGGATATATGGAACTCTTGTCCATCTGCAGGTTGGAAGGGTGAACTCACCTCTAGCACACCCCCATACGTACCAGATTCTCCTTTTCTAGTGTCCCCTACCAGCAACTTAATCAAGAGAGACTGCAGCAGAGAAGCACTGCAATCTCCTTCTAACCTGTGCTTCCTTTCCTTTTAGTCGTGTCTTGATCCTGCCGAAGCTGAGCTCCATCTTTAATTAAGCCTGATCTGCCCTTTAGGTGTGGCCAGGAGGCATAAGCAGCCCCTTAACTCTTTCACAGCCTGCGTGGGGTGCACACAGGCACAGAAATGCAGGGTGAATTTTGTGAGTGTCAGTGTTGAGATGAATGAGATCGTCACATCAAAAACTAAGCTAGGTGTCACATCCATTTGTCTCCTTTACAGGTCACTGCTAGCAGAGTGACTTCCCCAAGGTCATACAGCTCACTGTCCCTTACTGAATTTTATGCATTATTCTGGTACATCAGAGCAAATTTTTGCCTCTTTGGTTTCTCATGTTTCATTGGAAAAAGAATCCATAGGCGATTGGTTCTTGTCTTATGACAGTTCCAGCTTCTGTATAACATGACGTGCTTCGTTCTTCTGCACCAAACATCACTGAAACCTCATCTGTGCAGTGAACTGCAGCTTTTGTAATCTCTGAGATTGAGACGGAAGTACTTGGGAACAAGAATACAAACCTGAATAACTGATCGCTAGCGAGTAGCGTGGGTGCTTTTATCGCATTCAATAGATGCCTTAAGGAAGAATTGCTGGTTCCTACTGGAAGATTAGAAAATGGGCAGAATTTGGTTCATATCTGAGATACCTAGTAAAACACTAGCAACTTTATCTTTTATAGACTGAACACATAGGAAGTACCAGACAGTATTAGATATGAAGACCTTCTTGTCCAGTGTTCTGTCTCAGACTGGCCAGCCCCAAATGTTTAAGAGAAAGGTGTAAAAACCCTAATCAGGTAGATGTGCAAAAATCTAATCCCCTACCCCCATGGAGTTTTGGCTTCATCTCTACTAGTTAGTGATTAACTGAAACCCAGACGCATGAGATTTCATCTCTCTTTCACAACTGATATTAACCAATCCCTTTTATGAATCTTGCCAAGCTCCTAGCTTGGAGTTCCAGAGTCTAATTCTGTGTTTTGTGAAAAAGAATCGTTTTTATAAGCTTTGAATTTGGAACTTGAGTTGGTGAAAGGGAATACAAGGAAGATGTCCTTTTCTCTGTTGTCCTCCCCTCTCCTTCCCCCAGAAATAAGTGGGGTTTTTTTGTTTTGTTTTTGTTTGTCAGGGACATGAAAGACCTTGACTCGCAAGTTAAGACAACTTTTGGGAATGGGTAGGGCTGAAGAACACCACAGGTGACTTGGAGATGTTCCCATAAACTTTCTCCCTTTCTCTTAGCTCAAGGGTGGGTAGTCTGAATCTTTAATTTTTCTCCCAGCTGCTTATGTTAAATATGTATTAACTAAATTCAAAGTTTTTAAAGAGCGTCTGAATAAAAATTCCTTTACTTTCAGTTAATTAGGGCTCACTGGCAACATTTCTTGTGTGTCAAAATCCTGCTACTTCACGAATTGCCTGTGGAGTCTGCTGGAAAACAGACATGACTTGAATTTCTAATTGTAAAAACCAAGAGAACAAAATACTGTAAAAACCTTAAACCTTTTAAGCCTTTTGCTTAATTATGTTGCACAGAAAAGGAGTTACTTATGCATCATAAAAGATGCATTCAAATTTTACTTTGCAGACAAGCTTTACATTTTTGCAATAAAAATCAGGCATTCAGTGTTTATTCTAAATGGCCAGGAGCTCAGTTTTTATTATAAAATACAGGTTGCTTCAAGTTGACAGCTAGACTGTCAGACACCACTGTCTTTTTTCTTTTGGAAAAAGTATGGAGCTGTTAGAAATTTGTGTGAGAAAGCAAAAGTTAAAGCTGTATATCAAAAATTATCAATAAAATTTCAAAGATTAATACTTTATCAGTAAAAAAAAAAAAAGTCTACAAGAGGAAAAAGGATGAGACTTGGTCAATACTCTGATGTGCCTACTCGCCAGCAAAACACCCAGAGGTAGTCATTGTTTGTACTATGGAGCAGCAAAAGGCATCAGCCTCCTAGGCTGAAGTATTGTGAGAAGCTAGCAGCCTACTTTGCTGAGAAGATGAGCACATTTGGGAAGTCATCCCAGATTGCATGGGTCCACTCCCCCATGACAATCAAACAGCCTGCCTGGGTTCCTGGAGTTCAGCACATTCTTTAGCAGACGCCCCCAACTCTGACTCCAACCGGGGGCTTTCCTGGATAGTGAAAGATAGTAGTGAGTAACTTGCCACTTGTGATCAAAATAATTTATGCCTTATTCAGGGAAGCGATCATCACATCCTTCTTCAGAAGTGCCAAGACTGTGACCAGTAGTTTAAAAAAGGCACTTTGGATACTATGGGTCTAGCCTGGATATGCTGGTTGTAGCCAGTTACTGCTGCTGTCAAACCTCCTGTTCCTGAGCAAGCCTGAGTGAAGTTTGCTGAATGCAGACTGCATGTTCAGTTAATTGAAGCCAACATCCTGGACCTGGCGCAATCTGAATTCAGGCCAAGACATGGAACTGGACCTGCCTTAGTGGTACAGATGGATGATCTTGTCCTCTCAGTGGAAAGAGGACAGACTCATTCTTACCCAGCTGGACCACACCACAGCATTTGACACTATTGACCATGGGATATTGCTCTCTGGCCAGAGTTAAGGGCAAGGGCACCAGAACCGTAGAAGAAGTGTGGGGACTGGGGGCAAGACCAGCGTTCCCACAGACCACAATGATGGGTACCTGCTGATAGTTGGGCACAGCTCTCCAGCTCCAACAGCTACTTTGCAGGGAGGGGACCCAACTGCACCATGTGACCAAGTGGTGTCAGCAAACCCTGGCAGAAACTGGGGGCTCCTGGTCCCATATGCCCCCCAAGAAAGAACATTTCTTTTGTTAACAAGTGTGTGTGGAGGGGGGGAGTATGGCCCTCTGCCTCCCCCAGTTCCAGCTTTAAATTCTTATTGGATTCTGGCTGTTCATGAAAGAAAGTGCATTGGATATATAGTTGGGGCTAGTAAGAGTTTGGTCTTACAGAAAACTGTGCCCAGCACATATTTGTGTGACACTGCCCTCAGTCATCACTGAGACCATTTCCCTGACCTCTTAACAGCAGCATCAGGTTTTTGCTCAGATTCTAGATTGGGGTCAGCCATGCTGGCCCTTCTTCCCTGAACCTCAGCCAGTGCCAGTGTCCACCTCTGTTGAAAAACTGTGGTGATCACCTGAAAATTCGCCAACAGCCATAGTAGGAGGGTGGAGGGAGCGCATGACATAGAAGCTGCCTAACGTGGCTCTTCTTGGAGACATGCCTTGGATCCCCAGGCGTGCCCTGGAAAAAAAGTGGCTCCTCTCGGCGTCCCCAGGCATGCCACAGAAAGGAGCTGCCAAGAGTGGCTCCTTTTGCTGGCGGCACATTGCAGAGAGGAACCACTCTGGGCAGCTTTTTGGCAGCACATGGGGGTGGGGGCATGGGTTTGGTGGGGATCCCTTGCCCAGCTGCACCTGAAAGAAGATGCCTGGACAGGCTTTTGGTGGCAGGAGTGGCAATTTCTGTGGCACTGCAGAGGGTGCTGCTCTGAATGAGCATGTGCGTCTGTTGGCACATGTGCCGGGAATTGCCTACCCCTGCCCTAGATAATTAGCTGAAGCAGTCTTATCAGGAGTAAATTTTGGGACAGTTATTTGCATCAGCATTTTGTAGATGGACGTGATTGCAGCTCAGTTATTGATACTGTATATCTAAATATGAAAGGAATAGTTATAATAGAGATTTTTAAATTACCTCATCTGCTGGCTAATAAGAAGATATCAGACCCCAATAACTTTCATCTACAGTGAATGATTGAAGCAAGCAATTTGCATTTTATTATTTTGGTTTCAGACAAAGCTCATGTCTGATAATAGAATTCTTGTCTGATAGGTGATAGCTTTTATTAATCACTGGTTTAAGAATGTGATTAAAAGAAGCTTTTGTAATTTTATTGACTGCAAATGCATAAGCTGTTAAGTACCACTTTAACTCAAAAAGTTTAAAAATAGCAAAATTAAAATACAAACAACCTTCAAGATATCAACATAATGTACAGGATCAATACAACCAAAGATCAGCCAGGAACATTCTCCACACAGTCTCTCTTAAAATATCATGGGCAAACCTGTATCAATTCTAAGTTTCCTCTGCATTTATAGCAGCTATTCTGACTGGTTCTTATACCATGCCTGTCAGCGTGGTATGTACCAATTCCAGATTCTTTTACATTAATATTTAAAAAAAAATCCAGAAGTTCTTCAGATGAGATGACCTTAAGGGAAAACAAATTCTTCACATTGATCAGACTTCTCATACAAGGAATTTTCAAAACACTTTCACACATTTGTTTGCCAAAGGTCGGATGGATAGTATAATTGTACCCATGACATCTCTCTACACTGGGTAGAGCCTTTCCCAGGGCCTGAGGGAAACAGACTCACTGCTAGAGGGAAGGACAGGACCCACCAAGATAGATGAGAAACTTTGTCACAGTTTGTGAAATCTAGACAAGCTTGTTACAGTGCTAAGCAGGTACACATCTCCTGAAACAGCTCCATGATAACTACCATCATTGGGACCCAGCCATAGCACTGCTGTACAGCTAAATCATCTGTGATTCCAACACACTAACCTACTAGCAATATACAAGTGTATCCACGTGCCATCTAGTAACTTACATCACCCTATTGAAGATTCTGCAGTTCCAAATTCATTACATTAAAAAAATTGGAAATTCACTTTATCTTGCAGTTTTCTTTTCTTCTGTCTAATTTAAGCCCACTCCCCCTTTTTAAAAAAGCTACAAGGTTTTGGGCATGATTTGCAAGTAAGTGCCTTAAGGCCTCCAAAATTCATACCTGGGCTTTGGATGCTGCATCTGTTTCCAGTATAGTTAGTGTCTTAGAGCAGACGTAGCACCTACCATTTTCTATATCAGGACTGGCCAAAGTTATGGAACTCAAGAGCCACACAAGTTGATTATTAAACCTTCCAGAGTCATGCTGAGGCATATAGCCATGTACTTTTACCTACTCCAAAATTACTAAGTTTAAGATTCATTGCACACAATTTTATCATAAAAAGAGGGCAAATATTGATCCTACTAGATTGTAGTAATTACTTATGGTTACCATGAAAACTAGGTCTATACAGTAAAAATTTAGCTGTCATTCGATGTAGAAGATTGCAGGCAAGTGGTGAGTTTTTTAAAAATCCTGACCACACTACTGCTTCTCCCTGCCATCCCGCTGCTTCTCCCTGCTGTCCCCAACCCCCTCCCGAATGCCCCAGGCCCTGATGCTGGCTCCCTTGGGCTGACAGCCCCACCCCCCCCCCGAGCCTGCTTACCTTGCCACTCCAGTGGCTAGGCACAGGCTGGGGCTCCCCGCTAGCATACTCAGGGTGGAAGATTTAAAACTCCTAGGCTGGGGCTCCTTTCCTAAATTGATTTGCTGACATTCTTCCGGGAGCTGGAATTTTTCATTCAAGAGCCGTGTGCGGCTCCCGAGCCACAGTTTGGCCACATCTGTTCTATATGCTGTTTAGGAACAAAGGGGTAGTGATAGCCAGAGTGGGACAAAGAAACTAGCACCTAAGTCAGGAGAAAGTCTTCAGTCCCAGCCCTATTCAGATGCCTTGACAGCTGAAATGCTGTATTTGCTACTAATGCTAATCAGCACTTGTTGAAAACAGCCCAGCAACAAGAAGAGTTTAACTCTCCCTGCACTAAAGATTGACTGTTGGAAGTTTTTGGTAATTCCAGCTTTGAAATTGAAGGCTACTGTAATGCAGCAAAATACTAAGGGGACAGATGACAAGAAAAGATTTGCTGCATTCCATTTTCCCTTTCATGCAGAAGAAGTGCACGGCTCTTTTTGAAAGCCTTTTGACTAGACTTACCGGGAGGAAGGCTAATGAAGTGAAAATTGCTGGAACGTAGTCAGAAAGTGAGGCTATCATAACAGCATTGCAGTCCTCTGTTTATACTGAGGAAAGTGCAGGGATTGCATGGGAAATACAATAATGCATATTACTAAACATAGTTCCTCCAATTAAACCTTGCCTCAGTGGACAGCCTTGCATCAATATTCTCACCCTTTAGTCTTTTTTGAGCACATCTTAATCCCAGAATTAATATTGCCCCTTTGTGCACTGGGCTTTTCCCAGTCACTCCATCAGGGAGTCCCTGCTCTGAATAGCAAGCAGACAATTAGAGTCTGGGGTTATGGAAATAGTCAGGAAGAAGGTTTTCATGGTCATTTAACTCCCACTGCCTTTGAAAAAAATCACCTCCAGAGGGTACATTCCACTCTGCTTTTTACACATTTAGGAAGAAACAGGAGCCAAAGCATTCCTGAGGTACACTACAGGAGTGGGGTTTCTCTCTCTATATATATATTGAATGTAAACAGTTTATAGACAAGGTGCTGGTAGATGGCACTCAAGAATATACAGCATAATTCCTGAATTCTGTAAGGATCTATTACACTAGTGGTGTGCTGCAAAAGGCTTCTTCTGCATCAGACACTTGACAATAGCATTAACTACAAGGAGTCCAGGGGGAAAAAAGTCACTAAGCTGCCACCAGTCTCGCCTCCGCTTAGAATCAAGAGTACAGGATTCAGTCAGTGCTACCGCAAATGAAGCTGGGGATAAAGCCAGCCCAGAGACGCATTGCTGTGGCACCTCAGCCAGTAGAGTTCATGGCTCAGTTTTAAAGCTATCCTTCCTGGGCATTATTGGATCTAGCCAATACCCTTTCCCTACTCCCCAAAAGGGAGCACACATGGATACAGTGGAGTGATTCTACACCCACATTTAGCCCAGGAATTCACACGTAATGCTGCGGTTCCCTGGTTTATCTCCTTCACGAGCACAAGATTTGCTATAGCAGTTAAGACCACTGCTCCATCATGTCCAGGACCCTCCCTCTGCTAGTAGCAAATGGCTGACACTACACAAGCATCTTGAAGCACCCACGGGACAAAGAATGGGTGTCCTCCTCATGTACAAAGGAGTTTGGAGCATGTGCAAAAAGGGCCAGGAGTATTATGTTCAGCTGTTCTTAGGCACGGTCCTGTCTGAACCCAGTGACGATTAGTTATATTCTGCAGCATTATTTACCCTTATCACAGAATGCGTGGCACACTTCTCCATCCTTACCGTGGCCAGGCTTTTGTGATCTAATTTTAGTTAAATTCAAAACAAACTGACATCTTCCAGGCCATTGAAAATCCTGCCTCAGTAGAGCTGGCATATTTCTGCTCTGTAGGGTAGGAGCCAACCCATGGAAGACCCTCGCAGGAGAACTATCTGCCATGTGTGCTGGCTTCTCTGGGAGTCCCTCCTGCTCTAGGATATTGAGGTAGCAGTGGAAGAGGTTCAGCTAAAGGGGCATAGCACCATCGGCAGCTACCCAGATTCACCAGACAAACCCTTTGTAGATGGGACATGGACATCACAACAGTAGACTCTATTGCCTCCCCGATACAACTGAAAGAGGTGCAAGCCATTGGGACTCACACCAGCAACTCAGCACAAGCAGTGAGCTCTGCCTCTGGTTTTGAGCCTCTAATTTTATACCCCAATTATATTTGCAGCCAGCCAGCTTGTAGCCGGATTTTAGACTCAAAATGGCAGCACAAGCTGATGTGGGGCTGGAGAAACAGAGCTGCAGTGCTGTTGTATCATTGATGGGCATCCCAAGTGGATAGCAGATTTCCACATGCAGAGATGCCGTTGTGAGATACGGAGATTTAAAATTATCCATAGGGTTAAACATGGAGAATATCATTTTGTCAGCCCCCACATTTTGTGCAAATATGTTCCAAAGGCAGAACTCCAGTTACTGTGGAGGCGGATCGAGTGATATACCTTCTTACTGATGATTTTCTGTCATGAGGGTGAAAGCATGATGAGTAATGGAATGGGTTTTCACATGCTGTCTGCAATATAAATAGATGAGTGAAGATATTTAAAAACAAGATCCCTGGGCAGTTTAAGTCTGTGCAGCTCAACTGAAGAAATATGGCAGCGCAGAGATTTACACCCACTGAGAACCTAGCCTCCTGTATTTGCTAAAACTTAACGGACTGCTCCGTTGGTTTTGATGGGCCCCTTGAAGCCTTGTAACATCTATATTGTCCCCGAGCTTCTTCATGGAAGATTGGAGCAGCTCTGTGGTTGAAACCCTTCCCTCCACAGTGGCCAAGGGATACCCAGGCACCATTGAGTCACTCTGGTACAGTATCCCCTGCATACACTTCTCTCTGGAGTCTGTTGGAGAAGGTGACTTACTATGGGCAGGCAGAGGGTGGATTTATTCTGACTCAATTCTGCTGGCCTTGTAATGTCTCCCTTCCCCCAGGGAAAGGGCACAGGGGCCCCCCCAACACTGACACACAAGCAACTGTGGAGTGGCCAGGTGTCTTTCACTCAAGATGCTCCTTACCTCACCTCTTAAGTGATCACCAGCAGGAAGCTAGTTCGCTGGGGCTTTCCATGGGAGAAAGGGGCAGCATTTGTCTGCTGGATTTAAACCCATAAAGGGAGTTGTGTGGGATAACAACAGGCTGAATTTCATTTGAGACATGCAAGGGCCAGTCATGTTGTCAAAGATGTTCTAAGCAGTGATGCACACTACCTGAAGAGACAGTCCTTAGTGGAAGCTCAGACAGACATTTGCCCAGCGTAAATTCTCAAACAAACAACACAAGAGGATAGTTCAGTGCCTTAGGAGATGGGAATTATTTGGGGGTGACACTTAGTAGAGAGTTAAGAGAGTAATGTGGAAGGTACACATATAGTGAGCAACAAGGCACCTTCATCAGGCAAAAAAAAAATCTCATCACCTTCACTGATTTCGGGTCTGGCCCTTGGAATTCTGTGTCTCGGAGAGATCACCTCCCTTTGAGAAAGCTGCAGTGAAGGGGCCTAGAGAAGGAGAAAGATGCTAAAGATTATCAATATGGAATTTACGTACGAGAAGAGGCTTTTGTTGCTTGTGCAAACAGATGCTGTAGACTGGAGTAGAGACTTGAATGAGGTAGTCACATTTAGAAGCCACATTCATATTTGTTCAGTAATGTCACATACATGTGGTAGGGATGGAAATGCTAGTAAACATCTCAGTGTTAGCATCACGGCTGGTGATTCCATTCATTCTTGGTCAGCAGCAATTCCAGTGGTGAGCTGGTGTCCCACAAGATCAGGTTCAAACCTTTTGAGAGATTCCCACTGACTGTAGCGGTTTTGGATTGGGCCTATGATGACTACTGTTGTAAAAACAAAGGGCTCCTAACTGAAAGTATAGTTACAAAAAGCATCTGATGAAGTGGGATTTTCTCCTACAAAAGCTCACGTGATAAATTTGTTAGTTTTTAAAAGTGCCACTGGACTCCTTGTTTATAGTTATTTCTTGTAATTACACACGAGTATTTTCTGCTTCAGCCAGGAACAAAAGAAATAGCCCTTAAATGTTTGCTGGTCACTTCTACACTGGCCTGTGAGGAGAAAGCAATTTGATCCATGCTTGTGTATAAATAGGAGGAAAAAACAACAAACCAAACCACACACACCCCAGCTCAAGTCTCTTCTGGTAATGCAAAGCTAATAGGACTTGGCTTGTACCAAGAGCATCATGCAGAGTTTCTATGTTTGTAGGAAGTGGCAACTGCTGCTTTTTAACAAGAACTGCATGTAACAGGGAGAAAGATGGCAGTATGGGGAGTTGCAGACTGCCACAGGAGCCTGAGTTCAAGTGATATTTGACTGAGTTAAATGACATGTCCGATTCTTCAATTTAGACCTAGCCCAGACTCCAGGACTGATGGATTATTAAGGGAAAATGAACCTGCTGTCTTTGATTAGCTTTGATTTGGTACCACAATGATATATAGCGATATAAAAAGGCAGTCGAGGAAGCTTCTCTTTGTACTCTATTGGAAATGGCTTTCTGCAGGACAAGACTAAGTTATTTCATCTCAGAATTGTGGATGAATTCAATTTAAAAGGAAAGATCAAAAGATGGGAAGTCAGGAGAGGAAGCTCTTTTAAAGCAAGATATGGCATGGCTACTCTACCACCTTAATTTTAATGGGCACAAAGGTTGGGTCCCATATTAAAGAAACCCTTTGTGGTTGAAGCCGAGGTTCCCTTTGAACAGATCGCTAATTTAAATGAAGGGCTGTGCACCACTTCATATGCCAGCTAATTTTCTGACTTTCAGCAGACTGCTTTTGTAATCTGCAGCCACTGGTACCATGTCTGAGTGAAAAGCAGAAAGGAGTCCTTAGGCTAGGTCTACACAGGAATAAAAGACCTGCAGCATGGCCACAACTAGCCCGGGCTCCTGGATGTTGGGTTCACAGGGCTAAGAAACTGTTGTGTAGACATTCAGCTTTATGGACTCAAGAGTTTAACCCCTCCCAGAACCCAAACATCTGCACAGAGATTCTTTAACTCAGAAACTTGAGCCCTGACAGCCTGCCTCAATTGACCTGAGCCATCTGTGGGGTTTTTAATCCCTATGTAGATGTACCCATAGAAATGCCTTCCTGTCACTGCCTCAGGACTTAGCTTAAAGGAAAGGGTAGTGGGGAGAATGCAGTTAGAGGTCTTGGTTGAGGAGCCAGTTCTTCAGGCAGAGATCTATTTGCCCTATCGTGAACCCCCCCATTTTCATAAATAATTGCCCAGTGCCTGTAACACTGTCAACACTATGAATGATAAATAGGTGCCAGGCTGCAGGTCAATCTTATTGATTTCAGTGGGAGTGGGAACAGATCTGTGCAAGTGAACGATATCCAGAACGTTGAACCATCAGGAGGTAAGACAAGAACTAGACTAGAGTGAGCTAAGAGCATAAGCAAATAAAATGTCCCTCATGAAAGCAGAATGGGAGAATTTAGTTAGAGCAAGTGGGGAAAACGGGCCTCAGGATGGAGAAGCATGGTAACCCTATAAGAAGCCAAATCCAAAACTCATTAAGTCAATGGTGAAACAGTGACATCTGTGGGACTAGGATCTGATCCCTGGCAGCTAGCTATAAGGTGCTGATAGAAGGCTGGGAGAAGACTCTTTACAAGAAGCAGGAGGGATAAGATGAAGACCACAAGTTTAGAGCTAACACCAGAAAGGGATAGGAAAAATAAAAGGAGCTGTGGAGAAAAATTAAGCCAGAAACCTACCTAGGGCAGTAATTCTGAGATCCACTCACTTACTAGTGAGGTAGTCCTGGTTATGGCCATCAGCAGCAGAAAGTCATCAAGTTACCTGACTTTTCTAGGAGCTCTGTGGGGAAAGATGCAGCCAGCACAGACCATAAGGTAGGTTGGGCCGACCAACTGGAGAGAAGGTGAGGCCAGGGCACTGGTGCTGAATTAGAACTCGTATCTACAGAGGAGCCTGTGTCATCAGCCTGATGTGGAGGCCGAGTCAGTGTTCAAAGCTGCCCCAGGAATGAATGTACCACACCATTTTGAGATCTGTAGGGCCATGCCACTGGTCACCCTTGCTCTGAGATTACTTGCTTGACAGCTGCAAATAAGAGAGGGTTTGATCCTTGAGGTGACAAGGACAATTCTGTTCCTCAGCTGCTGCCTGGGGCTAGTTTCTCTGTATTCAATGCCTAACATATTTCAATGTTTCTCTACTTGCAGGTGCTAGTAGCTCAGATCCTGAAGAAGGTCAGCATGCAACTAGCATGAGCTTTTGGCCTAGACACCATGAGGAGGCACAGCCTAGACATCAGCTGATTGCTGAGCCATTTCAGTCCTCTGAATCTAGTGGGAGTCCATCCTCTTGGACACTTGAGCAAAAGGGCACAGAAGATGCCAGCATCAGAAAGTCTCTCGATGACTTCTATGAAACGTGTTGCAAGCAGCAGCCCAGCAGGGAGGATCCAATATATGATGCAGCTTCAGAAAGACTTGCTCTCAAAATTCAGGACCTAGCCAACAAGGATGGAAAAAAATATGTTTTGTGTGCTCTCCACATGGCCCAGATGGTCTTGAACAGGGATGGGTGTAAGGTCTTTCCAAACCACTCCAGCAATGCTTGTTTCACAGCACCAGCTAATGGAGAAGTTGCACTGGAAGAAGGCAAGCGAATACCAGGATTGTCAGATGATGTCCTGCAATTTCTCTTAAAACAGAATGTGATGACATCATAGAGCCTGGTGTATGGGTTCAGGGAGAGGCAAGGGAGCTGTTGGTTTGGTTTTGCTGTGTTTTTAATACATTAACACTTTGTGGCATTTTGCTCTTGTTCTGGACTAGGGAATAGATCTATCTCAGGAAGGCACAATCCTTACTTGAGCCTCCCAGAGCTGGAGGAATATGCCACTGAAACTGCAAAAACCACCAGTTACATTTTCTTTCCTATCCCCAGACTACAGCCTGAATGTCACCCATGTATTGACCTTGTTTCTGAGCATTTGAGCTGGGGCCTTGGTGCTTAGCAGACTTCTCCTGTTCTGACGGCTGCTGCTATTCTAAATCTCCCCCTGTGACCATAAGCCAGAAGACATGCTCTTCTCCAAACTGCCATATGGTCTCTACATACTCGGACACCCAGGAGCACTCAGACAAGGCCAGATCTGATTAGCTTTGTACACAATAGTATCTTTACTCCTCAAATAGTGCCATTTATTTCTGTAGGACAGGGGTCTGCAATCTGCAGCTCCACAGCCACATGCAGCTCTTTGGCCCTCTCCCCATCACTGGGGGACCCTGTATGTTGCCCATGCCAGGCTCCAAGCTCCCCACCACCAGCAAGGGACACTGTGGGGGAGGCAGGCTGCTCCTGGCCCTCCCTGACCAGGGGATCTTGCAGCAGGCACCCTGGGCCCGCTCTTCACCCCACAAGGAGGCTACATCCATTGCCGCTCTCAACACTTGGTTATACAATGAATTTTTAAAAAGTGGCTCTCCTTATTTTTGGGTTGCCGACCCCTGCCATAGGGCTATTTGTTTGGATACCAAGTGCTTATCTCTGCATCACCTAAGATTTCCAGCCACCAGGGCTGCTTAACTGAATCTCTTGCACAGCTGAGCAGTGTCCCCACATTGAGACAATCCCTCCTACAGATATTGGCTGGAGTACAAGTGCCATTTACTGCAATGAGCAATATACAGATTGCAAAGGCCTAACCTTATAGCATGTGTAGCCTTGGAAGGATTAGATTTGTATTGGCAAATGTCAATTTCACCATGTTCACACAACCGCTGATGAAAAGCTATTTTCATCCATAATGACATTTACAGCTAAGCAGTATTCTTCTTTGCCTGAGTATTTAGTTTGATCTGAGACCATATACTTTGTATTTCTTGACATGGGATCTTGACAGTGTGTTTTAAGGGATATAAAGCTTTACACTTCTAAATCTCAGAGTCTGCTATTAATTATTGTCCGACTCCTCACCCCACCCATAATGTCCTGCAACTGTAAAAATGTAAATTAAACATTGGGAAAAAAAAGTTGTCCATCAAAATAGAGTTCTGCCAAGCCTGACTGTCATGCATCTGAGCAAAAATATCCAGAAACGTTATACCACACCAAGTCATAGTCTGAAGAAACAAAAAATATTTATATAAAACCATTATGCAACCTTCTCCTCTGAACACAGACAACTGGGTCCTTGGAGAAAAAAAAAAGAAGACTGAGCTCACACCAGTTTAGTGCTACTAGCCGTGACGGATTTACTCCTGAGAACAGAATCAGTCTGTCTCAGAGATGCTTACTGAACATTAATTGAATTCATACTGGTTATTTTCCTGAGAACATTTCAAGGTGATGTCTTTAAATGCACCAGCTTAAACTGTTTAAAATGTGAGAAATCCGGAGGGGCTCTTGGGGAAAAAAAGTGAGAACTAGAAATGCTGCCTCTGGATGACTTTAGTTTAGCAAGAAGACCTGCAACATTATGTTGATGCTTGCAGCTTTAAGGAGCTACCATCTGACAGGAGATTTTTCTCTCCTCTGGGTGGATTATAGTAGGACAGCCTGAAAAGCATTTGAGGATTGGGAGATTTACTCATTAATCTGTGAGGTACCCACAAAATGGGACTCCTGAGATGTGCTCCTCATAGCAAAGGCTCCCATGCAAAGCATTTATCTGCTGCTTCGCTGCTAAGTGCTGTGGAAAGTGGGTGGCTGAGAACTCAAGGGTTTCAGCCATTTTAAGCTAAACAAAATATAGCTGGAACAATTCACCGTAGCACCATTGGACCTGATGGATTTCTCCAGAGCTTGATCTGTCCGTTAATAACAGAGAGGTTATGCCTCTTCTTATTGTCTTAGGATATGGCCCTAACTGCGTTGTAATGAGTTAATAGTCATGATTTGCATGCAACCCATTATCACTGACGATATTCTGTGTTACTCCTCTAGAGAATATTTTGCTGGTATGTTCACATAGGAGAGAATTGTAGCGTAGACTTTTCCAGAGACTTATTGCACTTGTGTGTTTTGGTATTGTATTAACAGCTGATGAGGAGTTGATGGTTATCGCTACTCATTTGTTTCTTTATGTGCTTTTCTTGAGCCTTTTATTACTCTGGTTTTACTTAGGAAAATACCTGTTGGTGTCACAGAGCTTTGACTAAGTTAAGGACTTCAAGATTTGGCCGGTTGTTACTTTTTCTTTGTTCATCTAGTGACAGTAGAAGGTGATTGATTTCCATCCCTTGGGGTCAGCATCGCCTATCATGGGTTGCAGTTTTTACATGCATGCAGTTTTTACAACACACTGGGCCAGATGTCCATGGGCACTCTAGGGGCCCTGTTGTCTTCTCCCTCACACTGGTGAAAAGCAGGAGTAACTTCAGAGACAATCTGTGCAGTTACATTGAAGTCAGTCAGAAGAATGGGGCCCTAGGTGCATAAGAAACGCAGGATCTGATCCTCCCACTAGTCTAAGTTTTAGTTGGAAGCAGTCTGAGCTAGCAAATAGCTACAGTTTGTCATCACTGATGCAGGTGTCAGACCAAAGCACCCTTGCTACTACCTGGGACCTCTAAACAGATATTCAGCCAGAATTAAACAGTGCTCCGTGCTGTAGCTCAGTCAGATCAGTCATTTTGATTTGTTTTATTCAGTTGTTCTAATACATTTTGGAATGTTCTGTTTTTAAAGTGGCACTTGGGTGAAAAGCCACATCCTTACCTAGGTCACTAACCCTCTAGGCTTGACGTAGAGTAGGTCAACCTTGCCCTTTGAGGCCTCACAGTAGCATGTCTAGATGTAGCTGGATCAAAGCCACTTAGGTATCTTGACCAACAATGCAGTGAAGCCACAGCACCATAGCACAGGCTGTACAAGCTCACCTAGGAGGCTGGTATCAGCATGACTGTCACTGCTGTTACTTGAGATAGGTAGACCAAAGCTACCTGCAGTTTGTCACATGTGCTGCAGTCACACCCAGGATGGCAGTGCAGACATAACCTCAGGCCTGGCCTACACTGGGATATTAGTTGGTATAACTACATTGCTGAGGAGTGTGAAAAATCTACACCCTGAGCAATGCAGGCCAGCCTAACCACCTGTGTAGACAGCACTACGTCAGTGAGAAAGTTCTCCTGTCGACCTAGCTACACCAACGGCAGAACACTTCCTGTCGACATAGTTAGCATCTTCACTGAACTGCTACAGCCGTGCCACGGCCTTGCTTTACATATAGATGAGCCATTGGTTCTCACTACGCCTGCTGTTTGTTTGCCCTGCAAACATTCACGCAACAATTCAACTAGTCATTTCACTGCTTTACTCCTCAGTTTTCAATTTCTGGTTTCTCAAGCCTTCACAAAATGCTGGAGTATTTGGACTGTAAGTCCTGCAGGAAAATTGTTTTTGGGGAGGGGGAGAAACCAAGTTTTTATTGTTGTGGAGTTCTTCCCCCACATGCATGTGCACATTTCCTGAAAGATATCTATAGTGTTAGAAATTGTAAATTCTGAAGACATCACCACCCCACACCCAAAACAACCCAGGAGCAGATTTTCAGACATCTTAGATGCCTAGGAGGATGGTCAAAGGTATGGAAACAGGTTAGGCACTTGTGTCCTGTTGACATCAATGGGACCTAGATGCCAGCTGTTCAACTGCTCTTGAAAATCCCACCGTTGAAGATCTCATCCTTTCAGCCTTAAATATCTACCTGTCCCACCTGAAGGTACAGCATTCAGTATCTGCGGAAACCACTTGCTATTAATAGGTGTTTACATCAGTTTTCTCTAGCTTTGTCATTTTTATTAAATGCAACAAGATCTCTGCAGCAAACAAACACTATCTCATTCTTTCCCCACTCACTGCTAATTAATTTTTTACAAATCTGTTCTGGAATCTAGTGTATACACTTCTACCTCTGCTGAAAACCAGGCCATTTGCATTACTCATTTCCCGATAAAGAACAAACAGCAGATAACACTTAAGAAATTGGGAAACAAGTATATCCCCCCCCACCTCCACTCAGGGTGGGTAAGCAAAACTCTGAAGAGTTTAATAAACCCATAAAAGAAATCAAATTGGTGCTTAATATGTGCCAGGACTGAGTCCTGGTCCCTCTGGGCTTGTCAGTTCACAGTCCTGGCATCTCTAGTCTTGCTGCATCAGTTAAATATTTTTATATTCATGAGGCCCAGCAGCTAATTACTGGAGCCTGGCCACCCCTTTCATTAAAAGTTAATCACTGAATGCAATCCTGTCCGGCATTTTATGCTGGTAGAAAGAGATCAGAATAATATCACTTACCAATAGCAGCACATCTGGTCTGAGTTATGTCAGTGTCTGAGTTTTATAAGCTGATTTGCAATTATACCTAGGGCAGGTTATGTGGAATGAACAAAATTTTAATGTTTACCACATTGAAAGTGCCCAGGGTTTGCTTTTTTTAATATATATACACTCAAAAAAATAGCAGAGAGCTTTCCTTGAAATTCAGGTGCACTTTTATGGAGCCAAATAGCTTTCATTCCATTAGGACACAATGGTAGTCTCTCTCACCTCATGCAGATAGATGTTCTCATGCAGGAAGGCATTTAGTATGTACAAAAATCATATATAGAGGTTTTCTGCCTGATGCTTGCTCTGATTCAGGTAGTTAAATGTTAGTTGCCACACAAACAGTTTAATTGTAATTTTGAAGGAAATAAATTCCCATCTCAGAGAATCAAAGATCAAAACCACAAAGTTCCTCCATCTTCAAAGCATCTGCCAAAGTGGGATTTTTCTCCCATGAAAGCTCATGCAAAAAGATAAATTTGTCAGTCTGTAAGTGACAAAAGGACTCCGTGTTTATTTTAGTGAACTAGACTAACATGGCTGCCCCTTTAAACTTCATGCCTGAATCTTTTCAGATCTCGTCCTAGGGCCAGAATCAAATCAGTCTTCAGTTTGAATCAATACGGTTTGTCTGATTTGCTAAAGTAATCTGATCTGATCCTGTGATTACATTTCACTGCATTTATCCCTTCTCCCTATGCTTTTTTCCCCTCCCCATTTTCCAGAGTTTGATGAAGTGGGATCTCTCATACAAAAGTTCATGTGATAAATAAGTGCCACGGGACTCCTTGTTGGTTTTGCTCAACTAGACTAACATAGCTACCCCTCTAGAACTTGTCTTCAATTCCAGTTAAAGCCAAAAGACCCTAGAACTTGTTTTCCTATTCTGATTTGCAGGTGACCAGAATGTCCCAAGAAGAACTGTGAGGTCTCCATCCAAGAATGGCACGAATCTTTCAAGAACAGTCAGTCTTGGGAAACTTCTGTCATTACTGAGCTACAACTTCTGAGACAAGTCTACAAGATTTCAACACCATGGAATCCAATCCCTAACTGATTGCCAATCCAAACCTTAGATGAACTCTAATCCACAAACCCTCGTCACCGCCTTTGCTCAGAATTCATTGGCAGCATCTACTGAACATTGCCAGATATCAATATTTTGTTTTCCCATTTCTAAATGTTATCTGAGCTATTCAGTAGGATAGCGTATGACATTTCTGCTATTGGTGTGCTCCTTTACAGTTAAAGTGGATCATGCTAGCTTGCCCACAACTCTTGTACAGTCATTTAATGCATGTAAAATTGTGTACACTGTACAGCAAATTGCTGGGAAATGGCATAAAACAATTTCCACCCATGCAAAATTTATAAAATTGTAAGAGATACTGACATTAGAACCAATCACTTCAAAAACATTAACATAGTCAAGTTTCTATCACTTCACCCCTACACTTGGTGGCAAGAGTTATTACCCCAGTATGCAGATAGTGGAAATTGAGGCAGAGAACTCCAAACAACTGGCACAGGGACAACTGGAACTGGGAGTCTTCACTCCCAGCTATATGTGCAAACCATTAGGCCATACTGCCCACATATAAATATATTAGTGACAAAGGAATTCTCACACTGCTTGAGAACAATGGTCCTTCTACTCCAGCCAGTATCCTGTCTTGGCAGTGACTTGTGTCAGCTGCTTTAGAGAAAGGTGTAAGAAACCATTCTACGGGCAGTTGTGCAATAACCTATAATCCACTGAAAACTTGCCCCCGACTGGGCAGTTTGCAGTTAGCTCATGCCCTGAAACATAATGATTTACATACTAGTCAAATCTTAGGTTATTTTTAACCCTTATTGGTACAAGTCTGGATGTTCTCATTCTCCAATGAGCTGTTCAAATTGCTTTGTGAAGCCTGCAAAGATCACCCAAAGGAAATAAGGTAATCATCCCCTGCAATAGAATTTGCCCTGTCTTTAAGAGGAGGAAGTTCCAGTCTCCATGGGAAGCCTGTAGGTTGTTTGATACCTCCTTTTTGATGTTTCCTGGTAGAAGCTGCGTGGACTGAATGCTCAGTACTTCTAATGCTTGCACCTTTATAGGCAACTACTCCAATACAGCACACATTAATTTCGTTTGGAAAGCACTGGTGCCTAGAAATACTAGGAGTCCTGTGGCACTTAAATACTAACATTTATTTATTGAATGAGCTTTTGTGGGAGAAAGTACTTTGAATAATCTGATGAAGTGGGATTTTCTCCCTTAAAATCTCATGTGATAAGTAAATTTGTTGGTCTTTAAAAGTGCCACAGGAGTCCTTGTTTGTTTTGCTGAACTAGACTAACTTGGCTGCCTCTCTGGAACTAAAAATGCTGGTAGTTCCTGCTTGGTCAGACAAGACCATAGGGAACATAATCTGGGAAGGCCAGCCTACACACACACACACACACACACACACACACACACACCCCTCAGATGCTCTAAAATACCCTGCTCTTGCTGATCTGCAAATTTCTAAACAGATGAAAAGAGAAATTGCATCTGTGTTCAAGCCTTTTGGGAATGAGATGCAACTAAGAGCAATGTAACAAACAGCATAGAAACCAAAAAAGCATGGATGTAGAGTTTCGGAAGATAATAGCGTGATGTTACTAAACATGACATCTAAGCAGAACACACTGGATGCAGCATTGATTCCAGGCACGTGACTCAGATCTGCAGTCTTGACTGGAGTGGCACAAAGGAACATATGGACACATCCCATTGGGCTATGCAGCTCTCACAGTGTAGTGTAAAGTTTGTCAGCATCGTAGTCAAGTACTTCACTGGAGTTCACATTCTGCCTCTGCATTGTTTGCTTCTAAATACATAGCAGTCCACATAAAGAAAGAGCAGGTAACGTTGGCAACAAAGGTAGGTAAATGAATCATGTCATTTCATAGGGAGGGGACACACACTGCCCACCTACCTTTATTCTAGAGTACTGAACCAATATATCTAGCTATAGTCTGCAGGAAAAAATTATTAGACGAACATCTGATCCACACTGGGATTACCTATCTTCTGTGCAAACCTAACCCATTTTGTTTATGTCTTGAATCACTACCCCACATGACATGCTCATAAGCAAACAAAATGTGATCTACATGAAATTACAGTAAGGTACATGCACAGCTTGTTGCAAAACCATATTCACAGAGTCCTTATCAGTGGCCCATCATCAAACTGGGGAGGACATTTCTTAGAGTCCTGCAGGGGTCTGTTCTGGGCCCAGTACTATTCAATATTTTTGTTTATGACTTGGATGATGGAATGCAGAGGATGCTTATAAAAATCTTTGGATGACACCACACTGAGAAGGGCTGCAAACAGTTTGGAAAACAGGATTAGAATTCACATAATCTTGATAAATCGGAGAATTGGTCTGAAATCAACAAGATGAAATTCAAGAGAGAAATGCTAAATACTACGCACAGAAAGAAAAAAAAAATCAAAAGCACAGCTACAAAATGGGGAGTAACTGGTTTGGTGGCAATGCTGCTGAAAAGAATCTGCAAGTTACAGTGCGTCACAAAGTTCATGTGAGCCAACAATATGACACAGTTGCATCAAATTAATAGGTGCGTCATATGTAAGACATGAGAGCCAATTCTGCTCAACTCAGCTAGAGTCCTATGTCCAATTCTGTGCACTACGGGATAGGAAGGATGCAGACAAACTGGAGAGCATTAGGAGGAGAGCAACACAAATGACTGAAGGTTTAGAAAAATCTGACCTATGTGGAAAGGACCAAAAAAACCCCAAAACAAACCACTGGGCATGTTTAGTCTTGGAAAAAAAAAAAAAGACTGAGGAAGACCTGTAACAGTCTTCACATGTTCCAAGACTTTATAAAGAGGGTGGTGATCAATTGTTCTCTAAGTCCTCCAGCCCAGGGTTGAATGTGATCACTAACAAGCAAGGTTTGGTTTTCCCCTAATGTCTAATCTTTCTAACTATAAGGACAGTTGCATACTGGCATAAACTACCATGGCAGGTTGTAGAATCCCTGCCTCTGGAGGTTAAGAGCAGGTCAGACAAACATCTGTCGAAAGAGAAAGTCTGATGATATCTCAGTCTCTCCTCACAGGTTCATATATGGATCTAGGTCCCCAGGGCAGAGGGATGGAGGGGGCAGATTTGGTTTTCAGTTTTAAATGAGGTGTAATGAAAGCCCAACAGGTGTTTTTTTTTTTTTTTTTTTCTTCCAAAGCATGAAGGAGGGCGAGCAGGTGTTACTTGTTTCCTTCCCTTAATGCCAAGTGCAGTCTTGCAGGAAGACTTTTCTGAGCATGCCCAGGCATATTTTGTGCTCTTTCACTTTAATTTGAAGGAGGGAGGACTGTTTAAACTCTTTTTTATGAAGGGCAATTAAGAAGTTTTGTGGAAGAGTCAATTATCTATAGTGGAAATAAATAGTTCTGGGATCCCTAGGGAAAACCACAGACTGTCTGGCATTTGCTTAGCTGGATGATACCCCAGCATCTGGCAGGCTCCTCAAACAGCTGCCAGAGCTGGGCTGACTTATGCGATTGGAGATGTTTGGTTCCTACAGAATGCTAAGTACTCTTAGCTTTTCTCTCCCACTCCCTCTCAAAAGAGGAAAGCCCCCACTTCCAAATCAAAATGGATGAGAAAGAACAATGCAGCCTTCACAAGTAAAATAAAAAGATGTGGTGCTTTGCTAGGAAGGGACTCAAACTGCAGGTGAATTTAGGAAGCCTGAATGTTTCTGTGTGTTGTATGAATGAATTTGAGTGGTGGTGGTGAATTAGAGTCTCTTAACTGTGAAGGGAAAAAGGCCTTGCACTGTCTTGTATCAGTCACTGCAATTTAAAGATATGAACAAACCAAAACATGAGTGCTGATCACCCTTAAACTTTGACAGAGAGGAGATCTCAGAATCCAAATCAGAATTTCACTTGGTCCCTCACTTTATGGGCCAAAAGAAGACCACATCACCCAACTGCTCCTGATCTACTGCATGTTTGAAATCTGGATTGATACTTTGAAGCTCCTGGTGCATATTCCTGAGGTACTACTGATTTTTCAGTGTCATTTGTTTATTTGTTACTTACACAGAATCTGATATTTCTTATTATTCAACTAGTTCATAAATTTAAGTCCAGTGCCTGCCTGTTTTTCACTTGCTAGAGGCTACAGACATCCAGTCACAAGCTCATTTAATTTTGATCCAACTTCTGTTTAGCAGCCCTTGTTAAGATTGAAATAATGGATTCAAAAAGGTGGTGAGGCAGACATGGGGATCATCTTCTTTCTCTGTGACACACACAGAGCAGTTTTACTGGATGTTCCAAGAGTTCATAGCTCATCTTTCAAAGCCCAACCTGAAGCCCACTGAAATCAACAGGAATTTTTCCACTGATTTCAGTGTCCTTCGGATCTGGCTTTCAAGTCTTTATGGTAGGGAGGTTTTTTGCATTTGGGCCACCCTCCTGTGAAATACTGCAGCATGAATAGCTCAAGACAACAAAAAGGTGAAGTGAGCATCGCTTGGCATCGCTCTTCCATACCTTTTTCAGATTTACAGCTGTGACTTCTCTTGGTCTCTGCTTTTGAATGGTAGGAATGGCTGAGACCTTTATATCAGGCAGCCCATCAGCTCTTGTCAGTGCCATGATCAATACCATATTTTTGTCCACTGCCACATCTGGGCAGGATATACCAATTCACTTGTAGGTTTACCTGAATTCAAACTAAATGGTTTTTGAATTGAGATCACTGAGAAATGATGGGCTACTCCATGTGCTCTCTTATGTACACCTGTAAGCAAGGGTTATAAGCTACACATCAGCTTTTAACTCCTCCCTCTAAAGGGCTACATCCTCAAAAAGTGTCAAAAAGCCAGGGCTGACTGAGCCCAGAGCAGCTTCTTATTTGTTTCCTGACCACAGCGAGATTTGTAGATCCCATCTCACTTCCCGTCCCTTCCCATTTCCCTCCTCATGATCTCCTTTAAGTGATGAGCTCAGTGTTGTCAGAGTGGCCTAGCTGGCAGATAAGTTCTGGGTGACAGAACTTACCTCCTCCCCGCTCCTTCCCTAGTGGGAGGAACTGATTCATACCAAAGATCTGACTGATACTGAAACACTCTGCCAGGAGAGAGCTGATGAACCACGTCTCTGAGCCAGAAGATCCTCCACTGCCATAAATGACATAGCTCCATTCCCTCAGCTGGGGCTCAGTAGTTGCCACGACAGAGGTTCTGCCCCCATATATTTGTGTATTGTAGTGTGTGGGTATGTTCTGACACATGATTTCTAAAATCAGTTACAGCGTGCAGTATAAGATCTATGGAATTTATTCCATTTCTTTCTGGAATTTTGGGGGAGAGCACATGTTTTCTCCACAATAAAAGTTCATTTTAAAAATATCACCCCATATACCTATTCAGTAACTGCTTCCTCCCTCTCCCCCACCCATTTTTATTAACTGACATCAGATGCCAGCATTTTTACTTAAAAGTAAGAACAAGTTCAGTTAACAGAGAATAGTAGAGCACAACATGAGATTAAGACAGTAACTTGAGGATAACTAAAACCTGAAAACTCCTGGCTGAAGTATTAAGTTATGGTTAAATTAACTTTGCTGTGAGCTACTTACTTCCAGGGATTGGTGTAGGAAGAGGAGGGTATTGAGATTAGAGCATAGGTTGGGAAATTGAGCATATGAAAGGGATTGAGAAGGTGGGGGGGGGGGACTAGCAGCCTTAATTCTGGCACATACTGAGGGTCCAGCAACTCCAAGGCTGACTTTGCAGTAGTTTCCTCCCTCCTCCCAGCCCCTCAGAGCCAGTTGGTCCATAGAGGCAACCTAGGCAGTCACCTAGGGTGCCAACCAGTAGGGGGTGCCAAGGGCTGAGTTGGGGTCCTGGGCCAGCAAGCCTCTCACCCCACTCCACCAGCACTGGGCCACGGGTAGGAAGCTGTGTCCAGCAGCCCACACAGCTCCTGCCTGCCACTTGGCCAGGCTTAGGGGGCTATGGCAGCAAAATCACAGGTGCCTAGGGATGCCAAAAAACCTTGGGCTATCTTTGCAGCCCTGCAAAAACTCCACCACGCTAATTTAGCTGCTGCAGCCACTTGACCCTCTAGTTAAGTCAATTGTAAACAACAAAAGCTCACCCCTTCCCAAGTAGGGGAGTTTCTTAACATGAGAACAAGTGCAAAACACACACCATCTTTATCCCTATCTCAGGCTAGGCCCAACACCTTCTTCCCAAGGAGTCTGTCATCTCTAATTCTTCTGCTCACCTTCCAGGCTCAGCTTTCAGTCTGCCCAGGATATTTTTATCTCTACCATCAACCCCTTAAGAATTTCTAGGCTATTCCCCAATCTTTCCTGACCACTTACTACCAAATTTTCCTACCTGGAGCAGTCTTCCATGGACCTAGAGCTCATCTCACAACTTCCTCTTCATTTTCTCTCCAGGCAGCTGTTATGCCAGGCTTTCTCCTTCTCTAGCACAATGGGTTTGATTGAGTCACATGGTCTTCATTTTCCACATCTGTGAGTAGAATACTTTGTGTCACAGGTGGGCTGAGACCCATTTTCCTTGAAAGGGTCAACCAGCCTGTACTGTGGCATTTCCTAACTCTAGCATGCTTGATTTTGCAACCTCAGTAATGTTCTTTTAATGTTTTGTGTGTGTGTGTGTGTGTGTGTGTGTGTGAATAATTAGCATTTAGAATGCAGTACAGCTCAAAGTGGGCAAGGTGCTTTACAGACACATGGGACATTAGCCCTGTCCTGAACTCTAGAAAGATAGTCTGTGAAAGAAAGAAAGAAGGAAATGTATGCAGCATCAAAACTGGCCTGGGTATTTCCTGGGGACCCCTCCTGGTGTGCTGGGTTGCCAAAGTCTCCTATGGTCCCTTTCACAGCCCCCCCCCCCACTTGGAACTTGAGTTGGTTGGAGGTCCCACCACAGGCTTACCTCACTGGCATGAATTTTACTCCAGATAGGTTCATACATTTCTGAAGTATTTTTATAAAACCTCAGTGGGATTGCAAGGCCAAATCAGAGTTGAAGCCTGCATAATTTAGTACCCGATCTCTTGCAGTGGTCTGCCTCAGGGGCTTCAGAGGAAAGTGCAAGAAACTTTGCATTTAGGCAGAGGTAGGCTAAACTGCGTATCAAAAGCTCACACACTGTTTGACAGCCAAGAAGTAGTGCGAGCATTTTACTGGCCAAACAAGCACACAAGGGTTAGTGAAAAAATCACACAGCCAAACTGATTATGTCATTCAGTGGGAGTGCAGGGATGCTTGTCTGCTCCCCAGACCAAAGTGGCAAGGGCCGGGCCATGTGCAATGGGGCATATGTTATGTTGTTTTTGAAGAGAAGCAAGTGCCCTCAGCGAGGTTACAATGCAGACGGCAGGGTCTGAACTGTGTAGCTCGGGAAGAGGCTGACCTTGCTGCCTTTCTACAGAGGCTGCAACTCATGGAGATTCAGTTCCTTGAGCATCCCTGTCTGCTGCTCAGTATCCACTTCGGTCACTGCTCCTGCAGCATAACAGAGATCATGGCAGAGCCTCCAGCTTATCGGGAGAATATTCTGCTTTAGAAATCCTTTGTCCTGTTGTTCCCTTCTCCTACTCTGTTCCCCACACAAGTGCATTCCAGGGGTACCTGTATTTTATTTTTCTTCTTTTGGACAAGACAATGCACACAGTGGTGTGTGCTTCTCTGTGGAGCTGTGGAAGGAAAGCAAAATAATCCCTCCAGTGGCACTGGCTGACCCAGAATACAAATCAGAAGCCAGCTCCTCAGGAGAGACCTAAGCAAAGAGCTGAGCAAGAAAGGAAAAGGGCAAGAGGAAAAATCAAACCTGCAGCAAAAATGTGTTGCAGAAACTAGAAGGGTGGAGGGGATTTCCAACAGATTCTATGGAGCAGTTCTGAGTATCAGCATTTGTATCATACGCTATCTAACTTGTATTCTGTAAGCATAGTCCTTTAGCTGGCTGCAGCATTTGAATCCGGGACCTACAGATCTGATCGTCTGATTGTTTACTGCTTGAGCTAAAAGGGCATGCTCCAGAACCAATGTCCATTCAAATCAACGAGACTTTCTACTGACTTCAGTGGGCTTTGATCAGGTCCTAAACCGGCTGCTGGAGCAAATCCATAAAGCTCTTATGTGGCATAGCCATTACAGGGGGACAAACAACCTCACTCTTCTAGCATGGGTGGCACTTGCTCCAGGCTAGTCTGCATGCATACGTGCTGCGAGGGCCAGCCTCAGTTTCAGTTCCAGCCCCTTTCCTCTGCTTTCCACACAGCCAGTGGGGAGGACCAGCTGCAGAAGACCACAGGCTGCACCCCCTTCAGGGGTAAAACAGTGGTCATAGTCCTCTTGTTTCCCTTCCGCAGGGACTCCAGAAGCCCTTAGAGTGCCTAATGAGGCAAGGCAGCTCTATCTCTCCCCCAGCATAGGGACAGGACTTCAGAGGGAACATTGAGTTCTCCTCCACATAGGCTGGAGCTCACTGCAGAATCAGGCAGGCCTTCATTTTTATTCCATGCGACACACTCACTAGGTCCAGGAGACATATTATCCTAAGCTCAGTGCATTGTGATGTTTCCTGGTGCTATCTCCTTGCTTGTTGCTTGCTGGCCATTTAAGTCAGATCTATTCAATTCAGGGTTCTGCAGCACTGGAGCACCAGCTACAAACGTTTGGCTGGTTTGGATGTGTTTTTTTTTTCTTTTCTCTAATCCTGCAAAGCTTCTGATTAGTCTGACTGGAGGAGATCATCCTCTGTGCTTTGGCTGATGTAGTTTGAATCTGAAAATGTTAGCTTTTTAGGAGCAGGAGACACACAGGGAACTTGGAGATGACCTTTTACAAGGGGAGATCACTAAAACTGCTTAGCCTCTGTAGCCCCCACTGATTTGGCCTGGTGAACAGAGTGGGATCCTTTCTGACTTTCACTTCCAGCTGGCTTTCCTTAGGGGATGTGTGCATGTATGGTATGGCAATGGCTGATTGTCTTTTCTGAGTAGGGTTCTGAGTCACTCTCTTACCTGGAAGGGGTATAGTTCACCAGAGCTGAAATATCATACTCCAAGCTGTTGCCTAGGTCTGTTGTGGAAATGTGACTCTCATCTTAAGTGCTTTCCTTCTGCAGACAGCTTTGTCAGAGCCAGCAGCTCTCACATAGCGTAAGCCCAGTGAAGCGAGGGGAGGTACAGCAGGGATGAATTCGGCCTACTATGCTAGCTGAGAGGTGATAACTGTAATGAGAGAGGCCTGTTGCCTAGTGACTTAAGCATAGGACTGGACATCAGGATCCATGCTCAAAGCTGAGAAAGCTGAATTCTTCTATCAGATCTAGAGTGGGTGTCAGAATGGTATTTTGCAGGGTGGCTATAGTTGTAACTCACTTCAGTCCAATACAAGGAGTTCACACATAAGTCTAGAGAAAATTATATTCCTATCCATTGAGGAGGAAAGGTCTGAAGACTCAGTTGTTGTTTATGATGCCAGATAGAAATTATCAGAGAGTCTGAATAAATTCTGTGGGCTGGACCCTCAGCTGACAAAAAGCGAAGCAGTGTCACCGAAGTCAATACTGAAAAGCCAGTTTACACCAGTTGAGGATCTGACTGCATATTTCTAGATTCCAAGTCTGCCTTTAAATGTAAAGCCTTATGTTTCATCTTTCCATTCAGTCTTTTCATAAGAATAAACAAAGAGTCCTGTGGCACTTAAAAAACTAACAAATTTATTTATCGTATGAACTTTCGTGGGAGAAAATCCCTCTTCATCAGATGCTTTTCTGTTAGTCTTTAGCTGCCCCAGGACTCCCTGTTTGTTTTACTGAAATAGACTAACACAGCTGCCCCTTTGGATCTTTTCATAAGGACACCCTCAAAGACTCAAGAAGCATGATGTGTAAAGGGGATTTCCTAGCACCAAGAGCACACTAAAGACTCTTCTTAAATTTGTGGGTGTAGTAGCATTTTTGTAGTTGGTCTCCATTACTTTTATGGCATTGTAGTAGCAGTAAAAAGCAACAGATACAAAATCATTCATTTCACTGAAGTGTGTGAGCACTGACATAAGGCAATAGATGGAGTGTCTATAGAGTTATGTTTTAAGAGTAGAGTTATGAATGAATGCATGTTTAGATTTTTTTTTTTTTAAAAAGTGCATTTGCCCACCTCTGAAATGGCTCCTTTGGAATCATTATAGTCTGTTGGAAATATATATACATAGATATTAAGCCTATGAAGTTGGACTTAGGGCTCGGCTTCACTGAGAGTGGCGAATTCACCACTGCCGGATTGATCTCCCCGATCAGCTGAGTGGGTCTATGAAGACTAACTCAGCCAATCCCGAAGTCTACTGAGTAAGACCACCCCAGTAAGTAGCATAGCACTGAGTGAAAGTAAGGGATAAGTAGTAAGTGTGATAAGTAGCCAGCAGGCAATCGGAGGGAGATATGCAAGGTATTTTAAGTACTTTGCATATCTCCCTTCCATTGCTGCAAAATTGCACCACGTTGTAGACCAGGGCTTAGCCTCTTTCAGGACACAAGCAGCCACAGAGCAATATTATTCTTATTGAACAAAGCCCTGTTGAAAGTTGAAACTCTACAAATATTTCAATAAATGAATTTTTAAGTAAGCCAGGCTAGCCCCAGTCATTGTAAACATTAAACAGAAACTGCTCTAGTTGAAAAAATGTGATGCCTTGAGTTCACAGTGAGATGCAGTCAATGAACTGTTTTATTGTTTAAAGGAGGAATGGTTAGCAGTATAAATGCAATTGTAAAGTTGTTCTGTTTAATGGTAAATAGCACGCAGGCTGTTGTTTGAAAGCAACTTTCTTTCTTTGTTCTCCATCTGAACAAAAAAGTTTTCTCCACGAATTATCACACAAGTGGGTTATTACCTGGAACATCTAAGCCCAGATATTCCTCAAAGGTATTTAGGCTTCTACCTAGGATTGCCGGTTTGGGGTGGACATATTCCTGGAGCTTTCATCACATGACAATCTTTAATTAAAAATTCATCTTTAATTCCTGGTGACCCCAGGACAATCCTGGAGAACTGGCAACCCCACTTCTAACTTCCATTGACATGTATGTGTGAAATCAGTGGGACTTAGGAGCCTGGATACCTTTGAGGAATATGTGGGCCTTAATTTTCCAGATATATGATTAAATGGGCCTATGGGGCTAGAGTTTTACAAGTGTTCAGCAACACATTGGGAGGCTGCCTTTCTTGAAAATCTGACAGAGTGTTGTAATCAGAGCTGCTGTGGAATGAGTTCTTTGGAAAATCTGGTCACAATAGTGGGTGATGAGTGCTTAAAATTCTGGCTCTTATGTCACAGCCTCCTATATTAGGCAATCTGGTGACACTGCCCCAATGGAAACTCCTCTATATTCGCTGGACACAGGTGAGTGAAATGTGTAATGACCTCACTCTTCTAACACTCCCCTCCTGTTCCCCTGAGAATACCAGAGGCCGTTGTGTCTTCCTGGGGTATTTCACAGGCACTCTTCTCTGTGACTGGCCATGAAGGTTCCTCTAAACTCCCCAAGGGGGTGGCAACATAGGTCTGCTGTTGTCTTTATCCCACAGAGAAAAGGCTAGCCATTAGCTGTACAAGTCCACACCACCTCCAGGGGCTGAGCTGATGGGATTTTGCACTCTTTCCTCATATACAATTCCCTGGCGTTCCATCACATTACTCCAGTTAGGCACCTGGGAAAGAGGTTTGTAGCTTTGGACATAAGTTAAGCCAGCTATGCAAAGGGACATTTACTGCTGTTTATCTTAATGATCGGTTAAATTGACATGGCAGATTCTGATCACTTTTCATCTTTCTCAACTGAAAATCCAATACACCACTTTCAGGCTGCATATGGGAAAGAAAAATCTACATGGACCCAAGAAGTGACAGCCCAGACGCAAGGAAGAAACTTCAAACCAGCTCATCTAATTCACCATTGCAGTATGCTAAAAATAATAAATTGTGTGTTCACCTTCTTAGATAAATTAAATTTTATTTATGCAGGGGGAGGTGAAGAGGATCTATATTTTGTTTCAGGCCCAGGTCCCCTTTTCGATTAATAACACATGAATGTAATTAGAAGAGATAAGTTACATTTAGTGCCTGAAGCAAACCAACCCTGCTGAGTCGTTGTCAGGGAAGTACTTAAGAAGTGGCAGCATTTTTAAGAGTCGGACATGCTGAGAATACAATATGGAAAATTATTCTCACTTCAGTAGGCCCAAAAAGCATTTCTTTTTTAAAATACTGCAATGTGGTTAAGGTTTCCTCTGTCGTCAGATCTGAAAGTGTATTCCACTGGCACAAAGCTGACAGGGACAGAGGCACAACCCAGGGGATTCACTGGGATCCGTGCTGACCTGAGTTTGGAACTGTATCCCCTCCTGCATTGTTCTTTTTTTTTTTTTTTAAATTTATTATTTCTATTACTGCAACATGTCAGAGCCCCAGATATGGACCAAGACCCCATGGAGTTATGCACTATACAAACACAGAACAAAAAGCATCTGTGGCCTGAAGAGCTTCTTCTGACTGAATCTTCAGGGCTGGAGGGCTTCTGGTTTTCAGAATAGCAGAGCAGTGGCCCGGGGTTGGTTCACATTCACCACCATCTGTATTATGTCATACTGTACAGGTTATGTTGAGAGGCACTAGTGACTGTATCGATCACAAGCCTCTTTGAGGCTGGGTATGAACAATTCAAATAACATAAGCCAAGTCTACACTGATGGCAGTGAATTCACTGCCATCAGTTTGACCTTGCCAGACTGATTGAATGGTCAGTAAAGACCTGCTCAATTGATTGGGAATTCGACTCAGTAGGTCCAGCCCCTGAAGAAGAGCAGTGCTGAGTCAAAGGGACAGGATTTCCCTTTGACTCAGCACAGTGCAGACATGGAGGTAGGAAAGTTAGAAAGATGAAGGGAGATATGCAAGTTATTTTACGTAGCAGCTTGCATATCTCCCTTTGATGGCTACCAAAAATGGCAGCAAATGTAGAGTAGGTCATAATTGCCAGGATAAATTATTCACAATACAAACAGAGTTGTGAACCTGCCCAGGAGTTCTGAACTGATTGGCTGTGGAAGAGGGTTTTTGTTGATTATTGTTTGGGTAAAGGGTGGCATATGTCTGTGTACGTTGAACATACAGAGTGAGAGAGACTAAGGCCAGGTGTACATTGTACACTTATTTGAGCCCTAGTTTATACTTGCCACACTTTTTGGTGGCAGTTAATGGGAGATACACAAGATTCATAAAATACATCAGTATAGACTTATCCTTAGTACATTACACCTCTGAACAATTTATTACTGAACTTAACCCTTGTAGATGTCACTATGTCAGCAAGAGAGCATCTCCCATCAACACAGCTGCCTCCTTGCCTCTGTCAGAGCCAGAAGTGCTACAGTGGTGTGGCTGTGAGTCTGCCCTGAGAGGCAGGAAAAACCTGACCCTCCAGGAGGCTAAAGGAAGGTTCTTGGCTTGGTGCTGGTTAGAGACTTGCAGCTGGAAGCAAAGAATTTATCCTCTGTTTTTGTTTCCTTCAGCCTTCAGAGGAGAAGGATGATGTTCATTTCTTGTAAATAAACATGATTGCTTTAAAGAAAACAGCAGACTCCACCATCACCTTCTGCTTTCATATGTAACATTCACAGGACCCTGAAATTTGACTAGACCCAGGGGTTTAAAAGGGACAACACAAATGTAAAAACTATTTTTCAATTGGGTCTGCTGATATCACAACCCTGCCCAAAGGAGAGCAGTGTGTAGTGCTGGCATCGAGCCACAGCCTGTGGAAGGGTGTCTGCTGATGGTCGCTGCTCTGTGTAATCTAATCTAGTCACAGTTTTATTTCACCTCACATAGGTACTTGTGTAGTATCTAAATGCCTTAGGCAGACACAAAGCCTGTCCTGGCTCTTGACAAGGGCACTCAGGCCCTACCAAATCCCAGATAATAAGTAATAATGATAACCAGAGAAGCATGGCCATTTTATCATCCTCTGAGAGAGTACAGGGAATATGCTGTCTGGCTGCATGTGGCTGATCTGCTGGTCAGTACAGGGGGAGGGATGCGATTATGGCCCTTTCCCCTTCACATGCCTCCTCAGCCCTTTATGGGTGTATCAGTGGCAGTGGAAACCCTAACCTACAGCCTGTGAATTCAGAGAAGATCAAGGACCCCTTGTGCAGGGGTGTCACAGTGCGCGCTGCAGAACTGTCCTTCCCATTGCACACCTAGCCAGGAGGGCACAGAGAAGAGGGATTCTAACATGGGCAGGTGTACCCATGTTAATTTTAATCATGTTAACATGGGTAACACTAGACTCTAAGGTCAGAAGGGACCAATATAATCATCTAGTCCAGTGGTTCCCCACCTTTTTGGCTTGAGAGCCACAGGTACAGTTTTTACTATCCTGAAGGGCCAGCAGTCTCCACCTGTTCCACTTCCCCCAACCTCCAGCCAGACAGAGGAGATGAGAGAGGGTGCTCTCCTGTTTTGCTTGCTGCAGGAGGGAAACCACACACATCCTGCAGCTTCCTGCGCTCCACCTTGGTCTCTCAGCAGTGGCTCCCTTTTGCAGCCAAGAGGATGAAAAATCAGTGCTCCCCTTCCTCTGGCTCCAGCAGGGACCCCAGCAGCTAGGGACCCAAGCAGAGTGCTTTGCTGTATTCCCTGTTACAGTCAGGAGGAGGGGAGTGCTGATCTTTCCTCCCTTTAGCTGTAGCAAGCAGCCTGGTCTTTTATCCCTTTGCCTGGGTCCTTATGCAGCAACTCCCTTCTACAGCCAGCGGGAGAGAATTGGAGGGCCACTTAGAAAGCCCCCACGGGGCAAAGTTTCAGAGACTCTGATCTAGTCTGACCTCCTGCACAATCCAGGACACAGATCCTCACCTGCTCTCTCCTGTAATACACCTGTAATCTATGACTGGGTTATTAACATCCTCAAATCATCGTTTAAAAACTTTAAGGTACCGAGACTCGACTAGCAATTGAGTCATGCCCCATGTTACAGAGGAAGGAAGGCAAAAAAATCCCCTGCCAGTCCTTGCCAATCTGCCCGGGGAGAAAATTCCTTCCTGACCCCAATATGGTGATCAGTTAAACCCTGAGCATATGAGCAAGACTCATCATCAGTCAGACACCTGAGAAAGAATTCTCTGTAATAACTCTGAACCCACCCCATCAATCATCCCATCTTTATAGTTAACTCCAACACCCAAAGGTCAGTCAATTGCCAAACTAAGTTGTCCCATTTTACCATCCCCACCATGAATTTATCATGCTCAGTTTTGAAACCAGCCAGATTTTTGGGCCCCACTGCTCCCCTTAGAAGGCTACTGCAGAACTTCACTCTTCTGATGGATAGAAACCTGTGCATAATTTCAAGTCTAACCTTCCTGGTGGCCAGTTTATAGCCATTAATTCTTGTGTCCACACTAGTGCTGAACTTAAGTAGCTCCTCTCCCTCCCCGGTACTTATCCCTCTGACGTATTTAGCAATAGCAGTGTAGGTGTGGTGACACAGGTTAACTAGGGTATGTATTAGAGGGCCCTGGATAGCTTGCACTGGAGTTGCTAATCTCTGTGAAAGTCTGTGTCACCCTGTCTACACTATTGCTGCTACCTGTGCTAGCTAGATTCAAGATAAGGCATGTCTGCAGATGCTACAGTCACATCTTCACTCACAGTGTAGACATATGAATCCCTACTTCTGCATGTCCACTGCATTTCTGTAATCTCCAGTGCAAACACAGTGATCTAGAAATGACACAAGGATGACCAAGAAGTGCCATCTAGATAAATAGGGAGGCTGAGAGCACTTTTCAATGGCAATAGCAAATATTTTATTTAAATCTTTTCTAATTTACTATTGAAAATGGTAATATACAGGCTCTCATCTCACAGCACAGCCAGGGTCTGACCCAAAAACTGCTGGAGTCAGTGAAATTATTTCCACTGACTTCAGGGAACTGTGGGTTAAGCACTAAATTTCCTGCTGTCAGTCAGCCAGTGATATCAGGGACAAGTTGTCTGAGGGAAGCTTTGTTGCTTGCTTGATACAGGAACTACAAGACAGAGGAAACTGTCCAAAGCACAGATTGGATCATAGTGTTAAAATGGCCATCAATTTGCTTCTAAATAAGAGTAAAGTAACTGTACTAGCTTGGATTCAGATTCCAAAGGAAACCACTTTGCACAAATTGCAAAGGGTTATAGAAGAATTCTATCTTGACTCTATGGTTAAGGCTACTTTCTAAAACAGGACTAAAATAGGGTACAAATGCCACCTTGTCTTTATCCATAGGTGACTGTTCACTGTGAAATTTCACACAGTGCTATGTGTCCCTAGCTCTATGCCCTTTGAATATATATCAATCTAGCACCATCAATAACAATTTGAAGAGGGACTATTTATTATTCTAGGTTTCTACAGTGCCTAGCACAATGGGACCCCATTCTTAATTGTGTTTTAAGCACTATTGTGGTAGAAATAATAAATAAGATAAAAGTATGGAATAGGTGGTGTTTGGGGACAATAAATTCACCCTTCTTCTGGAATAAAGACTCCTGCAACATTTGAAAAGAACAAGTGCCTAACAAAGAAAAAAAAGAGCCATCCCTTTAAGATTTAATGGGGAAAGCAAAGAAAAAACTCAAACCTAGACCAAGAATATTTTTGGCTTTCTTTGCAGCTGTATTTGGAAGTTCCCTCTGCAGAGTTTGTTCTGGGCTTTTATACTTCACATTTCATGGAGGAATGATCAGACAAGATGGGGTCTGTTTGAGAAATTATTTAAAATCTCTTCTTTTTGAGTTTGTTCTGTCTCCTTAGATCATAACAGAAGAGTAAATAAAAGGCTGGTGTGGAGATAGGTCTTAAGGGGTTTTCTCAGTATCACCTTTTGAGGATGAGAAACGATGTGTGCCATTCACTCACCAGATAAAAGAAGTAGCATGATGTGGAAAGGTGTCAACAGTTGATCGCTGCAGAAAGGACTCATTTGCTAGTAGGTGTCTGATTTTGCACTGCACAAGCGGAGCAATGATCAGTATCCAAGGCACGGATTTTTTTCCCTCAAAAAAGCTAAGTGGTTGCCACAACAGCCATGTGCCTGCCAGGATCCCATCCAGAAAACTTTGATGAGAACTGAACTAGAAATGTGGTGGTGGGTATCCTCTGAAAACTGTCCTACCCTGCACTACCCACACATAGGCCTGGTGGTATGTGTAGAGCCTCCAGGGTGAAGGAGAGTGGAGTCCAAGGGGAAGGTCTGACATGGAGAAAGGGAAGCTTTGGCTATTTCCACCCTGGGGGAGAAAAGGAGATTTTACCTCTTGCTACCTTGGTGGGGGGGGGGGGGCGGGGGAGAGAAAGGCAGAGAGGAGGCAGGAGATGGGGAGGGAGCCCTGGCTCCCCAGTTCTGAGAAGGGGGTAAATGGGATGGGACCAGCAAAAGGGGGTGCTCTGCCTCCTAGAGCCAGGGAGCAAGGTGAATAAAGGGGAGGGAACAGGGGCAGAAAAGGAGGCTGTGGGGCATGTTGGGCAGGTATGTTGGAGCAGAAAGCAGGAGAAGAGGGGGGGATCTGTCTGCGTGTGGCAGGGGATGGGGTCTGTTGGCTGCTGGAGTGGGTGCGTAGGGAGGGGAGGGGATGGGGTGAGGAGGAGTAGAGGGGTCTGTGGCTGGGGTGAGCGGTGAGGAACAGAGGCAGCCTTTGGCTATTGGGGGTGCTAGGTGAAGGCCCATTGTGGATGGCCCCCCAGAGGCCCACAGTCCCCCCTTCTGTGGTCCTGGTTCGCCCACCAAGGATGTGAATCCCCCACTGCTGGCCCCAGCCCCAGAGACCAGCTCCTCCTGCTGCCGACTGAGGCAGACACAGCTTTTGGGGTAGGCAAAGCAGGCGATGGGGCTTCTTTGTGCTTGGGGCCCTAGGTGTGAGCCTGCTTCGCCTACCCCAAAAGCTGGCTCTGGTGAGGAGCAGCGGTCTGTGTGTGGCAGGGGTGGGGAGGTGGGATGTGCTGGTGGTGAGGGGGGGTGGGGTCTGAGGAGGGGGGCTTCTGGCAGGGCAGGGATGGGGGTGGGGAAGCAGGGGTCAGTGTGGGGGTGGGATATGAGGAGCAGGGATGGGGAGGTGGGGGGTTGGTGGCAGGGAGTGGGGTACGAGGAGGGGGTTTGTGGGGGGCAGGGTCAGTGTGGGGGTGGGGTGTGAGGACTGGGGGGGCTGCGGGGGGGCGGGGCTCTGGCTCAGGGGCTCCGTGACGTGTCTGGCGGCGGCGGCTGGGGTTGAAATAGCGCGGCGCGGGGCCGGGAGCAGCCCGTGCAGCCACCGCCGCAGCCCGCGCGCACCATGCCGCCCCTCGCCCTGCTCGGCCTGCTGGGAGCCGCCGCGCTGGCAGGTGAGTGTCCTCAGCACCCTGGACAGCGCCCGCCGCCGCCGCCGCCGCCGCCGCCTTCAGCACCCGCCTGCGGACAGCGCCCGCCGCCCGCTAGTGGAGCGAGACTCCCCCGCGCCCGTCCCCGGGGTCCCCTGCCCAGCAGGCGATGGGGTGGTCACACCGACGGGTACAGCATCCTCCCCAGGGCCTGAAATTAGGGGAGGCGGGGGGGTGTTGGGGTGCTCCCTAATTTGGTATAACACTGTTTCTAGCTGACAGCTGGGGGGTGTTGGGAAATTCGGGGGGGGTGTTAGGGAAATCCCTGGCTGGGTAGTACCTGGGCAGATATAGACCGTGTGTGTGTGTGTGTGTGTGTGTGTGTGTGTACATACAGCCAGGTGATAGCCACACGTACACAGACTCAAGTAAGAACACACCCTTGGGATCATTTGTGGCTCAGAGTCACCACAAGCAGGTCTCTTTTAAGGTCACTAGAAAAGCTGGAGAGAAATCAGGACAGCTGAGCCTAATTATAAGCAAAGAGAAGAAAGGGTCGTGTTGCCGGATTTAGGAGAATGCAAACAGATGATAGAGGTCTGGCATCTTTGTGTCTTTCCCCATTCCCGCCCCTGTTGACAGGTTTATAGGTGCAAACATGCAAGAATGGGGAGCGGAGAGGGATATCTATTGTTTAGAATCGGTTTGAAATGCTATGCAAATTAAAAACATTATAGATAGATGAACTTTATTTATTTATTTTAGCTTAGCATACACTTAAAAAATTAAAAAAATATTGCCCACCCAACTAAACAAAAAAACCTCTACTGTTGGATAGAAATGTCACCTACCTTGAGAAGGGAAATCTTTTGTCCTGGAGGATTACGCCATCTGTTGAGATTTTTTGGTCTTTTCTATCCACCCTACTTTAATTATTAGACCATGGAAGATGGCACTTTGCTTCCTTGCTGAGACTGAGGGATCATATGAAATCAATGGATGGATTTATTTCCTGCAACTGTGAAAGAGACCAGAATTTTGGAAAAAGAAAAAAAAATAGTTGAGTGATTTATTTCTGTCACGTGGATTGTGAGTTTGCATGGTCCTCTGCAAATGCAGACCATGAAGATCCCTGGAAGTTTAACCACTTCAGAATGAATAAATAGTATGACTAGGGAGAGATGCTTCCTGAGGCATAGGTTTCTGGACAACTGGAGCTGGCTGAATACAAGGTGTTTCTAGAAATTTAAAGGGAAAGCATTAAAGAATTCATGCATGTTTAAACAGTAAAATTACACAGATTGAACTCCTGTTAAATTTACTAATAAATTATATTTGTATGCCTGGTTTTAAAAAAAGATATAACGTGAAAAATAAGGATGCAAAAACAGTGTCTTGAAGGGACTTGCCAATTTAGTCTTTCTTTCATAAACTATGTTCTTATTCTGCTCCTGTTCATTTGGTGTCTGATCCTGCTATCCTTACTCTCTATGAGTAGTATCCAGCTCCTCCAATATTCTCATTGACTTCAGTGGACTAATCCCAAAGTAAGGCACTATTTAGTGTAAGAGCCTTTTCACTGTAGTGGTTGGTAATTTTTCTACCCCGGCTGTTAACTGTATAACTCGTGCTAAAGATCAATTTTTAATACACCTTTTCCTTACACTACTCTAATGGTAATCAGCCATCTGTTTGTTTTATCTCCACTGTGATGATTACATTGAGTTCTCTGAAGGTTTTTGGTCTCATTTTATGCAAAATAAGTTAACAAGAAGCAACTAGCAAAATATAATAGGAAGCTGATTTTAAAGTAGCAAAGGGTATTTTTAGATGATAGAGATTATTGTTCATGTTTTGATTTCACATTTTAAAAAAAAATGTTAACTCAAGCATTTTATGAGATCTATTACTAAAACCATAATGAATATTTTCTTATTCATGCTACCTAATTTCATTAGGGGAGTTTAAAGATCAACAGTGCAGTTCCAAGAGATTATTATTTCAGGTTTAGATATGTAAGAGGCATCAAATGGACAGCAGGGTAAACCCAACTATAGAAGTGCAATAATTCCACAGAGTGATCTGTCCTCAGGTGTCTTGTTGTTATAATAAAGCAAAAATGAAAAAGGAAGAGAAAAATGCTTACTCTTTTTTTTTTTTTCCCCAAAACCCACTGAAGTCGATCAAAGTTATTTCACTGGGTTTTGAATCTGGCCTTTATCATACATTTGTATTTGGATATGACATCACTGCTAACCCCATGTGTATGCAGTTTTTTATTTTGACTATATTGCTTTTGAAAGTCAAAGAGGTATAAGTAAACTATAGGCTTGACAAGCCAAAATTTCAAAAATTTCACTACTTCCTCTGGGCCCTGAATTTTATTTTAGTTCTTACAAACTTGGACTTATATGATATTTGTTAATAAGAATCTTTGCTGACATTTCCATTTCAGTCAGGGATTGTGCTCTCATGAGTCATCAGCTCAGATGAAAATTTGAAAGTGATCTACTTGAGACTCTGCAAGGCTACACATAAACAATCATAAATCAATGCAAGTGAAACTAATACTGATTTATTACTCAATTTTTCAAAAGTGCTGAGCACGTGCAGTTGCCATGCTTTTAGTAGTATATGTGATCACTCAACACCTCTGAAAATCAAGCCACCTGGTTTTCATGGTCTCAGCATAGTAGTTACTGAAGGTGGAAGTATGCATATGATGCCTGCCAGGTTAAATGGTAAAAATAAAACTAAGATAGTGTTTAAAATATAGGGTTTGCTCTGCTGTACAACTCCTGGTTTTGTTCTCACTTCATCAAACTAAAGCTGTATACATGACAGAAAAGATTCACAACCTTGCTCCAATTTTTTGTGCTATTGAGAGTGGAAACACCTACATCTCCCAGGCAGCTACAGAGTCAGTGTGGAAAGCTCCTACATGCACCATTGCAATCCAGTACAGGATTCCTATATAGCCAGATTGTGCTATATTCCAGCTGTCCCCACTTTGTAACCAGTCCCTTGGGGACTCCTGGCTGGCTGGCACATTTTAAAGCATCTTATAGTGGTGATGAAAGGAGCAGCTTGGCTACCTAATGGATTCCCCTGCTGTTGCTTTGAATGGATCTTCCCCACAGCAGAGAATCTGCCTGTTGTATTTTTTCAGCTCTCATATGAATTCAATATTCATTTTGCTCCCTCCATGGAGGGCTAATATGACATTGGTCCAGTACTGTCTATTTCCTCTGACATTGTTATGATGGCCTCACATCTCTTACTACCCTTGGCATGTCATTTTTCACCATTAGACAAATGCTGCTTGCAGAATATTTATCCACCCCTGAAGAGACCTACTTGGAGAGCTGGGAGTTTTCTAATGACAGAATGGCATAGTGCTGTCTTCATTCCTATATTAACATGTACTTACTTGCCATTAATGTAACATAAGCCTCGAGAGACTGGACTGAGTTAGTGTGTTTAATATTTTAAAGCAATCAAGGGATGAGAATTTTATATTTTCTATCTCACTGAATTAAGCAGGTGTCAATCAGATGAGGGGGCTCTGTGGCTGGAGCATTAGAAGGGAACCAAAACAGATTCAAGCGCCAGTTTAGTCTCATTTGAGCAGCAAACTTTGTAAGCACTCTTCCGTTTCCAAACAAAATGCACCACACAAACTCAAGAAGGTGAGAAGAGGTTATGAACTGGGTCATTCCCTTAGTTTACACATGGATAAGAAGGGACAGCCCCATCCATGCCACTGTTCTCCCCACACAGAGACTGAGGTGACGTCCCTCCAGTAGGACTCTAAGCACAGGGCCTCTACTGTAGTTTGTATGTACTGGTCAAGTGATGTGCTCTCAAGGGATAAGTTTCAGCAGGAGGTTGATTCCTGCCAGACACTGCATGGTGCTACATTTCCTGCTGGCTCTCACAGACACAGATGCAGGGGCCTGTTGCAGAGATTAAGAAAAAGGATGCAGGTAGGCTGGATTTCAGGAGCATCAGGAACGTGATTACTTGATATGCTATTTCTTCCTGTTGCCTAAATAAGTCACCTGAAATATTAACGATGGACAAGGTGATGAGCTTTAAGGAACACCATCACCTGCTCACCAACTGGAGTTCTAGAAACAATCAGGGAGGGACTTACTACAGTTTGGGGCTGCATTAACCACCTCCCAATACCCTCTGGGACTACAAGTCTGTAGCCAGAGGAGAACCAGTCAATAGTAGCACTGCTCTTGATATGCCCATGCTGCTGGCTGTGGAAGAGGGGCCATTAGAGCTACATGGAGAGTCAGCCATGAGTGAAAAAGGCTACAGGCTCTACAAACACACATACCATGGGGCTGGAAGCTCTTGTTCCTAGTCAACAACACAATACAAACTCTTCTCTATTCAGGGGCTGAGGTCAGCATCACAGAATTTTGCTGGCTTTCTATGAAAGAGGGCAAGCTGGCAGTCTTCTTTCTGGTCTGCTATATTGTGCCTCTTCTAAACCACACCATTCATGCAGCCACAAAGAAGGCAAGAAGTGAGTTGAAGTGATCTTTATGTGCATAAGGACTGCAGACTCAGGCCAAAATTATATATCTAAATAGCTTAACTATACACACAGGAGAGTGAAGCAAAGATCCAGAGATGGCTTTTACTCCAAAGCCCCTTGCTTTTGAATAGTTGCGTCCGGCTGGTAGCACCTTATCCAATTCTCATGATCTAAAAAGTCCATAGTGAGTCTCATTCACATGATCCTACAAGGCTTTTTACTGGACAGTAACAGTACTTGTTAAGCAGTAGAAGAGCCTACTGTAATACTAATTCAAAAGAGAGTAAAAATGATCTATACACACACACAGCCGCTCCTTCCCAAATGTGAACATCTTGGGACAGTTACTAAAGCTCACACAGAGAGATGTTAATTACCTCTCCCTGGTACTAGTCTCATTTTGTTCCCCTCAAGGGGGTGATTCTGTATTTCCCTCTCAAGAGCATTCTCTCTCCACCAGGACCCCACAGCATAGGATGCTGCTAAAAGGAAACATTGCTGGATCAGACCATCTCCATGCCATTTTGGCCCCCAAAATTACCTCACACTGTTCAGGCTGCACTCAACCTCTGGAAGCCCCAGTTGGTGAAGAGATTCTGGCTCTTTTGCTTCCTCAGGATGGCATGTCTAATCCTATTGAAAGACCCACCTCTGAGCCCTGGTACATATTCTGTACCCTACACAGAAACTGGAGAAGATGCTGAGAATGAATATGGGCCATTGTCTCATTTCTGTTCTTTAATAACCAAGGAGCCACCTCTCCGTGAGCCAACTTGCAATACAGTTCTTTACTCGGCCCTCCCACAGTCAGAATAACAATGGCTTTTTTGGATTTCCTTATTATGCTAGAAATGTCAACAGCAGTCACTGAAATAATGGGTGGGTTGAAATGTTTCACTGAGCCACTAAGCTGTAGATTTGAGTTTTGCATGTCAATTAATTAAATCCTCACAAGGCCTATGGGAGAAAGCTGTTCTACACTTTTACAAGTCAGAAATGACATCACTTATCCAGAGTCACATAATCGCTCAGGAGCAGACAAGGGAGCAGGACCCAACACCCTAGATTCCATGTCCTGGTCTCTAATGTTAGTGCACAACCCAGGCTAGTTGTTACTTTAGATAGGTATTAGGAAATAAAGATATAGTATAAAATAACTCTGGACTATTCCTGCAACTTCTGGTTCCAACAAGCTGTTCAGTCAAAGCCAGTTTGCCCAAGGATTAATATTCTCAGTGAGATTAATGTGGATTTTTGTGTTTCTCAATCCATGATATTTTAAACATTTCCCCTCCCAGGTGTCAGTTCCATGCCGATGGAAAAAGACCATGTTGAAGAAATGGTGAGTAGCCATATCCTATAAAATGTGTTTAGAAAATTTCAGTGAAAACACTCTTCACCAATTTTAAACACTTACAGCAGCATTTTCAAAAGTACCTTAGTGACCAAGCAGTTTATAGCCCATCAGCCTTCAACAGGCTCCTTAAATCCAGGGTGTTAAAAGCTAGTCATTGCTGCTCAGTACTGGCATGTCTAACTGACTGAGGAGCCTAAATTTCATTTTCAGAATGGATTTAGGTGCTTAGAAGCATAAATCCCATTGATTATCAATAGGATATTGGCTCCCAAATGCTGAAATCCTTTTAGATAATTTTGCTTGTAATGTCTAACTGATTGAGGATCATGGTGAAAGTAGTGAAATCCCTTCAGATGATTAGGAGCCAAAATCCCATTGACGATTGATGGGGTTTAGGCTTCTGAGTGCCTAAATCCATTGTTATAATGAGATTTGGGCTCCTCAGTCAGTTAGGTGTTGCAACACTGAACACACTAATACTTAAGTACTTTTAAAAATATGTGCCTAAGTCCCTTTAAAACAGAGGCCTGGGCACTTTTGAAAATTTTAACTTGCCTGAAAAATTATCTGAAATATTCATTTGAATAAACCCAAACGTGGTTGGACCATGCCAAATGAGATCACAAATCTGAAGACATTTATAAATGTAGTCAAGTTCCAAAGGGACAGCTGTGTTAGTCTAGTAAAGCGAAAAAAAAAAAAAAGAGTCTTTTGGCACTTAAAGACTAAATAAGGAAGACTGGTTCCTGATTCTGGGAGGAAACCCTCAGATTATGTTTGATGCAAATGTGTAATCTGAGGTCATGTGATACACAGAATGCCCTCATCGGCTGCACATGTTCACAATTCTCTTCTCACTGCTCTATTTCTGAGAGTGTTGCTGTTCAGCAGCTTCAAGTAATTAACAGTATTTAAAAAAGAAGAAATTTGTTGCAAATTTAACAATACTGCAAAAATATTTTCTTCTATTCCCCCAACCAAACTCCCCAAATCACATTGCCCTAATAAGGCCCAGGCTGAGTACTATTTGTTTCTTACGCCAACGAGATGTTTGTGGATGTGAATTATAGGACCTGCCTGGAGCTTTAACTACGAAGAAGCCAGAAGCCCTGTTCATTTTGTCACTAGTTCCAGAAAGCCCTCAACATTACATTACATTGCTATGGAGGGAAAGAGTTATTTTAGATAATTTTTATAATTTGTTTTACAGTTCATTTTCCTTCAGAGGACTGAATAGTTGTCCTGTTACTAAGAGAGTTGGGCATTTGAGCACAGACATGGAGAAAACAATACTTTTAAAGATTCTATGTAGCACTTCTGAAATAGCTGCTGTAAAATGTGTGGCATATACAGAATGCATAATGGTGTGATCTGGTTTGTTGGCACTCCTGAGTCATGAGATCACACTAAAATCATCCAATAAAGCTGTTACAGTGCACCACACCCTTGCGCAGACTGTGCAATGGGATAGCCAGGGAAAAGATGTTTCAAAGTTATTTTTCCAAGGGCTCCTGTGATGTTCGTGACACTACTTTGCACTTCTTACAGACTATTTAATTTAAGGAACTCTGTAAATAAGTGGACTCCTAGGCATTCCTATTTGGCCCCAGGGCAGTTTTCTTTTTAAGTCCTGCAGTAACTCCCTCCTACTACTTTCCCACCCTCAGCCTTAGCCCAGGAACCACCTTCGCTCTCTGGCAGATCTTCTCTCCTGCCCTTCCTGACTGGATCACTCTGTTCTCAATTCCCGGCTGGCCTTTCATAGCCCAACTTGCTTCCTTGCCCTCTTGGCTCAGCTAGGAGCAGGTGAACCAGAACAGGATACCTGAGCCAGTTTCATTTAATGCGCTAGCTACCTGTTGTGATGCGCGTGCACACACACACACAAAATCAATTAAAGTCTCCTGGGGCACAGGTGACTTGTCCTATGTGATACAGAAAGTAAGTAGCAGAGCTGCGTTTTCAAACCAGACTTTGACTCAAACATCTGGGCACATTCCTTCTCTTTTCAAAATCATTTTTCAAGTATGAATTCTAAATGTTGCTGTTCATACTTATTTGTAAGTCAGTAGTGCAGAGACCAGAGCCCTGTAGGCAAAGGTGAGAGAAAGGAAGCATTACCACTCCATTTTATCAATGTGGAACTGAGGTGCAGGGAGAAAGAGTGAGCTGCCCAAGGTCATATAGGCGATGTCTGATAGAGCTGGGACCTCTGAATCACAAACCAATTGTCATTACCACAAAACACATCCCTGATAGTGCATGATTGGATGTATGCAGAATTTTTATAAGTCTTATATTTGAAATGTGTTTTTCTCCAACTACTGCTTCTTCTAGGTAACACGATGCATAGTGGAAGTTCTGTCTACTGCTCTGTCTAAACCAAATGCTCCACCAATAAATCCTCAGTGCAAAGACATTCTTAAGAAGGGTAAGTGCAATATTAAATGACTTTGAGATGCTCATTGAAGCAGTGTCATTGATGATGAAAAGAATTTGGTAGATGTGACTTAATTTTATAAACACAATGACTTTATTATGTAGTCTCACTTTACCAGTCAGATGCATTTGCTTTTTTACTTTCATGTGTTAGGAAAATATTTTCAGGGTTAATGGTAGTTTTTAAAATGGTATCTTCATTTTTTATCAGCTCTGAGCCCAAACCATATTTTTCAAAAGCATTATGAAAAGCCATCATTTGTTCATGTTGTTCCCGAAAACAAAGATGAAAGGATGTAATTTTGTAACATGAACAGTAGAATAACTTTATTTTCAGTCAGTAAAAGCCCTGCATAATTCTTAAAGTTGAGTAATCTTTTTTTGTATGAACAGATCCATACACAAATAAAGAATACTCAGAAGATTAAGGGATAGAGAATTAAGCCTGTTATTAAATGTAAAAAATAACATTCAAACAGAATGTGTTCTATCCAGCATTACGAACAGCTGAATATTTTAGGGTACTTCTCCCATTGATTTCAGGATCAAAACTTCCACTGCCTTCAATAGATAGAGGATTGGGCTTATCAAGGCTGGTGTTTACCTGGTCACTACCAGCAGGTTAAGAATTGTTGGCTCAACCAACAAGCTGGCCAGATAAAACACACTGAGGTCTGGTTTACACTGACCACTGTTTATGGCAGCAGTCAAAGGGAGATACACAAGCTATGTAAAATAACCTGCATATCTCCCTTTGACTTCCTAATGCCTACTTACTGTGGAGTCTTCACTGTGCTGCATTAAAGAGAAACACTGTCCCTTTGACTCTGTGCTACTCTCCTTGAGAGGTTCCAAAGGGTCAGCTGTGTTAGTCTAGTGAAGCAAGGAGTCCTGTGGCATTTAAAGACTAACAGATTTATTTATCACATAAGCTTTCATGGGAGAAAATCCCACTTTGTTAGACACTTTGAAGTTCTTCACACCATCTAATGAAGTGGAATTTTCTCCCACAAAAGCTCATGCAATAAATAAATTTTTAGTCTTTAAGCGCTACAGGACTCCTTGTTTGTTTTTTACTGAACTAAACTAACACAGCTGCCCCTTTGGAACTTGTTACATTGGAGAAAGCAGTGTTTCAAGTGGACAGGTACCAGCCTATTAAGGGCTTCATAGGTTATACCCAACACCTAAGAATCTACCCAGAAACTAGCAGGCAACCAATGCTGTTTCCAGAATCCAGAAAACTGGAGTTACTACAAGCAACTGAAAATTAGCCTCTCAGTTCACTCTCTAACAACAATTCTCCTTGATGTCTTTGAATTTAGCTACCCAGAGACTGGTCTAAACCTGCTTGCATAGTTTATTAATAGCTAGAGTGAATTGTGGCTAAACTAAACAATGAGGAAAACTACAGTGTACACTTTGGTCTTTGCAGCAGATGTTTAATTACAGAAGAATAAAAAGACTTGAGTTTAATCTACCAAGAAAAGCAATAATAATGAAGTCCATAACTGATACTGCTCACAGTCGAATGATCATCCTCAGTCTAACATGATGCTTGGAACAGTCTGATTTGCACTGCTTTTCGCATACAGCTGGCATAAGATTGGCCAAGAGTTTAAAAAATCAAGGGCAACATAAAAACTGAGAGATTCAGGGTGCCCAGTTTGAATATATTTAAAGCTGCCTGATATTCAGAAAGGGATGAAAGTCAAGCTTGTTTAAAGGGTCACAAGTTGGAAATTGCCAAATGGAAGCATTCAAAATCATTAGTCCTTCTTAAAAATCTTCACCTTGAGCTAAATCTAACTGGTTTCAAAACAGAGATGGATAAATTCACAGAGGGGACGGTATAATAGGACAGTCTAGGATGGCAACTGACTGATCTTTGGTTCGCGGCAGCAGATATGCTGATGGGATGAGTTCTTACAGAGAATTCTTTCTTGGGTGTCTGACTGATGATGAGTCTTGCTCACATGCTCAGGGGTTAACTGATCACCATATTGGGGTAGGAAAGGAATTTTCCCTGAGGGCAGGATTGGCAAAGGCGTGTGGGGGGGTTCCCCCTCCTCTGTAGCATGGGGCATGACTCACTTGCTGGTGGATTTTCTGTACCTTAAAGTCTTTAAATTGTGATTTGAGGACTTTAACAACTTAGTCATAGGCTAGAGGTTTTTTGCAGGAGGGGGTGGGTGAGGTTCTGTGGCCTGCAGAATGTGGGAAGTCAGACTAGATGATCATATCGGTCCCCTCTGACTTTAGTCTGAGTACATTGTATTACAGCTCTTTAAACTGTGTGTTTACCCTTGCTACTGTAGCTAGGGCCCAAACTAATAGCAGGTTGGACACCTTGCATTTCATTCTTGGCATCCTATTATATAATTTCTTCTTGACATACGTATTAACTCTCTTCCAGTAAAGCAGAACAATTCTGGGGACATTAGAGGATGCTACAGATTGAAACAGAGCTCTTTTTAAAACAGCAGGAATTACAAATGCTGCCTATGAAGTCAGACATTTAAAAATGTTACTGTCTGCAAAGCTTAATTTTTTTATTCAGATCTCACTCACACTGATATAAATCGGGAATATCTCCACTGAAGTCAATTGAATTAGAACTTGCCGTGTACACATATACTATTACAACTGATAGCAGAACCAGGCTCTTATTTAGCATTTTGGAAACACCAGACTATGTGATTTACGTCACTTTATTTGGGTCACTTGAAATAGTCTTAGGGTGCATGAATTTGAACAGTTAAGGCCAAGCTTTGAAAGATGGTGAGCATCTACAGCTCTCAGTGATTGTAATATGAGCTAACAGTACTTGGCATTAGAGATGATTGACATTTTTGGCAAATGTATTTTTTAAGCTGGCTAAACCGTCTAAAATTATAGAAATGTCATATGCTTTTCTTTTAATTTGCTAGTATTTTTTCAATCTGACTGATTAAGCAGCACTGAAAACTAGCCCACTTATTCTGAAGAATGTGTTAAAGAATTGGCTGAACACTTTTAAATACAAGTTTTTGGTTTTGTAGGTGGCAGGCATAACAAAGCAGAGATGAAAAGTGAAAATGAGCAGGAGCAGCTTGAAGTGAGGCATTTGAAAGAACCATCAGAGGATGAAAAACATCAGCACGTGAGTGGAGAAGGGCGAGGTCAGGAGGAAGAAGAATCTAAGAGACAGATGGAAGAAAGTGAGGAACAGAAACACCGTCATGAGGAAGATGAGAGCAGGGGAGAGGAAGACAAACACAATGTGGGTGGTCATTCTAATGAGAATAAAATCCATACGGAAGTAAAAAAAAAACGCCTGGAGCTAAGAGGTGAGGAAGAAGGGGATGAGGACGATGAGGATAGCTATAAGAGAAATAATCACAGCGAAGAAGGAAGCAAAGAAAAAAAGGATTACACCGAAGAGTCAGATCATGAGTTTACAGACAAAAGATCTCACTCTGCCACAAGCATGGAGCTGTTCTCTCCTGGGGAGGATAAACACTCCATGGGCCATAGGCACTCAGAGGAAAGGATGAACAGCCATGAAAAGAAGAGTCATGGAAGTGAGGAAGAGGAAGAGGAAGAAGAGGAGGAGGAGGAAGAAGAGGAGGAAGAAAGCAGTGAAAGGTATCATCATGAATCTAAGGAACATGATTCCTATCAGCATATAGGGCGTGAAGAAGCTGAGGAGAGTGAAGAAGCTGAGGAGGAAAAACGAGGCTACAAACCAAAACATTATCACAAGCACAGAGTGGGCGATTTCTCCAAAGAGCGGCGACTTCACAACGGTGAGAAAAGGAACCCGCCTGAGGAATCCAGTGAGGAAGAGAATCAGTTCTGGGATAAAAAAAGCCACTACCAGAAACACCATTATGATGAGCCAGAGCATCCTCATGAAAAGAAAAGGGGTTATCACGGGAGACACAGCTCTGAAGACATGGAGGAAAAGAGGCATGCCAGCCGTGAGAGCAAGGAGTACAAAGAACAATGGCATCAGAGCAAGGAGATCAGTGAAGAGGAAGACATGACGCACCATGTTAGCAGAGAAAGTGAGGAAGAACGACATGAGAAAAAGAGGCGCCAGGATGAGCCACATGAGGCAGCGAGACATCACTATGAGAGGAAGAAACAACATGGGGACGAGAGTGAGGAAGACCTGGAGAGGCACCATGGTCACAGGAGACATCACAGCGAAGACAGAGACCACCTGCAGGACAGGGAAGATGAGGAGACACGTAACTTGCACAATGGAGAGAGCAAAAGACAGTTAACAAGGCACTACAGCATTGAGGAGAGGGACAGTGAGGAGAAAAGGCACTACCCTGGCTACAATGAGGATGATGAAATAGAAAAAAGACATTACAAGGAAGACCAGAAACAAGACCATGAGGATAATATGGAGAAAGTGAGGTATGGGGAGGAGTACAACAGTCACTTCCCTGCAGAGGACGAGAAAAGAGCCGCAAGTCGGTACAGTCCCTTTTACCACCACCTCCCGTGGAAAAGCAGGCACTTTGAAAAGAAGGACAATATGGGGGACCAGATTCCAGAGAGTGAACAGGATAGGAGACCCAGCCTGAATGAGAAGAGTTTCTTCCCTGAATATGACTATGACTGGTGGGAGAAAAAGCAACTTTTGGATCGTTTAAATCATGGGCGCAGTGAGAAGAGGAATCTTGGAAGGCTCCGCAAACTTGATATAAAAAGACAATACGACAGGATGGATCAACTTGCCCAGCTTCTGAATTACAGGAAGAAATCGGTCGAGTTTCCTGAACTGTACAATTCTGGGGAAGATCTAAAAAAGCATCACATTATCAGGAGTGACAAGGGAAATCTCAGCCAAAGGCCTCTGACAGAAGAGGAGGTACGTGTTTGAGTTTCTATGAAAAGTTAAATGACACTGATCTATCTTAATAGCAAGATCAGATTTTAGCTTCACCTACAAGAGTATCAGTAGAATGCCAGAGGGAATCATCATAAAAAGTGTACTGGAGTTTCATTAAGGGCCAGATTCTCAGCTGACATAAATCAGCATGGCTTAACTGAATTCAAGGGTCTGCTGATGTGCACTTCTTGAATTAACTTTAACAGCACAGAACACACATCCTCCCAGTCTCCCAGTAATCTAATTATCCACATGAGGACACACTGAAAGTAATCTCTCGGGTCCTAGATCTCACAGACTGGTTTACAGATCATAACGAGGAAGTACACCCAGGAGCTTGCAGGTGATGAGTTCCAGACTTACACCTGCTGAAGATCTGGCCCTTTAAATAATAATTTATCAACTGTTTTGTAGCACTGTTCAACAAATGCAGAGAAAAAAAAAATCATGGACAAAATCAAATCATGAATTGCACATTGAATAAAAATCTGCCCTTCATGAGTGTAATGCAAGGAAGAACTGGACACAGTTTTGTTTGAAAAGTGCAGTATGCAATTCTCATGAATGCTCCATTGCTAGACCTCACAATGTGGTCCAGGACTGCCGTTTATATTAATGTTCTGTACATATCAGCCAAATGGCAGCACAATTTACCACATATAACTGATGTTTGGCAGCAGTGAAAGAGGTAATAAGAGAACTGTTTTTCGTTCCACGTGCACATAACTCCTAACAGCTAGCTGTAGGCGCATAACACTCCCTGGTAGGAATTTGGTTGTGTGTGTGGATTTCCACATTGTGCCTTTTATGTTTCATAAAACAGAACCACATGATCACAACCAAGATAACACTAAATTCCAACAAGCTTGTCTTGATTTTAACCTAAATACATGTGATTTTAAGCAGGTAGGATTAACACAAACAGCTATAGAAGTTCATAATGAAAGTAACCGACATAAGGCCATCTTAAAAGCTGGTGGACCAATGGTTTGGCCTCAGCTTGTGGAACAAGGCGGTTGGCGACATTCCCTGAATGGAAAATTGGGTTCTATCTAATTTAAGTAGGAATTAGTTCTGAAGAGTTCCATGACCTGTGTTATGTAGGAGAGCAGACTAGATGATCACACTGGTCCCTTTTGGCATTATCATCTCGGCATCTACAAGAGAATGGTGGTGTGCTTGGTAAACTTGTCCTAGTCTCTCTTTTTCGATGCAGTGAAGAGCATTTTGCCTACCTGTTCCATTCCCTAAAATGATCTTGGTTTCAATGTTTCATAGGAAAAAGAGCTCGAAAACCTGGCTGCAATGGACTTGGAACTGCAGAAAATAGCAGAGAAGTTCAACGATAACAGGAGGGGATGAAGATGTGAAGAGTGGTGTATTTCAAAGCTAGGTGTAGCTTTACTTACTTAAAGTACCTATATTTCTTGTAATTCACTGCCATTGAAACAGAAAGTGAAGTTTACTGTCCACTGAAGTGTAGTGATTTACACAGCTGAAAATGTCTTTAAGTTGCAATTATGCTATGGAGATCCAACGAGCATGAATTTGATATATAAATTTACATATAAGGCAGATATTTTAATATGCTTGTGAAAACAATTGTGTCAGTGTTCTTCAGAAATATATTTGTCTGAGTTTGAAATAATAAAAACATTGATCTTGGACCAAATCCTTCTCCTTGCCACATTTGTTTCGGTCTAAATTTTGTGGCTACTTTCAAATAACCAAGATAAAATAAACAGATTTGAAATGTAATTTCTGGATGTTATTTTGGAAAAGTGAAAACAGAACCACCGGCTTGTTTTCTTTATATTCTAGATAACAAGAGCATGCGAAGCACACCAGAAGCCTGATAGTTTGCACCAATGACCCAAATTCATTGTCAATAGGTCTGTCTTGTAAATTAGCTACCATGTGAACATACCTACAAAAGCAAGATTGTTGCATCAAATACATGTTTGTTTGTTTTGGCAATTCATGAATGCTTCGCTGTGTGTTAATACATATACTTGTAGAATCAGATTATGCCACACTTGTTCAAATTGAGTAGGTCCTTACTCTGAGAGTAATCCTATGATCTTAATTTGTGTAAGCAGTTGCTCACCAATGTAGGGGTTACATCATCTAATCCCTAATTTATCACTAATAGGAGCACACACTACTATCACCCTATTCATCCTGTGCACACCAGTGCAGAGTGACTGCCAAATTATAAAGCACATGGATCTGGGCAGTCTCTTAGACCACATATTTTAGATGAGCCTGGTTCCCTCAATGAACAACCAACTGGGCCAAGGCTTGGATCTCCATAATACATTGTGGTTCCTTACTAAGAACCAGGAGTAGGAGAGCTATAGAAACAGCTGTTCATGAATCATATGCTGGTATGTAACAGCAGAAGGAATTTTCCTTAAATAATTTAAACTGCTATTTGCAGATCTTGAGCTCAGATTCAGCCAACTGTTTAAACAACAACAAAAACAAACCCTTACCATGACACTGTCTCTTTTCACACTACAATGTGACTAAAGGATATATTTTAAATAAAGTGTAATATGCTACCTGCTTGCACCACACTATTTACTTTTATAGCATATGGTCTATCTTGGACAATTTAATCCAACTAGCCATGTGCTTATTAAAATATTTCATCCTAAATCTAGCATTGCAAACATAGCAGCTCAAAGAATAGGCACATACTAGTTGCACTGAGTAAATGAGACCATTCAAGGTCTTGAGTCTGTTCCATTTAAGTCACTGGGGACAGGGAGAGTGCAATTCCAGCCCCAGAGGCAATGGCAGTTTTGGTATTGATTTAGATGAGGGGGATGGGATTTCATTGGAAGACATCACTGATTTTAACAGGAGCAGCAGAAGGCCCTTGATGTGTAAATATTGCAGGAAGGTGTGGTCTGCATACTTCTTTCCGCCCTCTCCCTGACCTGGACATGTACAGCAATATTCCATTTTTTCCTCCATTTCTTATAAGAGAAATGACTAACAGCATCAGCTAGCTATGAGCTATTAATAGTTTTCAGAAGCTTCTAGGAATGTGACAAATCACTTCCCCCTCTATTTAAATATTCAGATTAAATTTTAGGTTGATATGCATGTCTAGTATGAATAGAGTCTAGCCTGTCATAGTATAACATTTACAACTTACTGAAGCTTTGTTTCAAACTAATGTACGATTTAAATAGATACTTATACATTATTCATAATAGTCTTAGGGATATGTGCCATGGCAGAATATGATTATATAATGTAAGTGTGAGATTGTACTCAAAGCCCTATGCCCACAACACTTTTGAGACAGTGAACATGTGCTGTGAGTCCAAAAACAGGTAATTACGGTAACACTGTTTGCAATGCTGATTCATAGGGAACAGTGCACTGGTATTTTAGCTAAAGCTTAAGAATTGAATTGTTATTTAAAATACACACATAATACTGAAGCCTGCCATAATATTCTGGAAAGAAAATGTCAACAGAAACGAACCACCATTATGGTGGAAAACTGTTCAATAGGCTTAAAAAAAAAATGCTTCCAAAAGCTCTTCTTTGGTTATTTTACAGGACTGATATCTCTAGCAACAAAGGCCGTATTTACTGACTGTGTCATTGTGCGCCATCTAGTTTTATCTAAGCAGTTTTGTGGACTTGCACAGCCTTGCTAGGGTTTTCATGCCAAGAGAGTAATCATTTATATTCTTTTGCTTTTTTCTTGAAGACAGAACAGCTGTCTTGGTGTGAGTCAAACAGATACAAGTTAAAGCATCTGTTAAGGATAAAAATGTGTAACAGTTAACTCAATGAGAACAAGTGGTGATGAAATAGGATTTGGCTTTCATACTATTGATAATTTTTTTAAAGATATCTGTGTTTAAGTGCAAAGTTGACATGATAAATAGAACAATGAAACTTCAGTATTCACTACTGATCTCATATACTTAGTGGGGTTCAAGTGTTTCAGAACCACTTATACTGGGATGGCAAGAAACAAAAAAAATTCCCACTCATTTTCAGTTTTATTTAAATTTTGGTGATAAATACCTTCTGGTAGGTGGGCCCCAGCCATCTGTCCCCGTATCTTCTTCTCAGATTATGGAATTTGGAAGCTTAGAATGCTTTAAAAAACAAAAACAAAAACACCTGATGAATTTCCAGACACAATTGTTCAATTACTTTCTGGTAGATTGACGGCTATCAACATTATCAATCCCAAACATTCAAGTCATGACTGGCAAACACTAGTCATTTAAAGTAAGTTTGTGGTTCTCTCTTATTTACCTTTTAGTACAGGAGCATTTAGGATTCACATTTTTGAGCTCTATTCCACAATCATGGAGGCTAGATATGTTGCTTTTTAAAATGAAAGTTGAGATGATCAGGCAACAACCTAAGTCCAGCAGACCAGGCATTAAAAGCCACCCCCGACCCCAAAAATCACATGAGCAACACTGAAATCATCAATGCACAATTGACAACGCACTCAGAACATCTTCAACTACAAATATTCAGGTCATGAAAGCTTTAAAAGGTTTTCTGTATTCTCACACCACGAGAGTAGTCACTTATTTTTTGCATCCTGACATATCTTGGTCATTAATCAGAAAGAAATGGCAGCACCTCTATAACTGACTCTGAAACCCTAGCTGTGAAAATCATTCTTCCATGTTGTGATGCTGCACAATGGAGTCAATGCATCTTCTTTCAGCTCTAGAAACAACCACCTCTGGAACAACTGACCTAGTGGGCTTTTTGGACAAACTGGATATAACTAGCTGGCAAAAGCATGATTGCTCTTGGGTGGCTCCTTTTGTTTCTTCAAGAGGTAGCAGAAGGTGGGACTTAGAAGTTGCTTGCCTCCCCTCTCGCACAGGGTTCTATCCAGTTTCCTGGTCAGCATATATGCTTACGGCTGCAATTTCTCAACAGCCAGGTCTGTGCCACCATTTCATTAGACCCAGGAAATGCAGCTGACTTAATTCAGCAGCCAGACAAACCTGAAACTCCAATGAAAGTGAGCTGATTGAATCATCCTCGATAAAGCTGACAGAAATCACCTGCCATCAACTCACTTTCCAGAGAGATCAGAACATTGACGTCAGTGGATTCAGAAGAAATTACAAAGCTCACTATTACTATTGGGAACATGCCAACTGCAAACAGCAGCCAGCTAATCACTGCCGGGCCAAAAAAAAATCTGGATTGACAAAGCCAATTCTGCTCAGTGACTGTTTCCTTTCCCCTGTCAGAATTCAATTGTTTAACCACAGGTGTGTTGGTGGCAGAACTGTTTACAAAATACTACACTTAAAAAAGTACATTTTTCACTCTTGTTAGAAAAAAGCACAACTGTTTTTTACTCAAGCTTTCAAAAAAAGTTACCCTCTGGCACGGAACATTTCATTTAGCTAGGAATGCCTAAATACAAGTTCCTAAATAATGTGAATTATAGATCTTCTTAACGCTTAAGCTCTAAAGAAGTATGCTACCAGGCTCAGCTCAACTTGTCACCAATAAAGTTATCAGTAAGGAAACAGGAAACTACTAGACCCTGAAGACTAGAACAACCTGAACCAGTTTTTCTCACTGCCTCTTAAGTGGCATGTTTTCAGTACTTGTTGGCCTTGTAGGCCACATTCCCACTGTTAAATAACATGGACAGGTTTTTTTCCCCCCTCAAGTGTCTCTCTCACATCAGTCTCCCTGCCTCCATTGATTTGCACATTACTCTCTACAGACCACTTAGCTGCAATGCAAACATACCAACTTCTCGCTGGCTTTTTGGCAACCATCTAGATTTATTGCCCACATGACCAGTAGTACAGCTAGGTAGCCACCCTCGAAGAAGAGTGGAGAAATGGAGTCCCTTTCATATCATCACCTTGTTTTTCGACTCTACTTATAGACATACAGACTTTACGTGCTGTAATTTTATTCTTCACATTTGCTCTACAATCCCCTTAAACTTACATAGTAATTTGTAAAATTTAAAAATCCAAAATATATTAGGAAGCTCTTGCAAAATGTATTAAACAATTAGAATTGATGTCTTCGTGCTTTATACTCCAAGACAGTTTTAAAGATTTTGTTACAGGTTTTTATTATAATCAACATGCATGGACATTTATCAGCTACATGGTAGGTACAGATATCCTTCAGTTGTCCTAATTTAGTATGCATTTTGTTTCATGTATTTCATTATACATAAAATTTTTGTTCTGAAATGCAGTATTTCACTTGCCTGCCAATGTATTTCTTATATTAAATGAATGCTCATCATATTCTTCTTACAAGTAGCATTATCACTTGGGGAAAAAAGGATTACAGTGAATTTTAAAGTCAGATACTGTGGTTTAGTGACAGGAACTAATATTGAAACAGATTTTCAGATAGAGCATCTAATGCAAATGATATCAAGCTATCCTGAGGCATTTCATTTTAAACAAGTAATTTCTCTATATTCATGCAATTTGTTTCAGTCTCTTTTACAGCCAACTTCTTGTCACTGAACTATGCAATCAAAGGATCAGACAGCATTTTTTCTTGAATTACCACATCTGCATGACAATCATCATTAAATCCTGTTTCTCAGGTTTCAAGTGGGTTAATCCAGTCTCAAAGGTTAGGTTAGGCCAAAGGTGGCCAAACTTATGGAACTCAAGAGCCACACAAGTTCATTATTAAACCTTCAAGAGCCACACTGAGGCATATAGCCATATGCTTTTACCTACTAAATTGATTTGCTGACGTTCTTCCACGAGCCACACTTTTTCATTCAAGAGCCACATGTGGCTCCCAAGCCGCAGTTTGGCCGCGCCTGGGTTAGGCCATCAACCGTAAACTGAATACTTATTACTCACATAGAGATGTACACCTTTGCAGTACTGGAAGATAACTAATGAAACATCTCAACAACTGACTGAAGGTAGCAGGCACATACTAGGTACTGGCTATGTCTTACAGATGGGGGAACTAAGGAACACAGTGACAAAGGAGATGTAAACCAACATCACGGTAGGAAATCAGTGGAGTCAGGATACATAAATGAGCCCTTAACTTCCATCCCCATGTCCATCTAGGCCAGGCTGTCTCACTTAACAGTGTGCATGAGTGGGTAACACTTAAAAATTTCTGAAAGATTAGAGGAAACAAATTTTTTTTTCAATTCACTTTGTGCACATGCCAGCCCTTTCTGCAGTCAATCTCATCACTCCCCCTGCATAGTCAGTTTCCTCCAGTTTGAATGGGTCTTTCACCCAGTAAAAGGGGGAGACACTATTTTCATAAAATAGGAAAATAAGACTGTAACGTCACAAGTTAGCAAAGGCACCTGGAGGCAAAAAGAGAGCTCAATCTATTGTAGTATTTTGCTCATGATAAATAAATATAAAATAACCTCTTTAAAATCCCCATACTTATATTTTGATTAGGCAATTAGCTAGTCATATGTCAGAAAGTATTAATCTTATGTTTGACACTGTGCAATTCATTACATTTTAATGCAGTCTAAACAGTTTTAAAAGATACACACCTAAATACAGGTTTCATCCTGAGTTCTGATCCTCCATTAGTACATGGAGCCCTGGAATCAAGCAGAAGCTTGTTGAGTCCAATGGGAGACACATGGTCTAGATGTCCACACACCTGAATCCCGATACAGGATTTTGGCAGTTTGTATCATAACCTCCCCTCTTTCAAATTAAAAACTTTTCACCCTCCACAAAAGAAGAATAGAAAACAAAATTTGTCTCTTTTTAGAAGAAAACTCTTGAAAGTTTAATTGAAATGGCAAATGAAGTGTTTTGCAAATTAACAAATTCTATACATGACAAAATAGCAAAATAAATATGGAACTTTTTAAATTTCACATTAAAAAGAATAAAAACCAATACAAATACAGCTTTCAAAAACAAAAATATGCAAACCCAATAGAAATATTTTAAACATTTGGCATTTTAATTTACAAACATACACCTGGATGTTTTGCATGTCTCCCTTTCAGGAACAAGGGGCCAAGGTGGGATGATTTGGTTTACATAGCTTTCTCCTTCTTTTCATTTCCCCATTAAAAATAAAAGTGCATGACTTTGCTGCATTCATTCTGCTTGGTTAAAAAATAAAGTCACTTAAAATGGCAGGGTTCTGTATCTGAAAAGGGAAGTAGATTACTGTACAAAATATTTTAACCTGCTGTGGTCGCAAGACAACAAAAAGCTAAATTAGCTATGCTAATTCAAACTCTACCTCTGTGAAGAACTGGAAGTCTCATTTGTTTATGTAACAACCAAAGAAGACGGTTTCATTGATTCATGACTTTCAGCCAATAATTTCTCTCTCAATGTGATCATCAGGAAGTGTTTCTGAAATTACTGAATTGTTAATAGGTCTGTTGCTAGACTAATGTCAAAGAGATGCTGACACAAAGTTGCCTCTAAAATCTCTCTCCATCTTCCCGTCATGTTACCAGAGGAAATGGAAAAAATCTTCTTTGTGATACAACTCTGCTTCTGATGGCAGGGTGCACTCCGTGCATTTTCTTTCTTGTCAAGAGCATGGAAAAATACATTAGTTACATTACTAACTGTAAAACTCCTGAGAACTAAAAGCAAATTAATTCTTCAGATGTTAACAATGAAGCTCTTGAAGTTTGCGTTTTTTAGACGTTGGCTCTTCAATTTTCTGTGCGTCTAAACTGCTGGCATCAGATTGGACCTTCTCCATAATGACAGTGGTACCTGATAGAAGGTAGCCCCCACCTCCGCTCATAATTAGTTTTGGATGGCTGCGATCTGGTAAGACCTTCACAAAAAAGAAAAAAAGAATTCTTTATGAGGGGCCATGTTTTGTGGGAGCATCTAAGCAAAACTTTGGAAGCCTGGAACCTTTTAGCCATAAAACCCAAAGGAGGTCTGAGAAGTATATTTGTATTACATATTGACATATAAATCCTTTGAGGACTGATTCTCATTTTTTCAGACTTCGGCTACAAAAAATACAGGGATCTGTGTGTTTGCCACAGTGATCACTGTGACCTTTTAAAAAACTACCCAAAAGCCCCACTGGTCAAATATTCTATACGTCAATAATACACACAATAGTGTCTGTCAATTAATAGTTTGAAATTCTGTCATCTCCATCATCACTGAATTACCACAATGGCAAGAAGCTTTAACAGAGATGCTATCTTTACCCAGGAAATGAAGTTCAGTTTGAGAATGAGAAAAAAAGTCTTCATCAGATATTTGTTATTATATTTCTATTTTTACAGTTTAAAAATCACATTTCCCTAGTTTGCTTATGAGAACACCATAGGACGATCTCAAAAGCCTTATGAAAGTCTACATTCCCCCCCCCCCCCCACCAATGCCTCAAGTTGTAACTCCATCAAAGAAGGAAATGAGGTTAGCTAGCCATAATTTCTTCCTGACAAATCCATGATGGCTATTCCTTATTTTCAAGGTGCTCACAAAATGATTGTTAATAATGAATTCTAGAAGGCTTACAGTTATTGAAGTTAAGCAAATTGGTCCACAAATCCCCAAATTCTCCTCTTTGTTCCCCTTTTTGAAGATAAATGCTGTTTGCCCTTCTCTAGCCCTCAGGGATCTCACCCTGCCTCCAATGTTTCTGACTGTTTCAGCTAGTTCCTTAAGTGGCCTAGGGTGAATTTCATTAGCTCCTGCCAGCCTGAATACATCTAACTTTCCTAAACATGCTATAAGTTGGTCTTTTACTATTCTGGTTCATATTCCCTTCCCCGTGTTGTTAATACTGTGTGACGCATATAGTCACAAATGACCTTTTTAGTGAAGACTGAAGAAAAACAGGCATTAAAACACATCATTCTTCTTGCTGTCATCTGTTTTTACCTCTTCTTTTCGCTACAAAGTGAACCTATGCTTTACATTGTCCTTCTCTTCCTCCTAACATACTTACAGAATCTCTTGTTACCCTTTATGTTGTTCTCCTAACATTGAGATACCAAGCATATGGAGATAACAGTTCAGATAAAACTACTAATTCACAAAATTGACTATTTGACAGTATTTTCTAGAAGACTGCATTTCCCTGTAATATAGCCACTCTCTGCAGCTCTTACCTGATAATTTCGTAGCCAGGTTTCAGACAACTTGAGGTTAATAACACCACCTTTTTCTCTCAGTTTTGTGTAACATTCCAATAATGGCTGGAAGAAAAAAAGTGAGTTAAACTAAACTTGTCTCAGCCTTAAAATATAACACCAACTATAAAATACTTATTTGATTTACCTCTTTATATTGGCAATAGACAACAAAAGGCCTGGATGGAGCAACAAATTCCAGTAAAGAAAGTAATAAAGGAGTTGGATGGAATTTGCTGGCTACAATTAAGCTGTAACAGAAATTTAACATATTAGTTTTCTGCTATCAAAAGGGCAAAAGAAACACCAGATATCTGATAACATCAGTCAGATAAAAGACAGCAAAAATTACTATAATGCAGTTCTCTAGAAACAAAGAACCAAAAGTACATTTCTAATTTATTAATACCGTATCAAGATTAAGGACATCAGTTTTAATATCTTTTTCTGATAAGTTTGGTAGTTTGATTTAATTAATAAAATTTTAAAAAGCTAGGTTTTTGTACATTTTTAGTTGAATTTCAGTTTTGATTCAAATGAACTTGACATAAATCCATATAACAATTATCATCTAGTAAATAAGAAATACGTCATTTACCACTTTCCAACATACCATTTTTTAAAAAATTAATTAAGAATCCAAATAAATCTATGTTAAGCTGTACACCTGCTCACATAAGATATAGTGTATCCTTCTGCTTAGCAAAAAGAACCATCAAATCAACATGTTTTAGTGCATGTACCAACCAGTGAAAAAGTTATTGTCCCAAAGATTCAAAGTACAAAGCAAAATAAGATTACAATCAGTTATTTAAATCAGTGTTTACTGCTTGCTGATTTAAATCAGTCCACTGCTTGATAAGTAATCTTCATAAATAAAATAAATAAAAGCAACACATTAAGGGCATCTCAAAAATGCCAGGTTGACTCTGAGGGCCATCATAAAAGTTGACTCTGCAACAGTGATAAGACCCATTAAGATTCAGAGAATTAAAATGCTCTTTCCTTCCCTTCATCAGTAGTATGTAACATGGAAAAACAAAAGCGTACTAAGTTGGCTCTTGTGAATACAGTACATCCTTTTTTCATATGCAAGATTGTCTATGCCTATAATGTTTTTCCTAGAAGTTTATCACATCCAACCTTCTCCGAACTTCCTTCATTATTTTTCTAAAACAAAGATCTAGTTCCAAAGTCACTTGTTACATTTTTACCATTAATCACTAGCTCTAACTTTTCATTTCAGCATACTTGTAAGCCATATTCTTTAAACCAAGCAGCTTATATTTAAATGTAAAAGTTGGTTTCCAAAATTTTAATTGAAAAAGTTATACTGTTAACATCTTCTGGTTCCTGTGCTTTGGGAGATGTTTATTAAAGTTCTTTTTCTAATTTCCAAACATTACATTAAAGTTGTTCTCTAGTGGTGATTAGAATACTAGTGCTACTGTAGAGTGAAGGTTACCCAATGGGGATGTGGGGGAGACAGTTATTTTGATACCCATGCCCAGGTCACTAAAAACAAAATCAAAATGAGGGGGGATCACAAGTACTTTCCAGGCCTTAAGCCCTTCTGCTCTTCAGTCAAGACACAGAACAATGACTTTCTTTCAGATGCAAAGACTGGCTGAATTCCCTTTGAAAACCATGAATTCAGGAATTAACCAAGCGTGAGTTAAAAGCTAAAAACATACCCAAAGACTTATCTAGTAAAATTGGGAGTGCTATGTGGTTTCTGTAAGGAACCGTGATGGACAACAAGATGACAAGAGTAAAGTGAGGGAGAGTCCGATAATTAAATTCTGTTCTCTTCTCTCAGACACTGTCTTATGTTGATGCTACCAGGCAGTCTAGTCCAGTCTGCCCCAAGACTGATGTGGTTGTACTCATTCTGGAGAAAGGTTACATGTGAGCTACAAGCTACAACCAACTTCTATTTTTCCTAACATTTGCAGAGCCAATGATACTTCTGCTTACTGCTTTGCAGTTTATGACTACAACCACAGGGAAGAGTAAACTCATCAGAGATGAAGTGGTCAGCACACAGCCACTCTGGACTGTGTGACAGCTTCTTTCTGGTCCAGCCTACTGGGTACTTTCCTAATGTAGGCCACCATCCACTTCTCAGTCTGAGATAAAGTGAGGGACATGGAAGTAAGGCATCCCTGGCAAAGCCATTTGGAATTCTTTTGACTTTTAGAATAGAAACAGGAGTAGAAACCTACTACTATCCATAACTTCCAAAGATGGAGGTTCCACAATTGGCCTAGGCAACTTGTTCCCATGGTTAATCACCCTGTCAGTTAGGAATTATTTTCCTAATATCTGACCTAAACCTCCCTTGCTATAATTTAAGCCCATTGCTTCTTGTCCTATCATTGGCAGTCAAGGAGAACAATTTTTCTCCCCCCTCCTTCTAACAACCTGTTAGATACTTAAAAATATCATGTCCCCTCTCAGTCTCCTCTTTCCCAGACTAAACAAACCCAGCTCTTTCAATCTTCCCTCGCAAGTCAAGTGTTCCAGACCTCTAACATAATGGTGGCCGATTCATGGTACCTACTGAGAAACATTCTAGAATATTTATTATACAGTTAAACATGAAAAAGTGGTGTTTCTTTATAAAACCAAACCAGTCGCTATGCACCATACGCACAAACTTTGAAAAAAGAAACATTATTTCTGCTAACATCTGTACAAGGCAAAACAGCCCTCCCCCTAAAATAAACATAAAAAATTCACAAATCAAAAATGAAACATACTACATTCCTATTTTGCCTAAATGCCTCTTCTACTTCATCATGTTTTAAATGCTTCTGAGTATTTCAGATATATTTCCTCAGTACATTGCTGTAAGTATGACTAGCCTAAAGAAGCCACGTAACCCCAAAATTTATTTATTCTGAACCTTAGGTCTCACTTTTCAAACTTCAAGTACTTTTAGCATGACAAAAAATTATCATCAGTGTTGTGAAGTTAAAATTAAACTAAGCCAGCTTGAGTCACTTAAAGATCTATGTTTGTAAAGGTTCGCATGAAAGAAGTGGCTCTTTGTAAGACGCAGGTACCATACTGGCTTTGGGTTTCTTAGAATCACATCTGCCACCACCTTTTTATGCGAAGTCTTAATATAAATTACCAGTTTGGTGCAACCAATCCTAACAAATGTGGACTAAATGAAAAAAGTTTCTCTCACATAGAAGAGAGATAATTTTGTCTGAACAGTGCAGCTACCACTTAAACTCATGATCTTAGTGTTTTATTTATCCAGTTGACAACTGCAATTTTAGATGAAATTACCAACTTCAAATCCTAAATATACTTGCTCCTTCCTGGAAAGGATACTGATATTCAGTGAGAATTATTAGCGCTAGACCCAAGAGTCTAAAACTTTTGCATAATGGAACCATTTTTCTTTTCCACCTGTAACCATAAGAGATTTCTGCGGAAACCGCTTTTCCTAGCAAATACTTCAGGACTAAGAATATATAGTAGTTTTTACACAATAAGCACTTGTCCTTTTTGAAGAAAGTGAAGGGAGGCAGAGGAGATGAATAAGACACAACAAACTGAGGAACTATGCTATTCTGTATAAACTGAGGCATTTCAAGCAGCAGCGTTTTCACTTTAACTACAGAGTAAAAAACACCATCTCCTTCAAAATATTTATATTAAAAATAAAAATAGGGTCTGCAATAAACTCACCCATCAGCATTTTTCTCTTCCAGCAAAGCAGCAGTTTCTATCAGTTTTTTCCTCTTCTCTTGTTGTTTTCTTTGTTTTTCCCGAATCTTTGCATACAAGAACAGAAATAATGGTTAAGTGGGAGTGATACATCCGACAGCTTTTATGTCTGTAGAAATTATTTTATGCAGCTCTGGGCTTTTCAGTTTACAAGAATAACACAACACACTCACGCTCCATTTTGATGGATACAAGAATCTATTTTGGTGGCCCCAATTCAGCATATAACAGGTTTTAGACGAAGACACAATACTGTAAAATACTTCTCTCCTGCTCTTCTTTCTCCTAGATACTATATAATTTAAAACTGAACATTAAAGTCTATTAAAAACTTTTAGTCTAAACAAACAAGGAGTCCTGTGGCACTTTTAAAGACTAACAAATTCAGTTATCGCATGACCTTTAAAAGTGCCACAGGACTCCTTGTTTGTTTTGCTGAACTAGACTAACATGGCTAGCCCTTCAGATTTTAGTCCATGTTTGCTCAGAAATACAGTTTGCTTGCCTATACTCACAGTGATTCCAGGGAAAGCTAATAAAGACACACACTTACATTTTCTTTATTTCCCTTTTCTTTGCTCTCCTTATATTTTGCATCTTCAGCAAGGTCCATTGTTTCTTGCTCTTGCTCTTCTGTTTCATTGCTTTCCATAATTGCTTCAGTACTAGATTCCTCTTCTGTTTCCTGTATCAAAGTCTGCTTCTCATCCAATGACCCATTGCTTTCTTCTTCCACTGGAACACTATCTTCAGGTTCTGAAGGCAAAGTCTCAGAAGAAAATGTTCCAGAGACAAGACTGTTCAATTTGCTGAGTGGAAATTCATGAAGCGTGTTGAAAAAAGATTCTGGAAAGCCAAAACAACTTGTGGCTGCTCTAACAGGTCCCCCTCCTGGATACATTTGAATAATGGTTCCATAACCTTTAAACAGGAAATAAATAAAAGAAAATGTATAGGTAGTCAGTGATAGACTCTAATGCCTGCCCTCCAGTCTGAACAGATCTATCAGAGTGGCATTGACAGCAGGTTTGGGTTCAAATAAGAATTTAGAAATAGAGAAGTAAGCTATTATTAATTTAAATGTTGCAAAGTTTAACATCTAAATAGTTTTGACTGTGGGAAAGATGTGGAGTGCCCCACTACCTGCAGAATGGGTTATAACTTGGGAGGCACAATGGAGCCCTTTGAGATCACATGCAGTCATTGAATAAGCATTTATGGTTAGCCATATTCCATCTTGAGATGTGATCAGTTAGCAGCAATAACTCCTTCTAATTACACTGGAATTGGAAGAAAGCTTGAAACTATTTCACTTGGCTACTTATATTTTGTTTACTTCTATCAAATGGTTTAGATGAAAAACTTAACCTGACTAGTTTAAAGGACATTAAAAATGCACACAGTGAGATACGCAGCTCTTCAACACCAAGATCACTCTGTCCAGACAAACATTTATCAAATGTTTCTAATTAATGAATATGAAATTAGCACCTCATTCCCAATGCTTCAGAGAGTAACCCCACTACCCCAAATCACTGAGACCAATGGCTAGAACAGCAGGTGTCTCATGGTGGGAAAGAAGTCATGGACAGAATGATTCCCACGTAATTGTGACCTTGCTCTATGGCCACAACTCACCTGGCAGTAGTGATGACTATCATGAGGGGCTGCATTCATCTCCCTGCTTCAGATGCTACAACCCAGCATGTGGGGTCACAGCACTATGCAGATGCAGCATGCTGGACCCTCTGACATTAGGAAGAGGCAGAGGGCTAAACCTGATTGGTGCTGCAACTCTCTGCATCAGGTGTCAGCACCCAGTGTGGGGCTGACAGAAACAACAGCCACAGGAGCTGACACTACCCAGTCTGCATGTGGTAAGCCCTCTCTCCAGACCACCCCATGCACTGCACTGGAACTAGGATTGGGACAGAGGGTGGTGCTACTGCACATGGTGAGTGCTCCCTCAGTAGGACAAGGAGAATGCATTTTAATGAAAAAATCAGGGAGCAGTCCCAGTAAGTTTAGTAACCCATGATTTCTACTCCATTTACTGTGACTGCTCTTTGATTTTTGATTAAAAAAGCCATGACAAAAGTTGCAGCCTTATGGGAACTGAAAGGCAGGCCGTCAAAACATTAAGAAACCCTATTATTATGTGGTATGCATTTGTCAGCCAACATTGAGTGGCTGGAACCTCGAGTGCTAAGGCATCACACTGCATTTTCTGCCTCAACAAATACCAGGTGTGGGTGCAACAGCTGATGACTAAATAGCCCATGATATGTCTTTTACTGCCCTGTCCCATTTACTAACATTTGACTGTATTAATACAAAACTGTCAAGTTGCTTTTTTTAAAATAGGAAACAAGTTTGATGGCATTCCCTAAAAAAATTAAATTTTTGAATGTAAATTTTTTCCCCCTCCTTGCTTTGCTGCTAATATTCACAACTACTTGATTCAATCTGGTAGAATGGGCAGGCCCAAGAACCTTCCCTATGCATATGGGTTCACTGCCACCTCGTTAAACTTCACTTCTGCTGTAGCTCTTATTGGTAACCTCCCTCTCGTAGGACTTGGGGAAGAATCTGCAGACAGGCTCCCAAAGCCATTTAAGAGAGAAACATCACCATGCTAAGGCATGAGTCAGGAACTAAAAATGGGCCATCAATACAATACTGAAATAGACTATACACAAAGTGCTGTGACACAACACAAACTAAACCAATTGGAAAGAAAATTTATCTTCCTATGTTCCTTCAATTTTGCAGTAACCTAAATGCAAACTTCACAAACTGAAATGTGATTTTCAGTTTGATTGCATCTCTTTAAATACTACAGAAAATACAAGCAAAACGTGAAGTGTTGTTTTAAACTACCAGAAAGTACTCTACAGTAATGTAAATACATACTTAGTGTCTCAGATTCAAACAAGTCTTTCTTTTACACATCATTAGGGCCACTGTACTACTCACCTCCCATTCGCTCCATCACAGCACCCAGAATCAAGCCCGCACAAGTCTCCATCACGATCATTTTATTACCAGCTCGGATATTTCCCAAAGTCAACATTTGAGCTAGAGTATCATATCGCAAATGGCTAGAAAAGAAATTGTTCTTTCACTCTCAGTGCCAAACAGCTTTGTCTAGACTTAGAAGCACTGTGCATCAGTCCATAAAGCAAGAGGCAGGCAACAAAGGAATTATATCAATGGCATTGAGAATCAGAGTACAGTAGAATACAGCTAAGAGTCTGTTAATCAAGATTAAATGAAAACCAAGTAAACATGCTGTTAGAAGCAATGAGGCATTTAGTAAACAGAAGAAAGTTCAGTGACAGCATTAAAAGGTACAACATGAAATGGTGACCGTACTGAAACATGGCTCTAAATGTGCACCAGCCAGAGTTCAAGTTATTGCATAATTCTGTGAAATACATTAGAGAAGACTTTAATAAATGCATGTTTCTGGCCAACATGGTGACCACTTTTAGTAGCCTGTCATTTAGCTCCACTGTAGAAATGTAACAGTGGAGCACCTACTGGTGACCAAAAGTAAAGCTGCTGGCACCTATCTGTGAGCCAATTTTGTCCACCCCTGCATTAGAGTGAGTTTTGTAAGGACATTAAGTGTCTGGAACAGCTATTTTATTCCCACTAATGCACACTTCAATTATTTTTATAATATTTTCAATTTACGCTCTCTCTCAGTAGCACCTAGAGACCCGAATCATGAATCAAGGTGCCATTTTGCTAGGTGCTGTAAACATGCAATAAGAAAGCTGGTGTCCCAAAGAGCTTTCAGTTTGACAAGAGTTCTTAGATGGATAATAGAAATGAAAGAGAGAATGGGGAAAAAGAAGAGATACAGAATAAACACTCATGACTGACATAATAAGCAGCAATCTCACCAACAGTCTCAATAACTTACGGCTACTTTATATGATTTAAAAAACCCAATGAATAAATCCAGGCTGGGAGATAAAACCAAAACAAAAAATCAAACTCCTCTACACACCAGTAAGTAATTGTAGGATTATATATTTAAATTAAATCAAATACAGATGGATTTGTTTTCAACCTCAGCTGCATTTTTTAATTATTTGAGGCTTCTAGAAAGCAATCATCATGTTTTTTAAACTTTTTTTTTTTTTTTTTTTAAACTTTTCCCTCCATTTCTGGTAGGTAGACCTTTTTCTTGGTTGCTGACCCACTACACAGAGACCAGATCTTGTGTGATCAGAAAGCAAGAATTGGCACTTCTTCAGAATGTATACAGTAGCTGACAGGATTTGTGTGATGAGATAAAGCAGCACAATTGATCTCATATAGATATTTTATTTTTCTTACCCAGTCCAATGAGATATTAATTCATATTTTCTCCCTTAATTATTTTTCTTTATTTAAAAATTGCATATTGACAGGAAAAAAAGTCTAATTCATCACTTCTAATTTACAACATTAAAAATCATGTTTATATTTAACCTTTAAAATTTATCTACCTATTGTATTTAAAAACATGTCACTCACTTGATTTTCCCAGGTTCCCTTGCATAGTACATTGTTGAAAGAATGCGTGTAGATGGCTTTACAATAGTAATAACTGCCTCATATCTGTAAATAAAAACCACAGTAATATTCTTAAAGCACAACAAGTTAGCGAACCATTGAATATTCCTGTTTGGTAAACTTAACTTACTTTTTCTTCTTCTTCTTTATGTACTTATCTTGGGCAAATTCTGTTTTGTCTCGGAATGTTGTACTGTTCTCTATTAATTGCTGAACTATTTCCTTGGGAAACGGAGATTGAAGATTATTGGTATTGCATTCACTTATTTCTCATTTTATTTCACACACAGTATCCATTGTAAGGGGGTGTTAATATGTGAAATGCTTCTCACTCACTAATGATTTATGCATGCAGTTACCGTTAACATCAATGGAAACTTGCATGGTAAATACCTGCTAATTACTTGGCCAAATAAGACATCTGTCTCTGTCAACAGTACTAAGTAATTGCAATGAGAATAAAAACAAAAAACAAAAAAACAAAACAAAAAAGCCCAGCACAAATTAAGAGAAAGATTTTTTTAAAAAATAGCACTAGCATAAAACAAACAAGGAGTCCTGTGGCACTTACAGACTGACAAATTTATTTATTGCATGAGCTTTCATGGGAGAAAACCCCACTCTGTCATATGCTTTGAAGATGGAGGTACTTACAGAATGGGCAGAAAATAAATGCAGGGATGTGTAAGTTCTGGGATCAGGTCACACTATATAACAGCAAATCAAAGCACTTGTTAAGATTCAAACGCTGCTTCTATTAGAGCAGTGAAACCGACTTTGGGGCTGAAGCCTTGTTTGTTTCAACATAAAACCACTCTGAGGATGTTGCCCTTTGGAACAGGGACTGTCTCTTGTCTAGCAAAATGAGGCACTGATTTTGCCAGGTACTATGACAAAATAAATATATGGCAATATACTACTGTTATCAATACCACTGAAGAGTCTCGTAATAAAAATAGAAGAGAATCACCATATTTTGTTTGTTTACTTTGGCAATTGATAATTTGTATACAGTTGATTTCACAGTTTTCCCTGTAGTCAGTTTCCTCTGTATAAATCTCATGCAAAGATAGAGGACGGAACAATATTTTAAAAATAGGAAAATTAACGTAAAAATCACAAAAAATTGGCAATGGATATCAGGGGCATGTATAGTATTTGAAAATACTTCTATTTTTTTTAAATTAACTAAGTTGAGTTAATAGTTTCCCTTTAATGTATTTTGGATGATGGAGATAGCAGGAGAAGGATTAATTTAGGGAGTATAGAAGATGTCTAAAAAAAATTGCCCAAAGTGACAAAAGAAGCACGTTCTAGTTTCAAGTGACACACACAAATGCCATTCAAATCTACGTTAAAAAGAAGTCTATCAAAGGAAATGGTGGAGGCTTGCTACCTGCAGACACAAACATCTAGACATAACATTAGAGGAAAAAACTTAAAATTGCAAGATGAGTCTGCTCTGAAAGAGGACAGAGCTAGATAGCTTTTTCCAGTCACTAAATCTACAATTCTATGCAACATGAAGCAGTTTCTTTTTCTAGCGCACTTGACAATCTCTGCTATTCCACCACTAGCCCCACTTATAAGAAAGCAGTCACACTTTCAGAAGAGTTCCACTCTGTATTGGGTGACTAAATTAACTGGCCAGTTTTTCTAGAAGTACTCAGTCGCTTCCATTGCAAATAATGGAGGCTGCAGAATGAAGTGTCCATTGACAGAGCTAAGATATTCTGAAAATCTGGTCTCAACTACAGGTGCTGATCACTGTTCAAAATCTGGTGGCCTCAAGAAACAATCCTTTTCCATCTTTAATTTATGAGTTTATGAAAACTTGACCCAAGAAAATGCAGCTCACAGATATTAATTCACTTACTACCATTTCAACTGCAGTTTCATGAAGGAACAATATCTAGGGAAGTTAATGTCACAACTGAAGTGAACTCTATAATCAGGGCTCTCAAACTCGCAGCCCACATGAGGTCGCTAAAGTTATTTCCAAAGGCCCACAATGACACTATTGTTATCGATATTTGCAATATCGTTGTATGAAAAGGTTTCAGTGGTGCAGCCCGCAGACTAATGTACTAATTTTCATGTGGCCCTCTGGTGATTTGAATTTGAGACCCCTGCTATAGCTAGACTTCAGAACTCAGTTATCACAACGATGGATACTTCAAAAAACTTTATTATCTATAGCATACACACCACACAGAGATGAAGAAGAAGAAGAAGATGATGATACACAGGAAAGCAATAGTATGCCTCCTACCACAGATATAGAAGTAACAACATTATCAAATCTCTCAATGTGATTAGTGCATTCCTTTGAAACCAAAGGACATCAATAGCTGCACAACGGAGAAAACGACTCTCCGGTCCCTATCTAAGACAAGAGAGCAAACAAGCAACACAACAGCTACTCTGAACAGCCACAAATAGGAAGAAAACACTGGGCCTCATGAGGAGAATATAGCAAGTTTGTTCAACAGAAATGTAAGACACCCCAAACCTCTATTAGACAGGAAAAACTGGAAATTGGAGAGTTTTATATGATCAAGGGTATAGCTACATACAAATAAGCTCAGGCTTGCAGGACCATTTAATTGCAGTGGAGATGTTCAGGTTCGGGCTGGAGGCAGGGTTCTGGGACCCCATGGGGGAGGGTGCCAGACCTCAGGTTTCAGTCCAAGCATCTAGACCACAATCACACAGTTATGTGAGTCGTAGCCAGCTGACATGCGCCAGCTGCAGGTGTTTAACTATAATGTAGATATACCTAAAATTTCAAAAGGGATAGCCGTGTTAGTCTAGTTCAGTAAAAAAAAACAACAAGGAGTTGTGTGGCACTTTAAGACTAACATTTATTTTTTGCATAGCAGGGGTCTCAAATTCAAATCACCGGAGGGCCACATGAAAGCTAGTACATTAGTCTGCGGGCTGCACCACTGAAACCTTTTCATACAACGATACTGCAAATTAATTAAATGCAAAAAATAAATCTGTTAGTCTTAAAGTGCCACACAACTCCTTGTTGTTTTTATACCCAAAATTGTACATAGAGGAAGTCATTTAGAAAACACTTCAAAATTTCGTTGTCTATTGCTACCAGAGATTAAATAGGTTAATTCCTTCTTCAAGAAAGCAACATTAACATCATGAAAATGTTTTGTTTTAACGCTCAGCTATGAAGATTCAGGGAGAAAGAAATGTATCAATGATGTCAGCTTTCTAGGTACCACCTAAAAGTATATGGTACCATATTCATATTAATATTTGCATACTTTCATGTCCCTAGCTCTTTTTTGGACCTCTGACAGTTATACATAATCACTCTTTGGGTCTTTAATATACATCTGTAGTATGAAAATATTGCATTCTGTATCTGACCTTACTTAAATGATGTTCAACATCGAATGAAAAACTGTGCATATTATATACAATCTCTCTAAGGTCCTGCATTTCTTTTGATGTTGTAACCATTCTGAATTTGATAAAGGTTCATAAAGCATGTTCCTCTCTACCTGTACAATTGTCAACTTAAACTGAAAGGCTTTCCAGAAAACACTGTCTGTGTAAAAATGTATTTGGAGAAACTATGCAGAAAGGAAGAGTGGCAAACAGCATGCTATAAAGAAAAAAAAAGTACTGAAACTTATGTTATTACTACAAAAAATTAAAAACTGTCCTAATTCACAAATTAAGATACAACCACCAGGGTAGCATAGAAATGACACCAAAACCTTAATGTTACCTGTCCTTTAATACCCTGGTCCTTCAAAGCCTTAATGTCATCATGAGTCAGTTTCTGAGACTTTCCATCGTCAACTATGTTACGATTATCTGTACCTGCTTCTTTTGTTTCTAAAGAAAAAGGATATAGATTTGTAAAATACTCTAGCTCTAAATATATCTACACACACACACGCACACGTTTACTGGAGAAATGTACAATTTTAATTTCAAAGAAAGCTCACCTCCAAGAATGCAACCCACATGCTTAGCAGCATAATGTTAAGTTTCCTATACAATCAGCTAACCATAATACACGGTTTGACAAAACTGGCTCCCAGCTAGGCACTAGCAATTTTATTTTTGATCACCAGAAACCATTTCTCCACTGTATATCCTCAGCAGTGTTAGGAATCAGGCTACAAACCCTGGTCACCCTGGTGGCTCTGCCCTAATACATAAAATAAAGAAAGCATGTCTTTAGCCAAGATGTTCACTCATATCAATATTATAAACCTTTCATTACTCTTCATAGTGAAACATCAGCACATTAGGACATAAAACCCCACACCTTTATGATAAACAAAATATGGCTACTGCAAGTTCACAAAATTCCTAATGGAAAAATAGTCGCACTCTCTCTCTGTTCTCAGTAAGGAAGCCATTTACTTGTTATCAGTTTTTCCAATCACAAGCCAGTCCAGTTAAATACCTGTGGTAGTCTCTTCGACTTTTTTCTTTGGCTGAAGGCTCCCACCACTAGATACCTCAAATGTTGTTCCATAAATATGTCCAATGGCATTATCCAGATAGAAACACTGTTTTTCAAAAATAACTTTTCTGAAAGAAATTTAAAAATTGAATTAGTAAAAAATAATCATTTCACTATCAGTTTACCCAAGAGATTGAGGTATAGGATGTTAAAACCTAATTACAATTAAACTTAGGGTAATAAAATTCAAGTTCAAATATAATGTCCTATAAGTATAGTAAAACAAGGGTTTATTATTCCCATTATTACCACTATCCACACACCCATGCTAGCATGAAACTGACCAGGAGCGGAGCAAAGTTAAAGGACCAAAGAAATTGAGATTAAAAGAAAAACTATGTATTATTTCAGTTCACAGAAGTTTTTATTAATGTACTGGTTTCCAAAGAAGCATATCAGGATATAATAATGGTATGCCTTGAATTAGGTTTTTGAATAGGGACTGGGTCAAAAATGTAATAGTGAAAATGAAGGAATACAGCTGAAATAAGGTGAGTTTGGAGTCATCCCTCAGAAAGGGGAGGTGAGTGGAGACTTAGAAATCTATAAATCCTGCATAGCCCCTTCAAAAGGACTTTAGAACAGAGTTGGAGAAAAGATCCAAGAAATAGGTAATAGGTGGAAAGACTAGTTTTTCCTAGTACACACATAACTAAGTGCAAAAGATTGCTTTCCTACAGTTCAGCATTAAGTGAATCTTACACTCTGGTTTATCCTTGGAGATTAAAAATATCAAACAACAGAGGTACTCCTTGAGGCCCTGATTCTGCAAACAGATTCCTATGCTGAGTAGAATCTCCCTGATTTGTTTGAAAATGCACCTATTAGTTTCTGTGCCATACATGGGTTTGAATCCAGACTGTTTCTTACAATGCCAATAAGAAAGCCCAAAGCAAAGAAAATTCTCTGATATCCTAATACTCCCTTGATTGGAATTTGTAAATCATATATATTTTTAAGAGTGCAATTATCATTGTACTGCCAAATACAATCAAATATTTAAATCAACCATAAAAAATTTAAAAAAAATTACTAGTCCAAATACAAAATGTACTTGCCTATTGATCTTAATAATAGTATTTCGGAAAATGATAAAAGATATTTTACTTGCTTCCCTAAAACACTCATTCATCCCTGGACAACAGATAAGTAGAATTTTGCAAGGTTAAATACTAGAAACCCTGTGGATTTAACAAAAGCCAGACAAATGCATATAAATGTATCCTCAGACTTCATGGTGATGCACAGACAGCATACATAAACAGAATTCATAAGCCTGAAGCCAGACTTATCTTTGAGTGTGTTCACTCTTATCAGTTTGTGAAGTAAAATAACTTGCGCAATGTTGAAGCTATTTAATTTCCTGCAGCAGTACTGATTCTTTTATTTTGTGCTTTCATTTATAATTGGGTTGGGAGGGAGGAAAAGACTCCTGGAAATTGAATTGTAAAAAGTTTATGTCTTTTAGGTTAATAAAAATGTTAGGAACAGTGTTGCATAATAATGAGATTTGCTATTTTAGCGTCCATACTATTTGGCAGTTCTTGAAAAAGTCACCCAGGACCTGCTAGCCAAAGACTAAATATATATGCTGGCCTAGAGCACACCGTTTAGTGTTCCTATCTGTATTCCTAGGCAAGGGCCATGCCCTCTCAAAAATAGTCTCCAATTAGTCAGGCACTCCACGCAGTTTGGGCCTGAAGACCTTGAGAGTCTACTCCCTGAGTTCGGTGCCCTCCATTAAACTCCCTCCCAACACAAGTGCACAGTTATCTGCTGGAGTGGCAAGAGCTGAACACATACAGAAGTAGTTTGGACAGTTTCACTGTACAACCTGCTCCATAGGGAAGAGGTGGGAGCCCCTCCCCCAAAGAACTTTAACCAAAACAGTGGCATCTGTACATCACAGCAGAAATCGCCAGCTTTCTCCCCAACCTGTAAAGCAGTGACACCACAGAAACAGTCTCTTTCCACAGACAGATATCACTGCATCTCCATCAAGACTGATATCCCTTTGCAATGCAAATGCAATATTCTCTCTTTATCCTTTCCACAGTAATTATTTCGGATTCTCTGTGGGCAATCCACATCTACTCTTCTACCACCTTGCACAGACATATCAGGCATAAAGTGAGTGCAGAGTAGCTGGTAGGTCTCATACTGACCATATTTCTTCTAATATAGTTAGAAGCTCCTCACCTCCAGCAAGATTCCCTGGCACAGTAGGCAAGGTTGGACCTACATCCTGCTCACCACAACAGTCCAGAATTGCAGCATAGTTAGTGCAGCCCCTGAGGCTACTCTACAGCAGTGTTTCCCAACCAGTGTGCCACAGCACAGAGGTGTGCTGCCAGATCTGAGCAGGTGTGCCATAATTTTTTTTTGAAAAACTACTCAAAGAGCTCTGGATTGGCTCATTGGCTCATGAATACCCATAAGCTCATTTGGAAACTACGTGTTGGTGTGCCTCAAATTAATTAAAGGTAGCAAGGCGTGCCATGTCAGAGAAAATGTTGGAAACCACTACTCTACTGCATTAGGAGCCAAAGCAGATCCTGACAGCCTCAGATTTATGAAGGTGCCTCTTTTTTTCTTGGTCCCTGGCTCAGCATCAGAGCAGGGACAAATTAGTATTCCTATCTCAACAGGCTCGGCACAGCATTGATTTGTAGTTGGTTCATAATAGGGAAGCTAATTAGAACCATAACAAGAAGAAACGTGAAAAAATACAAATCATGACACTTGCCCAGAAAAGACTGCTACTGAATCTCAGCATGGAAATTTTTCAAACCCCGCCTCTCTTTTCAAACGTTTTCATGCAGCAGACCACTTCTGAAAGTGAAAGCTTAACCTAAATAACAAGAGCTTAAAAAACTGACTTTCCCATTGTGACCAGCAAAGACTTCTACAGACTCTAAACTTTTAATTAAGATTTTAGGCTTTATGGTTGCAAGGTTAACATTCTAAATGTGAACTATACATGAACTAATCCAATGATGTATTCCTAAATCTGCAGACTGCTCCATAGGCTCTCTAACTTCACCAAGAAGCTGTAGAGCAAACACAACAGTGACCCAGGTTTTTCATTACTGGCATTCTGAATCCTGAGGACATCTGGAAACTAAAAAGAATAACTTGAACTTTACCGTGTTGCTGCTTGGGAAAACTGCCAAGAAGCCATGTACTATGGAAGAGGCCTCCTCAGACTGAGGTTGGGATAAGGGTAAAGTATAACTGACCATTTCTGCACCCCTCTGTCACTGAAGCCAAGATGCTGGGCAGAGATGGGTTGAGTAGCAGATTCTCCCACGTGCTCATATAACTCCCCAGACAAACACACCTTTGCTGAAGCCAGAAGGGTTTATGGAACAACAGGGGACACAGAGAGGCTCTTTTCTGTCTTTTACAGAAGCATGCGCAAAAGTGAACATATAAAGTATTTCCAAGCTATTAGATATCAGACTCCTGGATACACCTAATACAAGAGCGCAGACACCAAGGTAGGGGCAGCACTATTGCATGGAGTGGCCGATTTCTCACCTATAGACTGCCACTGAACAATGGGTAACTCTCCTCCCCCCTTGATCTCTCTCTCTCTCTCTCTCCAGCTATTAAATGCCTGGAGGCAGAGAAGTGAGACAGGGCAAGACTGACAGGATGAGTTAGAGAAATGATATAATACTTACAGAACAAAGTATTACAATAAGGACAAAAACTACAGGGAAAAGCAGAGAACAGCGTCAAGAAAAGAGATACAGGGTGTGGATGATGGAAGACAGAAAACAGACATGGGACAATCATAGAACATTAGGGTTGGAAGGGACCTTAGGACACCATTTAATCCAATGGTTTTCAAACTAATTTCCTTGAGACCCACTTGCAAAAAAAATCATTGATGCCCGTGACCCAACAATTACATCTTTCAGCAATGCATTTGAGTCTTTTGGCAGCAGCAGCAGAGGACACTGTGACCCAGTACCCGAGGATCTGTGACCCAGTACTGGGTTTGATCTGTAGTTTGAAAACCATTGATCTAATCCAAGCCCCTATTCAAAGCACAGCTAGTCCAACCATACCTACTAGCAGAGGCTTCACCATCTCAGGCTATGTCTACACTGACGGTGGCAAAAATCACCGCCATCAGCCCAGCGCTTCAGGAGCACTGAGCCGCAAGTCTGAACTCGCTGTGGAATTCCCAGAAGTCGGTGCTGGAAGTCCTGGGGCCCAGGAGGCGTAGGGGAAAGACGACCACAAGGTATTTGAGGTCGGCTTTCCCAAGTGTGTCCCAGCGGCTTAGGAAGTCGCCATCATTTACGTATTTGTGCCCTACCTCCGCATTTTATGTGCCTTGTGTAAATGACTGTCGATCGGTGCTGAAAAGCACCCCAGACAAGGGCTTAGACCAGGGGTCTCAAATACCTGGCCCGTGGGCTGCATGTGGCCCCTAAAGCTATTTCCTACAGCCTGCGATGATGCAATCACCAGGGCCGGTGCTAGACAGTAAGCAGCCCCTGAGTTGCAGGGGGGTGCCGGCATTTGAGGGGTGCCAAAAGGGGACAGCGCCGTGGCGCTCCCCTGATGACACCACTAGTCTGCGCCGGCGTCGCTCTGCTGCGGCGGGGGGGAGGAGGCACGATCCCCAGCGTCGGCCCTGATGATCGTTACCGATATTTGCAACATCATTGTATGGAAAAGTTTCAGTGGTGCGGCTCCTCAGACTAACGTACTAGTCCTCATGCGGCCCTCGTGGTGATCTGAGTTTGAGACCCCTGACTTAGACATTAAACGTCTCTAAAGACACAGATTCCCCCACCTCACTGAATGGCCCATTCCAGTACTTCACCACCCTCCTAGTGACACTTCTTTTTCTTACTCTCTAAGCTAGACCCTCCTCCCTGCAAGTTAAGACCATGCCTCCTCCTCCTGCTACCACTGAGAACAGCCCAGCTCCATCCTCCCTGGATCCCCCTTTCAGGGAGCTAAAGGCTGCTCTTTATTCTCCTCTCCTGCAGACTAAACAAGCCCGATTTCCTCAGCCTCTCTCCACACGTCATGTGCCCTGGCCTGCTCCTCATTTCCATTGGCCTCTACTTAGGGTCACCATATGTCAGGCAAAAGGAGAAATCGAATCAAATCATAGGGTTGGAAGGGATCTCGTGAGATCATCGAGTCCAACCCCTAGAGCTTTGAACCCAGGACCTTCCTTCTTACCTTTCTGTCCTCCATCCGGCAGGCATTTTTAAAATACATGATTTTGTCTGACTTTTTACTTACAGGGTTCAAAACATGCTTGAACGCCCTGGGACACCTTATTTTTAGGGGGGAAGCATTGCAGGACCCCCTAAAAACACAAGAATATGACATTAATACTCCATTTCCTCCATATGCCCTCCTTTTCGTGCTTCCTTATCCTCCTTTCCATGCTTTGGTATCTGGTAACCCCACTTCTGTGGACTCTCCCCAAAACCGGCCACGCGAGGCCGCGCATGCGCAGACGGACGAACGGACAGACGCCTAACGGCCGGTCAACGGTCGCTCAGCCCGGGCCGCCCCCCTCACCTCCGCCTCACCACGGCCACCGCCTTGAACACCTCGTCCCGCTTAAGCACGGCGCAGTCCCCCTCGCGGATGCGCAGCCCCGGCCTCGCGCTCTCCTCCATGGCGCCGCCGCTTCCACTGCGCGCCGGCCGCTCCACCGCCTCCCCGGCCGGAAGGAGCGGCACCGCGCAGGCGCGGCGGCCTCTAACCTCCGTTCTCATTGGTGGCGCTCGGGCGCGCAGGCGCAACGTCGCTCCGCGCGCCGTGGAACGTCACGCGGCGAAGGTTGACACCTAGGCGGGCTGTAACCACGGCAACCTGGGGGCGGGGCATCGAGCCGACCCGGCCCTGTGATTGGTCCTGCCGCCGGAAGCGGAAATAAGAACACAAGCTGGCGCCAAAGTAGAAGATGTCTCTGCGTTGAGGTGAGCCCCGGCCTGAGGCAGTTGCCGCCTGTGTGTCCTCCGGGCGTCGGTGTCCTGGGCCGCGGCTGTGCGGATCCCTCACCGGCGGCGGGTGGCTGCCTCAGCCTGGGGCCGCTCTTGGGGCAGGTTCCTGGGCGTGAGATGAGGCCTGGCCATCGTCTGGGGGCCTGAACCCGCCCTTGCCCCCTGAGCGCTTCCGCAGCTGGGCCCGTCTCAGCCCCGGGAGACACGGCTGGGCTGACTGACTCTTCCCTCGGCCCAGCAACCGCCCCTCAGAGGGGAGAAATGGTCCATAGTGACCACAAACGCACCAAAAATCCCCCAAAGCCAACAAAAATGCCCTTTTCTAGCTGTATGGGAAGTATTTTTATAACTGTGTGACGGCTGGCCTTATTCTTACAAAAATAAACCTTAACGCTAACACCTGATCGCTCTTCTGGGTCTACCCAGCTTAGGGTTACTGGATACCAAAGCATGGAAAAGAGGACGTTGGAGGGCACATGGAGAAAATGCAGTATTAATGTAATAGTCTTCTGTTTTTAGGAGGCCCTGGAATGCTTCTCTGTAAAAATAGCATACTTTAAGCCTTGAAAGTAAAAAGCCAGACAAAATCATGCATTTTTAAAATGCCTGCTGGATGGAGGGCGTGAAGGTAAAAAGGAGGACATGTCCTTCTTTTTGCCTGACATATGGTAACCCTGACCCAGCTGGCAGCACTGCAGGTGGGATGTAACAAGGGGCAGGGGTGTGTGTCTGTGGGTGGAATTAAATACTTGCTTTATTTGCAGGCCTAAAAAAAATAATTATGGGATTAAATGAGGAGAAGTGACTCAGGCTTCCCTGGGTAATGGCCACGGGATAAGCAAACCAGTTATTAAAAGTTCCTGTATGACTGCTTTGTTGTCTTTGGCAAAAGAACATTTATTTCCTAATCTGAATTGATGTCTGGTCACAGCATTTAGGAATTTGAATGTTCTAAGTGTGATTTACTAAAATAAGTGTGCTCAGCTTTTGTCTTCTGGGTATTTCAGGAAAAAAGGGTCTTCTGACTTTAGATCAGTTCCAAAGGGGTAGTGGTGTTAGTCTAGTTCAGCAAAACAAACCGGGAGTCCAGTAAAGCAAACAAGGAGTCTGGTGGCAGTTTTAAAGACTCTTCGATTCAGCTTTTTGTGCTCATGTTATCGTTGTATGGGAGGATCTAGGTAGATTCCAAGTCCAGTCGAAAGCACTAGCTGAGAGTATAAAAGAAAAAAAAAATAAATTCTGCATTTGCAGTCTGTTTTTATCAAGAGCAGGCTGGGCAACCAGCCAATGTTTTATACAATTTGCCAGAGTTAACCTCACACTGTGAATACGTAACCACTTGCTCTTCCATTAGCTATTGTTTTGAGAAAGTTGAATACTGAATGCATTCTACATATGGTTGATCCTGTCCTTTTTAAAAAAATAAATGACAGTATAAACTATAATGTCTTTTTTAACAGTTTTATTCTGTCAATTTAATCCATAGTTTCTAAATTCAGTCACATGGTGAGATGAGTAATGAATTCAGAGGTAGAGGGTCTGGACAAGGAAGAGGCGGCTTTCAAGGCTGGAGAGGAAGATGGCGAGGAAGAGGAGGTGGAGGAAGAGACTGGAAAAAAAATACTGGAAAGTCTGCTTCTGGTAAACAGGTTCTACATAACAGATTGTGTTTAATTTCTGATGTTAGAATAAACAGAGAGAGCATTTTCAAAGCAGCTGTACAGGTTTACCTGTTCTTGTGTAAAGTAGCTTCAGCTATTTGCTTAGTAATGTTCTCTAAATGGTAACTGAGAATGAAGCTTGAGATGCTCCTGTACTTACATTGTTTTAACTAAGTTTGTCTGCATACTTTTTAGCACAACCTCGATTAATTCAGTCAACACTGGATCAGATTTCTCCTTATAAAGGCTGGAAGCTTTATTTTTCTGAAGGTATATTTTACAATTAAATCATTTAGAATAAATACGTCACTTCCTTTTTTTCCATAGACTTGTGTATTGTAAAAGAGGAAGGTAGATTAGAAATGAGTGATAGAGTAGCTCATTATTAGACCCTTTTAATTCTTTTTTCCAAGGGAAGGTAGAGGAAGATGAAAACTAGAAATATAAATAATTTTTTCTACTTCTTTTAAAAATGGAGGAAGACATGAACAAATCCTCCTCTGCCCTGCACCCGTATCTTTTTCCCTTCTAAATTGCTAATTAATCTTAAGTAGCTTTATGATTCCCCGTTGAGCCAGTGACTTTTGGTTTCAGTTGCACCCCAGGATTATTTAAATTGGCTGCTGTGACAGCACCTTTGAAATATCACAGCAGTTAATGGGTAAGATCGTAGATTGTGTATGAACCCCGAAAGAGCTGCATACTTTCACTCAAGTAATTTGCCTCCAAGGCAGATGGATTTTTGGCCAGTGTTACCAGTGGCCCCGTGTTGCCTCTTGCTCATCTACCCACCATATCTGAAACAAACTCAAATGAACATCTTATAATCTCTGTGTGGGCTGAGACTTGGAAATGAGTGCTGTACAATGTAAAATGCACTCTGTCTTCATCCAGCAGATCTATGTTAAACCCAAACCAATGATTGAACCGACTCTGCTGACCGACACTCTGATTGCAGGTGAATCCTGTGGGATCTGCAGGAGATGCAATTACTGCAGTGCCTCACTAATGGATTTCCTTTGGTCCTGCCTTGTGATAGTCCCCCAGGTGGCAACCATCTGTATCACAGAGCTTAAAAACATTAAAATACCCCTTTTGTTAAATTGTAGCTCCTTTGCTTTGGGGGCTGATCCCACAATATCCTGGCTAAAAGTATGTATCCTTAAAGCTCTTAACTGATACGAAGGTGGTGTTACTGAGCCATTCGTCAGTCTTGGAGCACAAACAACGTAATGGGAAAATCACCCTTTTTAAGAGAGGCAGCCTGAAAGCAAGAGATCATCATGGCATAAGATCTGCTGTGACTTTATAGATCCACATCTTACAAGTTTGTAGGTTCTTGGCTGGCATCCCTTTCCCACGTCACTTGCCTTTCAGTTCATTTCTTTTATGTCTCATTAGCTTTAATTGTATTGTGATAAACTCGCAAAATTATTCCATCCAGTTTTTTGAGGGAAGCTGGTTGTGCTGTAGGTGCCTGAGAAAAAAGTACAAAAAAGTGTGTAAGGAAGAAGTGCTGTTGAAGGATTGTTTAAATAAATGCCTGTAATTTATTTATTTATTTACTTAAATCAATGTCTTCAGTGGGATGAATTAATTTCTCCAATAAACTCTGGTTACAAGTAAAATATATGTTATGTTGGTATAGATAATTATTTCTGGGTTAATTACTAATGTGTTACGTGTCTGATTAGGCTATAATGACAGCTCTCCTTTCGTTCAGAAGATTCAAGCTTTTGAACAGTTTTTCACATGTCGCATTGAACTTTATGATAAGGTAAGACACCCAGAACTGTTGCAACAATAACATAATAGATCTGTATATATTTTCTTGTCTGTTTGTATTTCAACTAAAATATCTCAAGAATAATATTAATCAACATCTTTTTTCTATTTTACTTAAAATGACAAAACATTTCATTCCAAATGTTTTGTAGGATGAAATAGAAAGAAAAGGGAGTATTCTGGTGGATTACAAAGAGCTGATACAAGATAAAGAATTAATTGAATTGATACCAAATATATCTACTGAATTAAGGGATATGCCTCAGAAAATACTGGACTGCATGGGTTTGGCAATACATCAGGTAAACATACACTCCAAATAGATGCTAAGTAGCAGGGTATATGTATGTAATTATGGCCTTAACTTAATTTAAGTTTAAAACCACATTTATGTGGAAGTCCAAAGCCCATCATAGGAGGGGTTTTTAACAGAAACAAACATACTACGAAAGTTTCAGTCGGTATTTTTAAACTCTTTATTAAGTTTTGAAATAGTGACTTTCTAAAAAGCTAGTTTGTTCTTAAAGGCTAATAATTTTGAAGTGTGTGGCTTTCAAAGATGTGAAGCCCAACTAAATTTTGTAGGAGTGGGGTCTTAATTTTTAAAGGTTAAACAGTTTAATTTATTGAGCTAAAAACTTAGAGCATGTGTCAAGTTTCCTGGGCCAAAAATTTGATCTAGTTTATAATTGTAATGAGTCGTGGTGGAAGAAGGAGGTCCTCCAAATATTAAATACATAGATTTGCTGACTTATAAAAATCTACTGCTTCTCTGAAAAATAAGTCTCTCTTTCTCTGTACCATGTTTATGTGTTTTACAGAATCATATCTTGATAGTACTTTGGGCTTCCTAAGAACCTTTCATGGACAATCTCAATATTAGTCAACCACTTTGGTGAACTAAACCTCATAACAACCCTATTTTTTAAAATTCCTGTTGTATTAATGGGAAACTAAGTCATAGACGTTAAAGTATTTGCTCAGAGTTGCACAGGAAGCCCATAGCAAAACAGGGAATAGAGATCTTAGATCTCCTACCTCACAGTCCTGTGCCTTTAAAAGACTTGGCATTGTACACTGGTTCTGTGGTGGCAGCAATTCTCCCATAGATGTGTTGAAATTACTGATATCAGTTCCAAAGGGATAGGTGTGTTAGCTCAGCAAAACAAACAACGAGTCCTGTGGCACTTTTAAAGACTAACAAATTTATTTGTCACATGAGCTTTTATGGGAGAAAATCCCACTTTGTCAGACGCCTGAAAGCTCATGAGATAAACAAATTTGTTAGTCTTTAAAAGTGCCACATGATATCAATACAGGCCTATAGTTCAGAATTAGAGGTACTGTGTTCAGTAGCCAAGAACAAAAGTTATCAAGTTTTTTAGGATATAGAGGTGACATTTGAGTATTTATTAATACTGTAGCAGAGAGCATGCAGTCCACGGACCTGTAAAATATTCGGTTCAGCCACACAAAGTCTTGGGCCTGAAACAGATTGGCCTGATTAGTTAACCAGATGATAACCTTGTACTAGTAAAGTGTAAGATTATGGTAAGAGACAGGTAAAGTGCTGATGTTCTGGAAACTGTGCAACAATAGTCTGGGAAATGTTCTGAAATGTGCCAGTTAATATTTCAAGGTGCTAGATAGTAACATTTTGAAAGATTCTACAGTAAACTGAAGTTACTATGCTACCTCACTGACACAGATGTTAATGAGAATAAGGGTTGCTAAAAGGATAGCCCATGAGAAATGGGGTGTAGAAGGATGGGTGAGGAAAGGGGGTTGGAATCCTCAGGCAGAAGTTGAAGCCTTAGCAGGCGCAAGCATAACTCAGGCTAAAAAGGAAGGAGGCACAGAGGATGTTACCAAGATGATAGCCATGTGTGATGATAATGACAGTGAGGAGGAAGACAATGACTGACAGTCCAGTTTCTCCCAACTGGAGATGTGAACGATGGAAGTCACAGGGCTAAACGTTCTGCACTCCCTCTATCTTTTATTGTGTTTCGGTGTTTATGGGGCTGTTTTTCTGTTTAGTGGATTTGTTAATAAAGGCATTTGTGACAAATTGCAGTTGTGTCTCATGTCCCTGTAGGGTCTCTTATTTTAATGTTAGAGTTGATAATATTCCTGAGGCTGAAGCCCTAAGGAAACAAACTTTTTGGCCACAGCAGTCTAAGAGATTAATACGTATTTATTAATTGATCATTTACCAATCCACTGATAAGGCTACAGTGCATTAATTTTTAGAAACAATGATGTTAATTTAAGCTCCATTTAAAACATAGAAGGAAAATGTATGGTTGCAAAATGGGAAAGTACAAAAGCAGTAAAATAATTGCCTAGGCTTTTCTTAACAGTTGATGAGGGCTTTAGCCAGAGTTGTGCAAAGGTTTAAAACTGTGGGATAAGGTAGCAAAGCATAATTGCAAATGAACTAGCAAGCCAAAACCAGGGAGGAAAATGCTGTAAAAATTCCCACGTCAACAAACAGTGCTACTCATTACTTTAGATCTGGTTCTTCCTAGTCTGCTTATTTTTTCCTGTCTATCTAGGTATTAACTAAGGACCTAGAAAGGTATGCAGCTGAACTACAAGAGCAAGAAGGTTTACCGATTGATGAAGAACCTATAATAAATGTGCCACATATTCATGCAAGGTAAAGAGTATTCTGTATTAATTCACTATTGGAATTTGGAAGAATCATTGCCCAGAGAGATTAGGAAACTCTCTTGAAAAATTGTCATCAAATGTTGGTCCTTTCTGTGCAGCAGGACTGAAATGTGTATTAACCATGGCTGGGGATAACTGTTCACAGGGTCCCCATATATATTCATTTCAGTAGAGTAAAAGGAACTTAAGAGTTTGTTATGAAGAATGAACAATTTGTATATTACTGTATGTATTCTTTTACAGTTTGAGAATTCTGAAAATTAGAATTTGACTAAGCAGCCTTCAGTTCCTTCTAGGGTAACAGGAGGTAAAGGGTGTTTAATGTATCGTGGAGAAAGGTAATTTTCCTTAGAATTGAAATCAAATATTAGATTTGTCCTCTTCTGATAAAACTTATCCTCTGGTTGCATCACAGTTGGTAGTTAGTACACACATGCATATTTTTTAACAATGGTTTTATTCTTTAAGGCTAACAAGTGTTTTAAAGTTATCTGGTAACCTTTTTATTTAGGGTGTACAACTATGACCCACTGACTCAACTGAAGAATGTTCGGGCTAATTGTTATGGGAAGTATATTGCCCTGCGTGGTACCGTTGTGCGTGTCAGCAACATTAAACCTCTATGTACCAAGATGGCCTTTATATGCAACACATGTGGGGAGGTTCATAGTTTTCCTCTGCCTGATGGAAAGTATTCCCTCCCCACAAAGGTAATTTAAAATACTTTTATTTTAAAATTTTCCTGCCCTTTCCTATTTCCTGTATTTGGAAACTTTTAGCACATGTGATGTTGAAATTAAAAAATAGTTATACTATTTAAAGAGGGATGAAATGAATTTGAGACTTCAGCAAAGTTAGAACAAGTTACTAACACACACGAATCACTAAAAGAAGCAAGGTATCCACTGGCACTTAAAGACTAACAAATTTATTTATCACATGAGCTTTCGTGGGAGAAAATGCCACTTTGTCAGACACTTGAAGATGGGGGAACGTACAGAATTGGAGGAAAATAAGTGCAGGGGAGTGTAAGACATGGGATCAAGTCATACTTTAACAGCAAATCAAAGCAGTTGTTAAGATTCAAACACTGGGAAACCTTCCTGTGTGCTGTATCACTAATCTATGCTTAAATGTTGTTTTCTTTTTATATGCTGTTAATGAGCGCATGCAGAGAGTACTGTTGGTTTTTTACTGAAGCATTTTTAATGATTGTAATAAAGAGAATAATTTTCTTGACATCAGACCTGACCATGAATTCATACTGTTACAGTGTCCTCTGCCTGAATGCCATGGACGATCATTCACTCCAGACAGAAGCTCTCCTTTAACAGTTACAGTAGACTGGCAGTCTATTAAGTAAGTGACTTTAGCACGTCTGTTCCTTGCACTAACACGTTTTGTTTGACAGGAAACCACATTACAAAAGCAAATATGTATTTTTAGTCATATTATCCATTATGTGAAAAGAAGAATATGCTATAAAAGCATTGTTTTATGAAACCAAAGTTACATATTATATATTGTCCCTTCTCAGGACAATGCAGTGGTTCCCAACCTTTTTGGCTTGAGGACCACAAATATAGTTTTTATAACCCTGAAGAACCACCAGCCTATTAAACTAAAATTAATTAACTGCTTGAATTTAAAATTTTTAATTAAAATGATTTTTTTAAAGTTTTTATTTAAAAAAAGGCTGCATGCAGATTTAAAATTTTAATTTTAAATATACTTTTCTGGATTTCTTTAAGTTACATTTATTGCATATTTGAGCTGGCAAAATTGTAGTGCAATTATGCTAACACAGCACACTGGTTTTTACCATCCCCAAGAAACTTTTCTTAATAGGAGCGAGAGGGAAACCTTTGCCAATCCTCTTGGAAAAAACAAAACAAAGACATCACTGTCTTGAAAGAACCAGACCTTGCCACTCTCTAGGCAGGAAGGAGGAAGGAAAGCAGACTATTTGCTAACCCCACATTATGCTTCATTGCTTCCCCTATAGCTCTAGTGGGTAGGTGAGCAGCTGCAGCCCAGCTCCCAGCTGCATGCTGGGACTGGGTGGGCAGCAGGCGGCCACAGTTTGGCTCCTAGCTGCTCACCAGGACTGGGCAGGAGGCAGATGGCCACGGTCCAGCAGGGGAGTGTAGGCCAGTTTAAAAAGCCTCACAGGCTGCATCATGTCCCATTGCTTCTGTGCAGCAAGACCATAACACAGCTGGATGCACAAAAGGGAATATGAGTAAAGGGAAAGTGGACACTTGAATTTATCCAGCTTTGGGTTTCAGTCCTGGAGTCTATATCCTCCAGACCTCTAGTCTGCCTCCCAATTTTACAGATCTGAGTATTAAAAAACTTTAAAACAGGTCATTGTGAGTAGTATGATCTGAATGTTAAGTTCTTTTTCTTTTTTTTTAAATTCCACTTTTTTCATTTACAAACCCTTAGAAAAATGAGCTGTTCTGTTAGCACTAGTGGTACTGTTTAAAAGTTCATATAGAAGATGGCTCAGAAGAAAAACCTCCTTTGGTATTTACAAGGGTTACATACTTATCGTAGATTTCATTTTGCATGACTAAAATACAACAGTTAAGCTTTCTTTTAATTATTGTGGTTTTGCCTTTCATTTAATTTGTTTTCAAACATCACCATATAAATTAGATGGATGTGTATTTGAAGGTTAAAAATGATTTGTTCATGATAGGCAAAGACTGAGGGAAAGAATATTTAAAGGAAATATGTGTGCATACGTATTTATATAGGTAAAAGATATTTAACAGGAAAAGAAAATATACTTAAGCAAGTGTAACATTCATTAGAAAAGTGTAGAAGAGCAACAGTAGCTTACAGTACAAATGATTATTTATTATTTTTATTTTGGAAGCACCTACAGTCTGCAATCAAGAAAAATGTTGGTTTTGTCCATACAAAGCTGTAGGAAAACCACCATGGCTGTTTTGTAACTTGTGACTATTACCATAAAATTGGCAAAATGGATAAAATTATAACTGTGATTGCACTCTCTGATAATCACCTCCAAAATTCTTCCTTTTTAAGGTGAACATTTCCTGACTCTCTTGCTGTAAGACCGTTTTTGGGTTAGAGGATGAAAATAAGGGTCAATATTAGCCTTATCTGCATTTCCCTGTCACCTCATGTAGATCGCTAAAAACTGATGATATTTTTGCAGTTTCAGTTGACATGTAATTGGACCCCATTGAGTTGTAGGGTTGACATTTTTAATCTAAAGTTCATAAAGTTAGGGTTCTGTGAAAGTAAGCTTTGAAGTGTTCACAGAAGAAAACTGAAGTGCTTTTTAAGTCCCTAGACCTGGAAACACTTAAAATGTTTGGAATTTCTTGACTTTCAGTTAACAGCACTATATACAGCGTTATCTGTTTGTATTTTCCTTTCTCATTAAATCAAAAATGATTGATTTGAAGCAGAAATGTGAGGACTTTATATGGTTTCTTAAATAGAAATACTGTAGGCAGAGTGTTGGTATACCGTGTATATTTTAGGGTTCAGGAGCTCATGTTGGATGATCAGCGAGAAGCCGGTCGAATTCCTCGCACAATAGAATGTGAGCTGGTTCAGGACCTTGTAGACAGTTGTGTCCCAGGAGATATGGTCACAATCACAGGAATTGTTAAGGTGTCAAACACCGAAGAAGGTACAGTATCTCAGGTTTGAATGTTTTATTTGCTTGAAGATTTGTTTTAACAGCACCATCTGATCTTGCACAACACTAAACAGAATATTAGCCTTTATTCTCTGGTTGTTGATTTTTCTCTCAAAGCCTAAGTTCATTTATCTGTTGCTTTAAAAATAAAAAAATAGAAATGTATAAGGGAAAGCTGTTCCATAGATAAGGCTCTGTAGCAAAAAAGGACCAAATATGTTAACTGGGAGGAGAACAGTGTACACCTTAGCATCCCTGACCTGTGCTGACTCTTGTTCAGCCTGCAGTGGATGTGTTTGGCAGCAGTACTCATGCTCTGTTAAGGAAGAGGAATTGTGTCAGGTCAGACTTCTCATAGTCTAGCAAGTCAGTTGGATAGAAAGGTTTTCTGTGTGCTAGTGAAGGACATGGGGTGTTGCGATGGAGTCCGTTGCACAGATTTGTTTCTTAAATAGTGTGACGGAGATTGCTCATTTGGCAGTTCTTACCTTTCATAGGAAGGAGGTGGCTATCCAGCTTAAAAAAGGAAATGTTAAGAGAACTGTTATGGCTGCATATTCTTTGATGGCTTGCTTCTCGTTGCTTAAAGGAAACTTACTAATGCCCTCTTCCTAAATGGAAAATATCACAAAGAACTGTCATAACCATTTAGTGAACCATGTCCCTTTATAAAAGAGCCTTAAGTTTCTGTTAAGGACACAGATAGTATTTCATTTTTTTAAACTACATCTTTCATCTTTCCTGCTGTAAGGCTCATCTTTTCTTTTAAACAACTGTTTTAAGAATATAATACAGTGTATGCGTGTAGCGTAGCTGTTTAATTTGATACCAGACCAGGCTAAGATAGACATTTGACGGGCACTTAAAATGTAGCGAGTTCAAAGAGGCACATTGCCCTCCCTATATATCTATCTATCCATCCACCCACCCACCCATCCATGAATATGTGTGTGTGTATGTATGTGTCAAATTGATTGTGCATTGCATTTAGGCCCTGATTGAGCAAAGCATTTGAATATGTGCTGAACTTTAAGTAAATTAAACCAGAGTCAGACCTTTATAAGAGGGAAAAAGAATCTTAGAGTGTCACTAGAAGATTTTGGTTTTTCTGTCTGCAAGGAAGCTGTTACTCAAAATAGTTTCCACTAAATTATTCTAGGGCTATATCTTCCAGCATTCAGGCACTGTCATTGTCTATTAGACTTTTTAATTGGCTTTATGTTATCATTACAAATATGTTCAAGGTGTAATTAGCACATGGTTTTTAGTATTTCTGAATTATTTTAATCACTACTAGTTTATAAACCCATTACTTAGAGATAAAAGCATGGCTTCCTATTTTTGACTGTCTTTGTAATCTAACAGGTTCATCTAGAAACAAAAACGACAAATGTATGTTCCTGCTGTATATTAAGGCAAACTCTGTCAGCAACAGTAAAGGACAAAAAGTCATGAATTTTGAAGATGGAACTAATCACCGAATATGCATGGAGTTTTCACTTAAAGATCTTTATGCCGTTCAAGAAATTCAAGCTGAGGAAAATCTGTTCAAGCTAATTGTCAAGTATGTTGTCTCTTATACCTTTTGTGATTTAGACACAAAAGCACCACAGCTTTTTTGTTCTTCACTTCCAAGCATGTGGTGCATTATTTGCTGTCCTCCATCTTGATTCCTCTGAATCAGTCAGTCTGAGCCAAGTAACCAAAATGAAGAGCTCCTTGTGGGTTGCAGAAATATGGTGCCTATGTCCCTCTTTTAGTTGTCACTGGTTTTTGAACTTTCATGCGACCCAGAATAAAAAAAACTGGCCTTCAGAACAACTAGTCTTAAAAGAAGTACTCTTGTGGTATCTTTCCTTCTGCCCATATTTTCTTTCCCTTATTTTTCAACCACTATACTTTAAAAAAAAAAAAAAAGGGGGGGGGGGAGAGATGTATGAAATCATTTAATTCATTATGCCATTCTCTGCCCTTCCTATGACATTTTCAGCCAAGCTGAGGGCATGAAACGGACAATGCAGGACTATGAAGTACCACTGGGGCTTCCACGGTGTTTCAGCTAAAGCCACGGAATACAAAGACCTTCAAATTCCAGCTCAGTTGAGCAATAGACTTACGAAGATTAGAAACAGTCCAGTTGCAGAGATAAGATTGGGTGCAGCAACCACAATGTTACATACAGGCTTTTATTTGTGTGTGGTTACAGACTGAAGTGGAAAGCATACTTCACTGTTTAAACATTTCAAGAACTTTAATAGTGCATTAAAAACAAAATCACTGGTTTTGCTGGGAGCTAGAAAAGAAAATCTATTTCTGTGGAACTTGTCATGTATAAGCTACTTTTGTAATTAATTAAGAGGGAATAAATGATTATTTAATGGTAAGAGAATTGTAGTATTAATCACAATACTAAATGTCAAATATCTTGTGTTTCAGCTCACTTTGTCCTACTATTTATGGCCATGAGGTAAGTAATTTTAGAGTTCTGCTTTCATTCTAAATTAAAACTTGTTTACAAATTTCCTACAGTAAACTTCCAAGACCTTTTTAAAATTGGCAAGGTGGAAAAGTGATGTACTTTTAGGAAAAGTTTATTTTGGGGTGAGCTGTTTTCTTTTTCCTATGTAAGAACATCCTTAGAACCCCCCCAAATGAGAAATATGCATCAAGTCACAGACCCTCAGCTACTGGGTCATGGTGCCCCGGGCTGCCATTGCTGAATGACTGGAAAGCATGGCTCAAAGATGTAATTATTGGGTCACAGGCATAAATGATTTTTTTCAACTGGGTCCCAAGGAAAAAGGTTTGAAAACCATTGCATTAGGCAGTGGTGGGATTTCAGTCCCATGTAACTTCTTTTCTGCAGGACCCAGTGTTTCCTTTCTGTGATTCTGAATTTAGCACAGACAACCTATAAAGTTGTTAGTAATGGTGGTGGTGTCTCATGCTGACTGAATTTGTGTGTACCATGACAGATTGTAAAGGCAGGTCTGGCACTAGCATTATTTGGAGGATGCCAGAAGTACATGGATGACAAAAACAGAATTCCAGTGCGAGGAGACCCCCATCTTCTGGTGGTTGGAGATCCAGGACTGGGAAAGAGTCAGATGTTGCAAGTATGGGTTAATTTACTACCGCTATAGTAAATTTAGCTAACGCAGAAAGAACGCATTTTTTCCTTTGACTCTAAACCTTTGTTTTGTCTTTTGCTGTACATGCAATGTCTTGTTCCATAAGAGACTGTCTTTGTATATAACTTAGAAAGTCTCCTTTTTAAAGTATGCAATTTATTAAGCCCCACATTTTTGTCCTTAGTTTGTGAATTCTGGCTGAAACAAACACATTTTTCTTCTATCATATTCTCATTTGCTGCTGTTAAACATCAGTAGCTCTCCAAAAATTGTACAACCCTTCTGTTCTGTGGGAAATATAAAATATGTATTTCTGAAGTGTCTTCATTGTATTTTCATTTGTCACAATGACCATGAGAAGTGAAACGGCCAGTTAAGTATGGCAGTCAGCATAACTCACACAAATTAAATATCTGTCACTTCTTTGGCATGCTTTGTGTATTCAAAACCTCTTTCTTAGTCCCTTGATGCCTCGGCTGCTGCATAATACTTAGTTTGTAACAGTTATTTTGTTGAGTCTGAGAACACCCATGGTAAAGGGACCTTTTGGATGCTTGACCAGGTGGTCCCATAGAATGACAAATTATTTCCTTGTCTGAGGAATGATCATGTTCAGAATGCTCAAACTATTATGATACCAAGGTCATGGGCTATATCTAAGACCTCTTGGTAAATCTGTTGACACTATTTTTGAATGACGTGTAGGTCCTAATGACAGGTGGCAGTCTAAGAGAAGTTAGTCTGATTACTGGTACATTCATTTAGATTTCTCAGATTTTCTAAGGTGCTTGTGTAGGTCTTTTAAAATGTGCATTATTGAGATCAGTTCATGTTTTTCCTAACACGTCACTGGCAAAATGCTGTAATATGATGGAAAAGCAGTAATTTTAAAGAGTATTGCCAGGAAAAAGTCATCATTTTCTATGGAACTGATAACATTTACTTAATTTAAAAATATCCACTGTTTGCCAGAAGCCGGGATTGGGCAACAGAATGGCTCCTTTGATGATTACCTGTTCTGTTCATTCCCTCTGAAGCACGTAGCAATGGCCACTCTCGGAAGATGGAACAGGGGGCTAAGTGGACTGTTGGTCTGTCCCAGAGTGCTTGTTCTTACATTCCTATACCTCCTAAAGTGTATGACCTTGGTTACCATCAGTCATAAATCTCTCATGAGAGAGCAGCAGAATGAAAGGAAAGCTGTGTGCTGACAGAGTAATCCAGAAAACAGGTAGATTGTCTGTTCAAATTTTAAGGGTTCAAGACTGACTAGAGGTAGAATTCAAAGAAAGAACTAAAGGAGAGGTGAGTATAATAGAATTCACCTATCTTCAGTTGGAGGCATAAAAGCTGTTTTAAAAAGTTGTATAAATCTTTTAAATTGGTTCTGTTTCTACTTTTTGTGCAGCTGTGACGATGGTTTTCAATACTTAAGTCAAGTTTGTACAAATGGCTTGTAAATAAATATTTAAACTACTTGTTCCTGTTTCACTCTGAAGGGGGAGAGTCCACTCACACACACAGACAGATTTGTTTTCTACTAAATACTTTGATGCCGTTCACAAAAAGCTGGCCTGCAGCTATTCCTGAGATATGACTAGATCACAGTGCAAGGTTTATCCAGATCAGGATTTTCATAGGGAAACTTCCAGGAAAAAACTCGCTAGGAGATGGCGCTGGTGATTCAATAGTCAACACATTTTGCTTCGATTTAGTACTGAACAAATATTGTGGCCTAATCTTCAGGAGCATTTTGTAACTTCAATGTGCTGCTTTTGAATAAGACATAAAACAGATGCTGGTGACCTGCCACTAGTGATTCTTTGAGAAAGAGCAGTGATGTTAAACTGGAGTGCCCTAGCCACATTTAACTGGAGCCATTGCATTCTGTCAGTCTTACCACATACCATTTCTCCAAGTTTCTCTATTGTGATGCTGTATTTTTTTTCACTTTCCTCATAAACTTCTGTAGAGATCTAATGCTTCTGGGTTTAAGATAGTCTTTAACTATTAGAGACCAGGAAGAGACCTTATGGGGGTGGGACAGATAATCCCACATCCCACTCAGGCTTCTTAGAGCATGATTTACACCTTCCTTCACAGCATCCAATACTGTCCACTATCGGAAGCCAGGTATAAGACCAGAAAAGATCTGACCCAGCCTGGGTGCTGGATCCAGGCATTTGCTATGTTATGCAGCTCCATTTCAGTGATGAGTAATGCTGTATTTGGATACTTTTTAAAATATCTGCTTAAGTCTGAACTGCTTGATTTTTTAAAAAAATAATATAAATACAAGATTCTTTTTAATATTGTTAACCCTTACAGTGCCTTACGTGTAGTAAACTGAAACCCATATCATGTAGTATAATCTCAGGGTTTATGACAAAAAGCAGATAGTACTTTGACACAAGTGTGTGACCAAAATGGTTCCAACCCTCTGGATTACTAGATGTATCTCCCTAGTGGTATTTAATTAATAACTATTTTACTATTGGCTCATGTTAAATTGAAAATAGACATGTTATTTTCTTCCCATTTGTGGCATTATTCTAGCCTATGTTATAATTGCATATAATATGGTTCTGTAACTTAAAATTTGTGATTGTTTTCTACAGGCAGTGTGCAATATTGCCCCTCGTGGTGTCTACGTTTGTGGCAATACCACCACCTCTTCTGGCTTGACTGTGACTCTTTCTAGAGATAATACCTCTGGGGATTTTGCTTTGGAAGCTGGTGCTCTGGTGCTTGGAGATCAAGGTAACACACAAACCTGCCACTAAATCGAATGGAGGGATGTTACTAGCTAATATTACCTTCAGATTTTCCCTCAAGCTAATTCATTTTTAAAATTCTAGAACTGGGACATTGAGTCTAGAGTTAATGTATGATGCTGCCAGCTACAGATCAGATAAGGCTCACTTTCTTTTTTTAAAGTAACTTTATTTTCAAACATAAGATTTTAAGAAATTTTGTGCAAATGTTTAAAATATGACTCTTCACTCTTTGCTGGTTTCCTCTGGCTTGGCTTCCTCTAGGTGGGACTTGGAAGCTCTGATGGACTCCAGTGGTCTCTGTGGACTTGGTCCCCCCTTGGCGAGGCTTGCATGCCACTCTCAGTTGAGATTGGGTGCCTAAAGACAGGCTTCTAAGATTTGCACAAAGTCCTTATTTAGGTTCCTAAAGGGGTCAGATTTGCAAAATCTCTGAGTGTCTGTTGATTTAATAGGAGCTACTGAGTGCTTAGCACTTTTGAAAAAGAGGCCACTCAGTTAGGCACATTTATTTTTGTTTGCACTCCAGCTTTTTTTAAATGAAAGCTTAGATTCTGGAGAGCACGTTGGCAGTCATCAGAAAAAAGTGCGCTGCTCAAAGACCTGTCTTGAGCCAGAGCAATTTGACCCCTCCTCTGTAATACCTGCTCATCCAAATTTACATGTCCACTAGTAGTGTACAAGTGGCAACATGGTAAGGAAGCAACCCTTGTTGACAGTGCAGGGGGGGACTTTTCAGTGGGTGGACTTTGAATCAGGCCTGAAGTGTTGTTCTGGATCATTGGCATATATTTGGCCATTGACCTGTGTGTCTTCTGATTCCTTTTATTCTGTGTTAATTATGTTTCCAGGTATTTGTGGAATAGATGAATTTGATAAGATGGGAAGCCAGCACCAAGCCTTGCTGGAAGCCATGGAGCAGCAAAGTATCAGCCTTGCTAAGGCTGGCATTGTTTGCAGCTTGCCAGCTAGGACCTCTATCATTGCTGCAGCAAACCCTGTTGGGGGACATTATAACAAGGCCAAAACGGTCTCTGAGAATTTAAAGTAAGCATTTTATGAAATGTTAATTATGGAGCTTGCAAGAGGAAGTGGATGGGTGTTTGTTTCACATCTTAAAGTCAGTGTGTGAATAATGGCTCTCTGGTTTCCCAGAGGATGGAAGTAGATTTATTATAACATTGCTTTGATTTCAGCACTCACCACAGATTTATTTCTTGAGCTGCACTTGTGAAGCGCAGTAGCAGGTAAGATTGCTATAGAACTCCATTATGTCTGTTTTAGAAGCAATGCATTGTTTCCATCTAGGATGGGGAGTGCCTTATTGTCCAGGTTTGACTTAGTGTTTATCCTGTTGGACACACCGAATGAAGATCACGACCATTTGCTTTCTGAGCATGTGATGGCAATGCGAGCTGGAAAACAGCCAATACGCAGCAGTGCTGTAGTGACTCGCAACAACACACAGGATTCGAACACCTCCATCCTCGAAGCAGTCTCAAATAAACCATTATCAGAAAGATTAAAGGTAGAATTTTCTCCTCCAGTTTTCTTTTGCACCTTTCCCACCCTGTATCTTCCAGTGGAACCAGTGCAGGCTGCCTGGTGGTGGTGTCTTCAGTCATCTACCCTTCTGCTTTCCACATGAAGAACCAATTCCAGCTTTAAAGGGCTTTGGGGTGTCTAGAGAAAGTCCACAATTCCTGCCAATTTCCTGCAGTAACTGCTTTTGCAGGGCAGGTGGTAGTAAGCGGGGGTGTGCCTAGTCCCTCCGAACCACCTTTATACCCTCCCATCCTGGTAAGGCAAGCAGACATTTGCTCAATTTTTTAACTTCACATTTTTTTGCTGTCAGGGATGATGGTTTCTTCATTTGTCTACCAGTGCTACTTCCTGGATTCCCCCACTTCCTCCTCCTTTTTCTTCTTCCATCTTACACTCCCTCTGTTTTTCTTCTCCTCATCCCCCCACCTCTCTACTCCCTCTCTTGTTTCTTTGTTCACCTCCCTCATTTTAACCCAGTTTCTCTACTAAATCAAAACAAAAGTTAAATTGCAGATTAACCATATAATCTTGTTACTCGGCCCCCACTTGTCTCACCTGCCCCTTTCGCTCTTCCCTGATGTGTCTGTCAGCTGATCCTGCAATGAACTCTGGGTGGGTGGGTACCTGTTGATATTTATGGGTGGAATTAACTGCAGGATCGGAGCTCTTCGAGGGCCGTGCTTCAACAAGAAGAAACACGGAGCTTGTACATTGGTTTTATTTGTCATAAATTCATATTATAAAATTATAACGAGTTGATAATATTATACCCAGATTCTAATCTTAAATCACACAGATGATTTGATTCAGTGCTTTTTGCATTGTCACCTTTTCATTCTCATTCATTATGAAGAGTCTTTTTGGAAGAGAACCACTGATATTGCCGATTTGCATTTGGCACTTTCACTTGTCTTCAGTGCAGACTAGAGCTTTGTGCTGTCTAGAAGTGACCAAATGAATATCAGTTATGATGCACATTCAATTGAGAACTGAGAATTGACATTGTAGGTGAAAGGCCAGTGTATTAAAAACTGTTGAATACTGTAATCATGTTATAACTTCATTAAATAGAGTCCATGAACGTGAGATATGTGGTTAATTGACTTAGGTGTTGCCTGGAGAAAATTTTGATGCCATTCCACACCAGCTATTAAGGAAGTATGTTGGATATGCTCGACAGTATGTCCACCCAAAGTTATCTCCAGAGGCTGCTAACGTCCTCCAGGAATTCTATCTTGAGCTCCGGAAACAGAACCAAGGGATAGACAGCACTCCTATCACTACACGGCAATTAGAGTCACTCATTCGACTTACAGAGGTACGCTTCCAGCTGTTTATCTCTTTTGCTTCTGGCACTCTATCATTTTCATGTAGCTTTTGGCACCCCAGAGGAATCTGACGGCTAATGGGACAGTGTATTTTTAGTGGAAAAAAAAAAAAAAGGACAACAAGCATTAGTTTCAAGAACTCTTGCTTCGTGATTGCAACGGGTTACTATTTAAGTTATCCACAGGGAATAATGGACTCCACATCGTCTCAGAGGTCGTTGATATGGCCAGTCAGTGTGTGGCAAACCAGGGTGTCAGTGTACAGTGCACTTGCCTGCCACGCACTAACAGGCTGCTTTCTCAGACTATTGCACTTAGATGTAGTATGCTTTGAAATAGGAGTCTGTCAAAGTGCACCTCGGAACATTTCATGTGTGATAGGGGGATCCGTGTGTGGTTGGCTGGTGTGCTGTAGATTTATACCCCAGCTTGCTGCACACTAGCTAGTTGTGTAAAGAAGCCCTTAGACATCAAGTTTTCAGCCTCAGGAAACGAGAGATCAGACTCCCCAAGGAAGTTGCTAGCAGTGGTTCCTAGCCTCCTTCTGTTCCCTCTCTGTTTTCTGCTGTTCACAATTGCCTCTTAACCAGTCTGTCACAGCACAAAGAGTGCCCAGCCATTCCACTGATTCTTCTAGTTTCTCCTTTGAAATATCTGGGTACTTGATGTGAAGAATGACAGAGGCAAGAGGCCCAATGTGAGGTTATGATATGAAAGGCCTTTGTTTCATGCTTATGCAGTCAGGCAAAGCCAGTGAAGGCCATGAAATACATGCAGAAAAAGTATCTTCATTTTTTACACTCGGTGCTGTTCTGAAGAGGCTGGGTGGAAGACACAGACGTTTCAGTTTACTCGTCCCTAAAGTCTATCAGTCTGTGCCTCATTACCTAATTCATTCTCTTGATATTGCACAGCTCCAGCAGGGATCCTTTTCCAACACAAACTGTAGCTAAGCCCTTTGCAAAAGGAAAGGCAAACTGGGGGGGCTAGATGGGTTTTCTGGTTCCTGCTTATGGACCAAAATATCATTAAACCAAATAACTGTCAAACTTGTAAGGTCGGATCCCAAGGATTCTTTAAATGGCTGGTTGCAAGATTCAGATAAAATCCAAGTTGCTGTATAAGATGCTGTGAAGGGCTTCCCAAGCCTTTCCATGAGAGAAAAATCTCCCTGGCTGGGAACTTGTCCAGCCCTCCATAGATCCTACTCCTCTTTTCTCCTCCTGCTGGTAGGAGGAGGAGCAGGATTCAGGAATACTGACCTGGCTTTTCACCAATACCTTCCTGGAAAGTCCAGAGAAGGGTATGTGTCTGCCCCTTCCATGCCTCTTGCCACATAGCCGCATCTTTTAATGCTGTGTTCTAATAGCGTTCATCATGGTTTCTTGCTGACCAGAGAATCCAGTACTAAAAGCAAATCAAAAGTTTCCAAACCCCAACCCAGTAAGGTCATTTTGATGCTGGGAATATTGCTGCTTACTGATAGGGCTTTATGCTGCAGTTGTTAGTCCGACATTTCACTGAAGAATGTGGGTATGTTTGTTCCAAGTACTTCCTTAGAGCTTAACGTAACTATTCTGACTGAAGGATGGAGATTTAGCCTTTTTAATATGGTGGTTATCACATAAGTTAAGCTAATTGTTAAATATGTCTTTTGTTTAAGGCACGATCAAGGCTGGAATTACGGGAAAAATCAACCAAAGAAGATGCTGAGGATGTAATAGAAATAATGAAATACAGGTAATGTGCAGTGTTAAAATCAGAACAAACAGTTGTATTCCTTTTAAAAAATATTTTTTTGTGTTTCACACCCATTAATATTTACACACAAATGCTATAGCCTTTGTTTAAAAACGGTTCATCTTTGATTTGCACGAATAAGGTAGTAGTAATGTACAAAACTGTATTTTATGATCATTTCGTCATGTGGATCGTGACCACTGTAGACAACTCATAAAGAATACTTATACACAGTAGATAGGAAAGATTGTCATTTTTGCCTGTTAGAAAAAATTCACCTCTGAATGTCTTCTTTCATCTCATGGGATGAATTCTTGTCATGAACTGATTTAGGCCGAAGGTGGTTTAGAGAGACCCTTGATGGCCTCCAAACTGCTAGCTTTATTCTTAGTGAACAGAGCTGCACAATTTTTGAGCCGAGACCTTAATAACTCACTCTTAGCTGTCTTATAATTCAGACAAGTTGTAAGACCCTGTCCAGCAAATCCATTCATTTCTGCCTTTCCCTCCTGTTGATTCTCACTTGGTTATGTTTTCTTAGCATGTTAGGAACTTACTCTGATGAGTTCGGGAAACTGGATTTTGAGCGTTCACAGCATGGTTCCGGAATGAGCAAGAGGTCACAAGCAAAGAGATTTGTTTCTGCCCTCAACAATATTGCAGAAAGAACATACAACAATCTCTTTGAATTTCAACAGCTTCGGCAGATTGCAAAGGAGCTACAAATAAAAGTAAGTGGGGAAATGCAGGTTCTCTTGAAAAACAGTTTAGGAGTCTGAAAATTATCAACTGAAAAATTAAAAATGAAACTAAAATCAGAAACAGCAGACAAGTGTCTTCTCTCTCCATTAGACAGGGTCAAGCGAAACATTATTGCTACTGTTTTAAGCTCCATCCTGTGGTCATTTCCACTGCAAGCTGTTTCTAATGTCATTGCCCTTGCTTACTTGCATCAACAAGCACTATCTTTGCTGTTATTATTAAGGTTTGTCTCTGATGTAAGGACATGCTGGCCCCAGGATGTTTTGCTTCCACTGGCTCCAGGATTATCTTTTTGTTCAGAACCTAGCACAATGGGGTCCTGGTCCATGGCTGGGACTCCTGGGCACTATGATTATGCAAATAATAATCTTAATCCCTATGATCGCCCTAATTTATTCCTCTAATTTTTGCCTACCACATTGAAAATATTCTCATGTTTCTATTCTGGTCTTTTGATGCCTGCATGTTTTCATTCCTGTTTCATGCTTTCCTACTGTGCAAGTGCTGCAAATCAGATAGGAAGCACTTCAAGAACACATGAGGCAGCAAGTAGAACATATCCTGTGATCTTCAACTCTCCTTATGCGCATTTGGTTCTCTGTAAGTGAAAATAATTGGCAGGCATTCACCTTTTCACTTCATGGTGAAATACTGGGAACATCTCTTAAATTTCTTTAAAAAGGATTTCAGGGCTCCTGAAAAGTGCTGAACACTGAATTTCTCAGTGGGCAGAGATATCATTCTTAACACAGATGGGCCCTCCTCTAGGGATAAGAGAGTAGTTTCTGTCTCCAACCCCACTCTGTTGAGGCTGCCAATCAGGTTAAATGTTGTTATAAGTGTTGATGTAGATACCTGTTCAACAGAACCTAAATTGTGATCACTAATTCCTTTTACATAGGCCATCATTTTGTCATTTGTCGACTATTTCCATTCTAAAGCAGCATCCTAGGGGTGAAAAGCTTGGTGTCCTTTTTCAAAGATCACAAATAGTTCGCTCTTCCTATTTATACCTTTTTGCAAAACTTAAGAAAAATTGCAATTTACATTTTTCACTGTGTGTAAAAGATGTTTTGCCAGACCTTAATTTCCACCTCTTTCCATACTATAAAGATTTAAGGTGAAATCCTGACCACAGGTGAAGTCAGAGAGAGTTTTCCCATTCATTTAAAAGGGGATGGGGTTTCTCCCTAGGAGTTGTGTTTGGTTATTTATTTGGCAAAAGATTTGCTTGCTTTTTTTTTTTTTTTCTTTTGTAACACATTCTGTCCTCCTTAAAACTCTTTTACTTTCAAAAAAAAATTCCCTTAGCACATGAAATAGTCTTCCCTTCTGTCATGAACTCTGACTTATAAGTATTTCACTAATTGTTTATGTGGCAAAACCAGGAGCATTTTTTATGTGTGTTTGTAAACTGCAGGGGTGTCACTGGCATCGGGCTTACAGGGCGTGAGCCCCGAGTTCCAGTGGCTGAGCCTCGGGTCCGCTGCCGGGCTGCCCATGGTGGTGGTGGTGGCAGTGGCGGTGCATGAGCCCCAAGTCCCAGCGTGCCAAGCCTCAGGTCTTTTCTGGGGCCAGTGGCGCTCCTGGCAAACTGTATGTTTTTTTTTTTTAAAGTGTTATGAAATAAAGCAAGGAAAATACAATGAATGCTTATTTATCCTTTAAACGATCAAGAGGTTTGTGGGGAAAGTTTAATCCCTTTGCAGTGATTTCCTTTTTGTAATTCATTTAAAAAGTTTTAAAAGAATTTCTGTATCCCTTGCTTGACATCAGACATAATCAATATTGTTTCTCACACTGAAAAAACATATTTCTATTTTTATTTTTCCTCCAGGTATCAGATTTTGAAAGCTTTGTTGGCTCTCTAAATGACCAGGGGTATCTTTTGAAAAAAGGTCCACAAGTTTATCAGCTTCAGACTCTGTGAAGGAGCCACTACCATGATGGAAATAAGTATTCTTGAGGCACAGTAGAAATGGACTAACTGTCCGACTTGTTGCAATGCTCATCCTTTACCGTATTACTTGCTGTCTATTGAGGACATTCCTAAATATATTTTATAGATGCCCAAAGCTTCTGTTAGCTGAGGCATGACAGTCCCAGACAGCTGCCCCTTTAATAGCAGTACTTTTAAGAGTGAGTGACTCCTACCACATTTACTCCCAGAAGTGTTGTCAGAGGCAATGATATGTTGTGCTACCATTTGGACATACTGTAGTTCCAATAAGAGTTATTTGAGACTAGGACATACTCTGTTTTCCTATCATCAAGCATAATAGGCAGAGGACAATGGCTGTTTACATTCAGCCTATCAAAGGACAGTCATAGATTTTACTTCTAGCTCAAATCACTCAAGATGCCTGGCATCACTTTAAAATGAAATGTTACAGAAAGTATCTTCTGAATAAAAAAAAAATGTTAATATTGAAAGGATTTGACACTAACCCAGATTTTAGTAGTGTAATTAAATAGTTTTAGCATTATTTTGAAATATTTTCAAAACATTGATAAAAGTTTTCATGCTGAGGCTGCATGCAGTGTATAGCTTTAAGGAATCTGGTGTTTAATTGAAAAAAAATTAATTTTTTATTGAAAGTTGCACTTCTCTAGCTTACTATTTGAAGATCTGTATTCAGTATTTCAGATTTTATTTTGAATGTTAGCCTGAAAAAAGTCAAATTCCAGTTGTGCATAATAAATATTGTTGAGGTAAAAGAGAATGTTTTATGTACATATGTCATTAAACTATATGTTAAAGATAAATCTTGAGATTCGGTCAACCAGTTGTGACATTAAATGCTTAATATTGACAGAAACATAGGAACTGAAAGCCATTTTTGCCATAAATATAACTGAGGGAGGGGACCTGAACAGCTTTCTTCTTTGAGGACTTATGTTTTTTCTCATTTGGAGAACCCATGGTTCAAAATACACATGACAGAGCACCAGTTGAGTGCAGTTCTGGTCTGACAAGCTGTTCTGTAAAAATGGCGTGGTGGGGGTATATGTTTACATTCCCAATGATTTCAAAATCAGATTTGCTCAATATTGGGTTGTGGGGTTTTGGTTTTTTCCCCCAAAGTATGAGATTTGAAAACTCAGCCTTTTGCTACAAAAGTCAAAACCGGATTCTTTCCATTTCACATATTTTCAATAATAAAGAGCAAAGCTCTAACTTGTGGAATTGCATTGACTTCAGTTGGCTTTCTTTATATCTTGTTGAGATTACATGAAATACGTCAATACATTGTTCTTACCTTCATTGGAAGCATCAGCAAGTAATTGCTATTTGATCAATTTAAACAATCCTGTTCATCATAGTGTATTTTTTTTTAATGAAAAAAAATTTTTTTCTTTCTTTTTTTTGCTCCTCTAGTTTGGGCCTGAGAGCTTTGTTCACATGAACTGGTAAGTGACAGAAACCCCAGTTCCCCCTTGTGTTTGGGCAAAAAACAAGAGCCTATATTTGAGTTTCCCACCTTTTAACACAAACGCTCTGCTTTCCTTTTTAAAATAAAAAAAAAATTTAAAAAATCTCCATTTGTGCCTAGCTTGAAAGATCTTACCTCTTCAATTAATTATTTAGGAAACGCAGAGAGGCCATGTTCTGCTTGAGTTAAGAAGGCTGTGAAAAATATACCACATAGAAACAGCGTGAAATGCTAAACGATTCACCTCTGTCAGTGGCTAAACAACACTGTATCAGAGTCCTCCCTCTTGCTGTCACTTACCTGTAAAAATTCAAACTCTATTGAAGAAGGAAGAGATTGACTTGCAAAGCGTCAGCAAGCAATGCACGTGTGTAGTTGTTTCCTTGATAGTCTCAAAAAGCTATGAGGTGTTTGGGATGATGTGTTTGCCATTCATGTGTCAGGTTTGCAGAATGGATGTTTGTACCTGGTTAAAAACCCTACATCATTGCCACCTCTGATCCCTGTGCTCTCTCAATTGTAACTTTAAATACAAAAGTGTTGGTAACTCTCACTCCTTTTCGTGTTTTGTTTTCTTAAAGCTGCACATCCGGGAGTCATTTTTGGCAAGACTCAGCTTTCAATTTTAAAAACAATAAAGTTCCTAGCCCTTATGGTTGAAGAGAAATGCTTGAAAACACGAGCCCCCTAAGTCAACTAGAAGGCAAATTAAAAGAGCCCCCAGCTCCCCCCCCTTTTTTTTTTAATCTCAAGGGTTCAGAAAAGAGCTGGATAAGTGAAAAAAGGATAAGGTCCATCAATGGTTATTAGCTTGGATCAGCAGGGATTGCTGTTTGTTAGAGTGTGGGCATGGGAAATGGGACAGGACACTTCATGATTTCTTGCTCCGTTCATTTCTTAGGAAGCACTTGGCATTGTCCACTGGCAGAGGACAGGACCCAGTGTGGCCTTTCTCTGGCGATTTTTAAGCCACTGAGCCATGCAATGATAAGGATCGCAGCAGGGAGGGGAGACGCTTGATTTAGCTCATGAGCTTTCGTGGGAGAATATCCCACATTGCCAGACACATTGAAGAGGGAGAACTTACAGAACTGGATGAAAATAAATGGAGGGGAGCATAAGACATGGGATCAGGTCATACTGCAATGGCAAATCAGAGCATTTGTAAGGATTCAAACTTTAGGAAACAGCATACAGAGGGAGGGTGAAGTCAGATTACCTGTTATAATGTGAAAAGAATCCATAGTCATGCTTCAGCCCTGCTTTCACACAATTTAATTTGCACAGTAATTCGATTTCGGCTGTTTCTCTTTGAAGTCTTGATGGAAGTCTGGCAAAGTGGGATATGGACATCAAGACTTCACAGAGAAACAGCCGAAATTGAATGAATATGCAAATTAAATTGTGTGAAAGCAGGGCTGAAGCGTGACTATGGATTCTTTTCACGTTATAACAGGTAATTTGACTTCAGTTTCCAAAGGGATAGCTGTGTTAGTCTAGTCCAGCAAAAAAACCAAGGACTCGTGTGGCACTTAAAGACTAACAGATTTATTTTTCGCATGAGCTTTTGTGGGAGAAAATCCCACTTCATTCATCCTCCGTCTGTATGCTGTTTCCTAAAGTTTGAATCCTTACAAATGCTCTGATTTGCTGTTGCAGTATGAGCTGATCCCATGTCTTACACTCCCCTGCATTTATTTTCATCCCATTTTGTAAGTTCTTCCTCTTCAAAGCATCTGACGAAGTGGGATTTTCTCTCACGAAAGCTCATGCGATAAATAAATCTGTTAGTCTTTTAGCCACAAGACTCCTTGTTTTTTTTGCTTCACTAGACTAACACAGCTGCCCCTTTGGAACTTGGTTTAGCTCATGATTTTTTTGAATGCTGGGGGCTGGCAATACTATTTTGTCATTGAAATCTTTTTGTCTGTAGATATTAATATTGACAATATTTAAATGAAGTTTTAAAAGTGAAATTGTTAAGCAAGAAAAGCAGGAAGTTGGCAGCCGTCTAGTGAGAAGGTACATTGTAGGGGGCCACATCGCATCTCCTTTGAGCCTCCAGCCAGTCTTGGTTAGAGTTACCAGATGGCAGGCAAAAAGGAGGATATGTCCTCCTTTTTACCTTCACGTCTGCTGTCCAGCAGGCATTTCAAAAATACATGATTTTGTCTGGCTTTTTACTTGTAGGACTTAAAGTGTGCTGGAACACCCGGGAACATCCTACTTTTAAGGGGAAGCGTTCCAAGGCCCTCTAAAAACAGAAGACTATTATGTTAATACTACATTTTGTCCATGGGTCCTCCAATGTCCTCCTTTTTGGACTTCCCTGTCCTCCTTTCCATGCTTTGGTATCTGATAACCCTAGTCTTGGTACTGGTGCCGGCGCTGGGGATCGTGGCACCCCCCTGCAGCAGAGTGACACTGGCTCATCGGGTGAGCGCCATGACGCTGTCCCCTTTTCATGCCCCTCAAAATGCCGGCACCCCCTTGCAACACAGGGGCTGCTTCCTGTGTAGCGCTGGCCTGGCTTGGTACAGAGAAAGTAACAGAGGGGCTCGTGGTGCAGTGACTAGAGGATCTCTTGTATTGTGATGCTTAAATTAGCGTTAGAGGCCTTAAACCATCCCCTGCCCCTCAAATCTCTTTCTAACTTCATTCTTCACTCCTTTTTTGGGTAGCGTTACCAGATGTCAGGCAAAAGGAGGACACGTCCTCCTTTTACCTCCCTGTCCTCTGTCCAGCAACCATTTTAAAAATACATGATCTTGTGTAGCTTTTATTTACAGGCGTTCAAGTCTGCTGGAACACCCCAAACACCCTATTTTTAGGAGGAAGCGTTCCAGGGCCCCCTAAAAACAAGACTATTACATTCATACTCCATTTTCTCCATGTGTCCTCCTTTTCCTACTTCCGTTTTGCTATCCGGTAACCCTCTTTTTGAGCCAACCTGATAGTGTTTAACTTTTAAACGCTCACCAACGGGTCTTTTAGCTCTCCAGTAGGTTTAAACCTTTTTTCAGTTTGAGGTTAGATCAAACGGGAGGCGGGCAGTCTCCGGCTCTGTGGCCCCGAGGCTGAAGACGACGGGCCCAGTTGCCATGCGCGGCAGGCGCCAGCGGCTGGAGTCGCGGGATTGAGGCGTCACTGCCGTAAAGCACGCCGCCGGCGGCGCTGTCGCAAAAAGCCGCGCGCGGCCGCCGCGAGCTCAGCCCGCTCCCCTCAGGCGGGCGGATGGAGGCGGCGGGGCGGGGCCGAGGGCGCCATGTTGGCCGCCGCCTGGCTGGGCCGCGGCTCGCGGGCGCTGCTGCGGGGCGCCAGGCCGCTGGCGGCGGGTGGCGGCTTCCGCCTGGCGCCGCCCTCTTGCCGCGCGCCCGCCCCGCGCCCCCTCGCCGGCGTCTGCCGCCCGCCCCGCCCGGAGAGCGAGAGGCCGGGCCCGGGCCCCCGGGAGCCGGTAGGTGCGGGGGGCGCTGCGGTTCCGGCTCCTCCGCTCGGCCGCCCCGCCCGGGGTCCCTGACACCCCCCACTCCTCCCCCGATCCCCCCCGCTGTCGGCGAGTCACAGTGTTGGAGCAGTTTAGTGAGCACCCCCGTATCCCCCCACACCTCCACCCCCCCTGAATTTCCCACACACACCCCCGGTGTCAGCGAGTCACAGTGTTGGAGCAGTTTAGTGAGCACCCCTGTATCCCCCCACACCTCCACCCCCTGAATTTCCCAGCACTCCCCCAGTGTCAGCGAGTCACAGTGTTAGACCAGTTTAGTGAGCACCCCTTACACCACCCCCAATTTCAAGTCCTGGGGAAGCTGCTGAGCACCCCTGCACCCCCAATTTCAGCTAGGGTTTGGCATCTAGTTAGTTAACTTGGCTCAAGAGCGTCCCCAGGGATTTCCCCAACACCCCCCATTCCTCCCCCGTTCCCCCCCGCTGTCAGCAAGTCACAGTGTTGGAGCAGTTTAGTGAGCACCCCTGTATCCCCCCACACCTCCTGAATTTCCCAGCACTCCCCCAGTGTCAGCGAGTCACAGTGTTGGACCAGTTTGGTGAGCACCTCTTACACCACCCCCAATTTCAAGTTCTGGGGAAGCTCCTGAGCACCCCTGAACCTCCAATTTCAGCTAGGGTTTGGTATCTAATTAGATAACTTGGCTCAAGAGCATCCCCAGGGATTTCCCCAACATCCCTCCAGTTGTCAGCTAGTAACTGTGTTAGATCAGTTTAGTGAGCACCCCGCTACACCCCTCCAAATTCAAGTGCCAGGGAAGCTGCTGAGCACCCCTTACCCCTCCCCCCATTTCAGCTGAGGTTTGGCATCTAGTTAATTAACTTGGATTGAGAGCAGCCCCAGGGATTTCTCTAATACTCCACCCACCCCCCTTGATTTTCCCCACACCCCTCAGTTGTCAGCTAGTAACAGTGTTATATTGATTTAGTGAGCACCCCACTACATCCCTTCAATTTCAAGTCCCAGGGAAGCTGCTGAGCACCCCTGAACCCCCAATTTCAGATAAGGTTTGGCATCTAGTTAACTTGGATTGAGAGCAGCCCCAGGGATTTCCCTAACACCCCCCCACTCCTCCCCCTATTTTCCCCACACCCCCCCCCCAGTTGTCAGGTAGTAACAATGTTACACCAGTTTAGTGAGCACCTCGGCACCAACCTACACCCCCCCCCCCAAAATTTCCCAACACCTCCCAGTTGTCAGCTAGTAACAGTGCTGGCCAGTTTAGTGAGCACCCCTTACGCCACCCCCAATTTCAAGTCCTGGGGAAGCTGCTGAGCACCCCTGCACCCCCAATTTCAGCTAGGGTTTGGTACCTAATTAGATAACTTGGCTCGAGAGCACCCCTAGGTAAAGCCCTGCACAGATACAAATAAGTGGATCCGTATCCAACCTGCATCCGCAAGAAATGGCCCACGGATATCCATGTTGTATCTACAGATGTGGATATAATGCGGATAGTCACATATTTGCAGGGCTCTATCTCTGTGCAGATAAAAATATGTGCATCCATATCCAGTCTGCATCCAGAATAAATGAGCCATGGATATCTGTGTTGTATCCATGGATGTGGATATAAAGCTGATATCTGCAGATATGTGCGGATTTGCAGGGCTCTACCCCTAGGGATTTCACTAACACCCGTCCCCCCCCCCCCTCTTAATTTTAGTTTGTTTTTGTTGTGTTTTTATTTTTTTTAGAGCCCCCCCCCCCCCCCCCAGTTTCAGCTGGGGTTTGGGATCTAATTAGTTAATTTGGCCGGAGAGATTTAGGGATGTTTTAGTGAGAGCAGTCCTTATTTTTCACAGGGGGTTGGACTAGGTGACCTCATGAGGTCTCTTCTAACCCTGTGATTCTATGAGAGCGACCCCTCGGATTTCCCCAACCCTCCCCATGCCCCCCAGTTGTCAGCTAGTAACAGTGTTATATCAATTTAGTGAGCACCCCCCAATTTCAGCTAAGGTTTGATGTCTAATTCGTTAACTTGGCTTAAGAGCACCCTCAAGGATTTCCCTGCCATCCCCCACACACCCCAGTTGTCAGCTAGTAACAGTGTTAGACCAATTTAATGAGCACCCCCTGTACACCTTTCCATGGACCTCCCTAATTTCAAGTCCTAGAGAAGCTGCTGAGCACCCCTTTCTTTCTGGTAGTCTCTGGGACCATCTGTGGGAAATGCCTGGTCCGCAGAGCCCTGTGGGGCTGCAGACTATGTCTAAGATTTCCAAAGAGCTGCACACCTCCAATTTGAAATGTTTAGGGATCTGACATCTGAAAATGAAAAAAAGGTTGAAAATTTCTAGACTATACCTAAAACACCCATTGATGAGAGTTTAAAAGTTAAATGCAAGAAGGTCAACCCAAAAAAGGGGTGAAGAATGAAGTTAGATTTGAGGGGCAGGGGATATTTTAAGGCCTCTAACATTAATTTAAACATCACAACCCAGGAGGTCCTCTAGTCACTGCACCACAAGCCCATCTGTTGTTTTTGATTCCTCTCTTTTGCATTTTATATTTACAGTGTAAGTGGTTCCCTTGCAGAGGCATCCTTTTTTTTTTTTTTTGGCATATCTTTGAATATTGTTCCAACAAATATTCTCCATTCTCAAAGTGTCTGTTTTTTTGCTCTTTTGCCCCTTGTTTTGCTTGCTAATTTGTCGCTGAAGGTGTTAAGGTGAAACCAGTTCAGTCTGCTTTTAAAGATACAAAGCTTGTATCTTTCTACTAATTTGTTGACAGTGATTTGTATAGGGTAGAGAGTTATAGTGTAAAACTAAACTCACAACACTTTGGAGCTAATGATGATAGGTTTTCTTATTTGATAAAACAAACAGACCATCATGTTTCATTTTTCTTTTCTAGCCAACTACCAGGAAGTGTTTAGTATATTTTAATACAGAGTGTTCTCTTATTTAAAACATAAAGGTTTGGTTACTCAGGTGTGGTAAAATATCAAAATATAATGTCAGGTTATGCTTGAATTCAGTGGGACTGTTCAGGCTATCATCCTTGTCTTGGCTGTAGCTTCAGGTCTGATCAAGAGAGGTTTGAGTCTTATTTCCTAGAATCTCAAGGCATTCTGTCAATCCACATTTCAATCAAATGAGTATTTACCTTGAATATTCAAGTAAACATGCAAAGCTTGATGGATTTAAAAAATTTTTTTTTTTTGTTTACTTGTTTTCCAGTATGAAAACCCATGGACAATCCCAAATATACTTTCTTTGGCAAGAATTGGTTTGGCTCCAGTTTTGGGTTATTTGATTGTCGAAGAAGATTTCAGCGTTGCGTTGGGCGTTTTTGCTTTGGCTGGAATAACAGACGTGGTATGTTGCAATAGAGTTTTGAAATGTATTTTAGTGTTTTGTTTTTTGTTTTTAAATTCAAAATCATACTTCCTGTATAAAGAGTTTGCTAATTCCCTTAAATTTTAAGTTAAAAATTTAAAATGAGATCAGCTAATACAGTAGTTATTTTGTAGAACTGTTTGCCGATAATGCATGATGACAAGATGGCCAGATTATGTCCTTCATTAAGATTGGTTTGTGCTGCTCTGGTGCTGCAGAGCAGCCTTGAAGATGAGCTGTGCATACAATGATTTTACACATACAGCAGTCTGTTTCCAAATGCAGATTAGCATTTTGTGCATCCAAAAGTGGTCATCAAAAGTGGACACATTGTTGACTGTCAGGTGCTCTGTGAATTTGGAATTAGTATTTGCTCACAGACTTCTAGAATCTGAGTAATGAGACGGAAAGTGTGCAATACAAATAATGTCTCTTACAACAAAGTTGACAGATATTTTTAAATTACCAAATTATTCATATTGCTCATCACATACCTAGTAACAGTAAGAGATGCTGATGGTTTTTATCTAGTTGTTAAACACTCACATATTAAACTTAATGTTTGTAGTTGGACGGGTTTATTGCACGAAACTGGGCCAGTCAGAAATCTGCTTTGGGAAGCGCCCTTGACCCTCTAGCTGATAAAATTCTTATCAGTGTCCTGTATGTCAGCCTGACTTGTGCAAATCTTATTCCAGGTGAGTTCATGGTAAATTAATGGATTTGTATCCCCCCCGCCCCGAAGTTAGTTTTTAATAGTATGGAAAAGTGAACTTAATCCAAGACACTTCTTACGTTGTCAAGGAGGAAAAGCTAGTTTTAACTTAAAACCATTTTGTCTGCTGGGTTTTACTGTTGGCTGTTTAAAAGAAAGCTAACTTTATTTAAATGTTAAATCATAAAATTCTGACTTCTCATTCTTTTTTTCTCTTGGGTACCTGAACTACTTTTATCACAAGATTCAGCTCCAGCAATAGTTTGCTCTATTTTTCATAGAGCATTTTTATTGTACTTTCCACTCATTGAACTTGTGTTTAAAAAGGAAACATGCCTGATGCACATCTATATCAAACCACTGTTCTGAGGCTGATATTTCTCGCTTTATCAACTGTTATGCTAGATTCTAGTTTTCCAAACTAATTGGGGCCATCGTGGCCCTTTAATTTAGATTTTGTCTTGACTGTTCTGGTGTTCATACTTCCTGGCAGTTATGGAGAACAGGTGATGTTTCCGGCAGGAAGATGTTTCTTTCTGTTTACTGACAACAATTGATCTGGCTCATCTCTGCCAAATGCATGCTTCTGTGCAGGAAAGGTGCTAGTTGCATGAAGTGCTGCAGGGAAATGTAATTTCTGAGACCACTAGATGTTGCCACTCAGTGCAAAGTGGTAGATTTTTGTCCCTTGCCTTCACTTCCTAAATTTGCATTGCTTTTTGTATAGATGGAAAAGACAAATGGTTTGTATTTTCTTTGTGTTAATGAGGATTGCATATGTGGATATGCAGTAGCGGTGTATCATGGTGGAGTTTGTCCTAGCTACAGCTGTATATCTGTTTAAGTCACATTCTTCAAATCCAGACAGTTTAATCTATACCTATACTGTGTTGATTTTTTTTTTCCAGTTCCACTTACTGCTATGATCATTTTGAGGGACATAATACTAATTGCTGCTGTTTTTTATGTGCGATACAAAACATTATCCCCACCAGTAAGTACGTGGCTTTATAACAGACATGAATGAGCATGCAGTCAGATGGTTTTGGACTTTGAATGGGTTTGATCTCACGGTGCATGTATAGCAGGGATAGGAAGAAGCAGTTACTTAACAGGCATAGTGACCAAAGCTTTGTTGTACAGTTTGATGTTGATCTAGGACGTGAGGGAAGTAGTGAAGATTTAACTGGCAAGACGACAACCACATTACTTATGAGACTGTGAAATTTAGGGGTCCAGGAGCTGACTTTCATTAGACTGACTAATATTTTACAGGATCCTCTGGTGGCAGGGACAGGGGGAGCCGGAGCCTGGCACAGGCCACCTGCCGAGTCCCCCAGTGGCAGGAGGGGGCCTGGAGCCCAGAGCTGCAAGGGGGCAGCCAAAGAGCCTTATGTGGCTCAGGACCTGCAGGTTGCGACTCCTGTATTAGGGCATAGAAAGCCATGGTCCACCCCTTCCATAGCTTTTAAATAACGCCTTCATGGTCCGTTTTGTCACTTCTACCATGCTATGTTTCAGTTTAATGTTTTACCTAATTTGTTTTTTCCACAACTGCCAGTTTGTCAGAGTAGACAGTGCAATACTGTAGCTGTTTCTCCAGTGCTGTGATTTTCAATAGTGTGTTCTTTGTAAAGATTTGTTTCAAACACCCATTAAACATAAACAACCTTTTTCTTTCACAGAGAACGCTTTGTAGATATTTCAACCCTTGTTATGCCACTGCCAAGTTAAAACCAACGTTCATCAGCAAGGTAAAGGTGATGACTTACTACAAATTATTGTTCTTCGGCATCCAAGAATCTTCACCATTCTGAAGCCCTCTTAATCTGCTGTGTGCTGTCTTCTGAAGCATTCAGCTCTGACATTTTATATAGGATTTATTCCACAAAGTTTGACTGCTCTAAGCTTGATCCCGCAAAGCACATTCTTAATTGTAAGCACATAAATTACCCCATTGACAAAGGAAACTTGCAGTAACTATATCTCAAAATTTGTATTTTGCCCATTTTCCATATATTGACTAAGTTTATCACTAAACTCTTAAGTAATGTGTAAGACATAAGTGTAATACAGTTCTATTTCAGTGCAGCTTCAACTTCTATTTAATTTTTACCAGATGAACACAGCAGTTCAGCTAATCTTGGTGGCAGCTTCTTTAGCAGCTCCTGTTTTCAATTATGTGGATAGTGTATATCTACATGCTTTATGGTAAGTTCTTTTTCTGTGATATCTGTCATGTACTTGTAGAGAAACTAGCAATACTGATCAAATTAAAAAACTAACTTAATGGAACAGAAGGGTGTGTCTCAATAATTGAATGCAGGGGACTGGACTCGATGACCTCTCATGGCCCCTTACAGTTCTATGATAAGCCTAAATTAGGTTACAAAGTTGTATGGGTGAACTCTTCCAGATGATATTTTCTTTTCAGCTGAAGTAGGACCCAGCAGTATCTCAGTGCTTAATTTATTTGAGAGAAATAGCTAAACAAATGAGGATGGCAGTCAAAACGCAAGGATGAAAGTTAAGAAACTAAAGTTTTAAAAATCAGCATGGCAGCGTCACAGAAGGCGTGCATATCCCTGACTTAAAATATGTGAATAAGATGTCAAAAGGTCAGGCTAAAGCTGATTTTGTAAAATGGAAAGTTATAGCATTTATTCCAGTTAAAAGGGTTTCATTGCTAAAATAAAGTGCATCATAATTGATGCCTATAGAAATGGACAAACTGTGGGAGGTAAAACAGTTGAAATTAACCAGTCTGAATAGCAGATAACTTCAGAGACATTTAAAGAACTTCTCTTCTAAAGTAAGAAGCTTTAGGAAGCAAAACAGACAAGGAGTCCAGTGGCACTTTTAAAGACTAAGAAATTGATTTATCACATGAGCTTTCGTGGGAGAAAATCCCACTTTGTCAGATGCTTTGACGTCTGACGAAGTGGAATTTTCTCTCAGAAGAGCTCATGCGATAAATAAAATTCTTAGTCTTTAAGTGCCACAGGAGTCCTTGCTTGTTTTGCTGAACTAATCTAATACAGCTGCCCCTATGGAGCTTGAGCAAGTTAGTGATGTCATGGAGGCTACCATGGAGTAGAGGTGCAATCTGTGAGAATAAGAGCACAATAGAGAAGGCAACTGGTTTATTCCCATCAGTCTTTCCTTGCATAACTGTTGTCATAATTCAGAGCAACTGCATCTGTATTTCCCCTGCATGGGCTGTCTAGGGAGGGCTTCTGGCTCCTCAGCCATCACTTCTCTTGGGTAGAGACCCAGACATTTTTTTTTTCCCCAGTCTTTGAAGTTTCCTGCATATCCTCTGGTTTTACCAGCACCTGGGTTGCCAAAACACACCAGCGTCTCTGCTTCGCTTTCTCTCTGAAGGCTTGCAAATAGTAACTGCTGGGAATTACACAAGTTACCACGCAGCTCTGTAGAAGCAAGGACATTTATTCTCAAGGGGAGAATTACAGCAAAAATAAACAATAATTGTTCTTGTACACATACTAAAAGTTTTTACTACATGTCATTCATCAGTCTTATGTGGCCCCAATAGACCAAAGTCCTTTCAGTCTTTCCCAGGAAGGATTAGGACTTCTTGGGGCAGTTTGCTAGTTCAGAAAGAAGGGCTTGAGTCTACTTAAACTCAGGCTTCTCATTCCAGAGTTTGTTCCTTGTCTGTTGGTCTTTGGGGAGTCCAGTTCGTATTAATATACGTGAGCCTCTCTATGTGGTGGCACTTCTTCAGAGGTGTTACAACCTGAATGAATTTACCTAATCACCCCATTGTTCTAAGTTCCTAGAGGGTCTGTGGATTCCCTTCCCTGTGAAACACACAAAGTCACTAGCCTGCAACACACAAACTTAGTATAGTGAGATCTCCTGAATACAATTCAGGGAATTGCCGCATCTGTCACAGGTATTCGTAAGTAATAAAGCTGTCAGTTTAAGATGTTTATGAAAAAATAATTTTAAATTGCAACAGGTGATCAGACTGGATGATATTTGTCCGTAAGTTCTTGAGGAACTTAGTATAAGAATGAAGTGGCGGAGCGGTTCACAGAAATATGCAATCTACTATTAGTTAGAAAACTAGTGGGCCCAGTGTGGGGAACCTGTCAATAACCAGGTAAACATGTTGAAAAATATACTCAATAAAAAGCTGGTATTCTATGGAAACGTTTAGGATAGCTTCTGTAGAGGTCACTTGTGCTTTAACACTAGGAATCTTCAAGAGTTGAGTAGTGAGTAAAGGTGAATTAGCAGATACAACTTTTTAAAAAAGTCTCGTAAGAGCCATTCATGTGGTTTCTAGGCACTATTACAAAAACAGATCTTCATTTATAGACTAGAGATTTGACTATTGCTAATGTAGCCACCATAGGATTGAAACAATACCATGATGTATATTTTAAGGTGTGGGAAGCAAGAATGATTACTTTGATTTTTAATTTTTGGGCAGCTTTTGGTAGCAGTTGTCATGCATATTTAAAAACAACCAAAGAAAAATCTTGGAAATAATTCATTTGATCTGTCTGGGAATAATCTTTCAGTATCATTCAGTCCTCAAATTGATGAACACTGCATGCCACAGATACATTGAGCCAGATTCTGCCCTCACTTTTCTGTCACAAGTATAACTGGATTAAAAATTCAGTCCTGTAGTGTAAATGATGCATTCTGAGGTGAAGCAGACTACTGAACAGTGAAGTTTGCTTGCTTATGTGATTACACTTTGCGTTGCAGCAAGGATCAGTATTGAAGCATGAGAATTGTTGTTTACAGTCAGTCATCAAAATGAAGGGGAAGGTGGGAGTTTCTTTAACCATACTTCCTTTCAGTCTCTGTGGTTAATGTAGGATGTCCTATAACACACGGTCTCAGATTGTAGCAAAGACTAGGGAAACCATTTAAAATGCAGTTGGGGTATTACTGAAGTATTTAGACACAAAGAAACTCATTTATGTTACCCATTTTCCCCCAAAGGTGCATTACAGCTTTCACAACAGCAGCATCTGCATACAGTTATTACCATTATGGCCATAAAACGGTCCAGGTGATAAACAACAAATGAAATGTGAAAGAAAGGACCAGCTCATCACATCACTGTTTTCTGTACAGCAAAGGGATGACATAAGTGCCCTATGAATAAAGAACTCAGGATTTTTCCTTAGGACTGTTGTTTCTATTCAAACCATGTCATCACAAATGAACTGATCTGAAGTAAAAATGAAGTTTAATCATGTACTGTAAATATATTGAATTTTCAATGTATTTTTGAAAGTTATAAATAAAATATAAATATAATTGTTTAAAAAAATTCCTTAATGTTCTTAAAAGCATTTTCAAGTCACCAGTGATGACTGTGCATTTTGAATCTTGTATCTCTTTTTATATTGATTTTCAGAAGTTAAAGTTTGCACACTTCATACAGAATGTCACTATATTAGAATCTAGGTAGCACGTTGACAAAGCTTCCCCCCCCCCCCCCCAAAATCTAGCACACGTGGAGTTGTAAAGAAGAACTGGTATTCTGTCACAAGACAGAATCACTTTAGTATTTACTAAATACTGTAGTATGTCACTTGCTTGCAAAGGAAAACATTAGATCATCAGAGAATGATATAATCAGAAGAAAAAATTGGATCACTTTACATCTTCATTGTGATATGAATAATATAGTTAATACAGTATTTCAAATTATATTCTGTTCTTTAGTAAAAATACCAAGGTAACTATCTTTTTGTCCCCTGAGAGGAGGTCCCACTGGTAGCAAGGGCTTACAGAGTATTGTCACATAGATACCTTCAGGTTCTTAAGAGGTACAGTATGTTTCTAATACTTTCAGTTCTTAGTGCTTGAGAAATCAAGGCACAGAAGCTTCCTGTTTGAGCCGTGCGGTGCTATGCTAAAAACTACTTGGTAGGTTTGAGATCTTGGAGCACAAATGTCAATGTAAATAGAACTGAGGAAAAATCAAGGTATTTTAAATTTATATAAATCATTCAATTAATTAGAAACAATTAAAGTTTCATATACTGCTAATGATTCTCCTATATCTCTTGACTACATTGTTCAGTCAGATACTACTATGATCCTAATTTACCCCCTGTGATGAAGGAATATGGCAAAACTATTTTAAGGTACAGCATTTACAGCCACAAAATGTATAGGACGAGGGATTTCACATTACCAGGAATAAAATCTGCTTAATATAGTGGAGCCAGGTGTGGTTGTTTTTACATGGAAGCAAAGACAGTGAGATGTGAGGAGGTAAAATAGCTGAAAATTAGGTAATGTGTTTGGCTATGCTACTCTATCACCAGAAGTGAATTACTGTATGTAAGATTGATTTTTGTAGTGGGGTGGTTATATGTTTATATAAAACATTCTAATTTTTTTTTATCTTTTATAGAAATGATTCACAGACAAGGCTAAATTTTTATTCAATAACTGTCTCTTAGCTATCACAGTATACAGCAGTCCAAATCTGTTTTACATACAACAGAAGGATAAATGTAAAGCAAATTCTATAAAACTTTTTTCCTCAATGTGAATGTTTTTAGTTAATTGAGACTATTGTATTTCTTCAGGAACACAATTTTACAATGAAGAGATCACAAACTCCATTCAGGTTATTCCTCCTTTTGCTCACCACCACTATCTCTAGTATTGTAAAATACCCCTGCATGGGTTGTGATGATAGGAACTGGCAAATTGTTGAAGCTATTGAAGGATCGCGTGAGCAGGCAGGTGCCTCAGTCCTTTTATGAATAAAATGGTTACATCATTTCATGACTTGTTCTTGTATTCAGTTGATTGTACTGTTACTTGGAGTTTGTCAAAGATATTTATATTAAATAAAGTTAAATAGTTAAACAGCTGTTGGCTGTTTCTAGATTGCACTCTGGATATCAACTGCTTCTAATAAAACATAGCTAAGGCACAGACCTGACAGTCTTACCCATTATGAGAACAATTAATCATGAACCTAGTATCCCAGCTGTTCGTTGTGCAAAAATAAGCACCTTGGGGCATACAACTGAAAAGCAAACAAATTCAAATGGATATACTTGTCAGGGTGGAAGCTGGCTATTGGTCCATGCTGCAAGTGACGAGCCTTACGTAGTGACCCCATGGTAGAACAGTGACTGGCCACAGTTTTGCATTTCACAGAGCCAAGAAACAATTTAATGCTGCCTTGTTTGTTTTAAGTTCACTCGTTTCATGTGAGATTGCACTGATGTGGACCCTCCTCCTAGACCGGTCATCATTATTTATTATCTAAATATTGGCATATTTAGATCTTGATGCTGCATGTTGCTGGAAAGGATTGGGTCAATGTCAGGTTAACAATTCTGCATAAGTGTGGAATATCTTTAACAAAACTTGAAACATTTAAGAAAGTAGGAAATTTGGAGGTGGCAGTTTTTTAAAGTAACTTTTCCATTTTGCATTGGATGCCATCATCTATTTTGTCCTGTTTACACTTGTATAAAGGCATCTGTTCTGTTCTTTCAGCCAACATGGTGATTCCTCTTTACTAGATACTTGTGCTTGTTGCTGCTGCTTTATGATCTGGATTTCTTTCTACAGAACAGTTGTGATGTAGCTCTGGTTGGTGCATGGTCCTGAAAGGTGCAGGGTCAAAGCACTAGTAAGTACCTTTGCAGAAATGCTTGTAGCAACGTGCAGCATCAAGACCTAAATAAATGTTGACAGAACCACTGGCAAATTGTTGAGGCATCATCCTAATTACATGTCGGTAGTTTTGAGGGGTAATCAAATGCTGGATTTTTATAAGAGACGAGGTGAGTGTCATATTGTGCAGCATGAGGCTTTTTACCTTTCCAGTATAGACACACAGACAATACAATGGTCGTAATTAGGAAGAACCCACTTGTTAGAGACAAAACAATAATGATGGGGGTGTAGCTGTGCTTTGTTGTAAACTGGGTGCACGAATTGCTCGAGATCTCACTTGTCATTTGGCTTGATCCTGCTTTATTAGAAGCAGCAATGCACACCCAATAGGTGGTACCTGGGGAAAGTTTGTACAGCGTGTACTGCCTTGCTGTGGGATAGATCTCATCTACCAGGATCTGGTTCTTCTCGCTGCCTTTGGCATAGTACACAAGCTGGTAAGTACGCACGACTGAATTGGGGGCACACCAGTGGATCTGTGCAGATGTGTTTGTCACTTCAGACACTTCTACTTGCTTTGGTGGATCTGGGACAATATCTTCGCCAGACACTCCAGGACACAGACACGGAGACAACTTCTGAAGTTCAGAGCATGGTTTCTGGAGGTGTCGGCAGGGGTCATAGCCACAAAGGACGTCTGTCGGCTGAGCTGGGGTTCCCTTTGGTGGGTCATCATAATCATAGTCATCTTCATATGTTGGTGCTACAGCATAGGCAGGGTTTGGAATAGAGTTTCCCTTTGTGGGGTTTTGCTGCAGTTGGTCTGTCTGAAACGGATTTAGTGTGCTATGAAACAGAACAGAGTTTGTTTCTATTGTTCCTACCCCTTCAGTGTAAGGGCTATTATTAGACTGGTAAAAGGTTCCCTCTTGGTGGAATGTGGCATTGGCTTTTCTCTTTAATGGATCTATGCTCATGGTGCTTTGCTGAGTATAGGAGGCACTATATCGCTCTCTGGGAATTGTTGAAGAGGTAGCTGCCATTTCTTCAGTAGAGGGATCATTAGATTGGGAAAAAACACCCTCACTTGCAGCCTGGTTCTTCACTGGAATTGTTTGCATCATACTTGTAGGCTGTGGCATCAGGGAATCACTGTAAGGTTTTTTGGAGATTTCCATAGAGTCCGTCGTTGCATCCACAGTGGTGGGATCATCAGTGGAAAGATTGGAAGAGTCTTCTCTGAGAGAAGTGTTTGATATGAGGATTGTGGCATTTCTACTAGCCCAGCATTCATCATAGAGTTGTGACAGTGAAAGAGATGGTGATGACAAAGGCTCTTCTCTGTCCTCTGGGGCTGTATTGCAAATGGTGTCTGATGCCCTGCAAGATGAAGCAAATGAGTTATGTTTTTTCTAAAATTTATAAGAAGGCATCACCAACATCTCTGAAACTTAGAGAAACCTGTTCTCTCCCATGAAATCTGGAGCCAAAGCCAGATGGAGTCTTGACTATAGTTCTGCATTTTCAGACTGATTTTCCTCCTCATATTACCCACCCAGCTACACACACTTCAGAAGATGCAGCAAATATCCCCTGCCTGGAGAGCCAAGGACCTGATTTCACCAATTGCAATGGGACTTGAAGACTCCAAAGCCAAGCCAAGTAATGCTTCTCCAAATCTGACAGCAGAGGACAGTAGGGTAATGTGTAATTAATGCCATGGTATTTTTGGTTACTGCTGGGTCAGGGATCAGAAACAGAGCTGCCTATTTGACTGCTGATCTCCGGTTTGACAATGCACAACGCCATGAAGGCCACGTAGCTAGCTTACACTTGTTCTGTACTCACAGTAAAGCACTAATGGGAGGAAGCAGAGAATAAGTTATGTCAGTTGTAAATTGTACTGTGTAGCTGCCATGAATTTACAGTTCTGCCTGGGTTAACTCCAGTTAGCCCATTCTTAGTTCTTGAAGGAAACTTTATGAGATCTCCGTGCTTTGAGGAAGAGAGAAACGGATGGGGATTGTGAATAATACTGATGGAGCATGTATAGCAACATGAAAACGACATCCTCTGTGAATCACTCGTAGCAAAAATGTCAGTAAACGTTCCTTTGGTGTGAGTAACATGCAGCTCACAGGTCATTTACCTTTGTAGTACAACTCTCTCAGGATCCGAAAGTAGCCAGGAAAGCCTGCAACTGCACTCCAGAGGATTTCCATACAGGTTGATGACGATGCTACCTGATGAGTTGATGTTCCAAGGGTTAAAGGAGCTCAGGCTACAGCTAGGAGATGAAACACAGGAAGAGAGTCACCAAAGGCCCAAGGGCTGGATTGTGCTTTAACAACTGGGGTGTGTAAGGGGTGGCACACAGCCTCTTGTGTTCACTGTGGAGGCAGTAATCTGTTCCTGGCCTATAGCCAGAGCAGAGTACTAATGTCCTGCCCCCATGCTCTAGGAAAACCAACTTCATTCCCACATATCACTCCAGGCTAATACATTTGCCCCCAGTTTAGATTTACTCTCTGCAACAGACTTACATTGAAGGCACAACCAGAATGTAGTAGGAATCACAGCTGGAAAGGAAAAGGATTTTGCACCCAGCAACTTGTCCCTGTTGAAGTTTGTATTTTCTCTGTACCCGGGCATTCCTCTCTGCTTGTATTTCATCCTACGCCCCTTCTGCTCTACGGTCCTCCCAGTTCACTCTCTCCAGTCTCCAGCCTCCTCTTATCCTTCTCCAACTCCCGTAGCCAGTGCTTGCTGATAGTGGATGGGGCAGACTGTGGGCAGCCAACTTCAACAGTGTCACTGAGCATGTTCAGTCTGTGTGAGCATGCTCAGTGCAAGCCAAGCAGAAAATGGGAGGACACAACTCTGTGGGCTCCTCCTCACACATCATCTTTGCCCACCCATGTTTTGTCTTCCTTATTGGTCCAGTGTTACCAGCTGTAACAATATTCATTGTTTTTCTGAAAGATCCAGCTTCTGGAGTCCAGGGAATAATTTGAACATTATCATCAGTTACATTTTCAATGTTCCTGGGAAAAGGGATGGTAGAGTCTGGAACAGAAATGAAAGCTTTGGATGACCTAAGCTAAAGCAGTTTGGGGAGGAGATGTCACAGTCTAAACAACTGTCATGTTGGAGCTTTGGGGACATCAGTCTACAATGGATGACGAAGAAAGGAAATGACATGTCCCATCCCTTCATTTCCATTCCAGTCTTGACCATCACCATTCCTGATTATATTAATCCTCCTGTCTTAGTCTTTGCTTTCAGTGAATTCTCTAGGCAGGTCTTTATTATCATCATTTATTAGTTGTGTGACTTGTGCGAAGGAGTCCTAGTTGTTGATTAGGACCTCCCCTGTGCTGAGCGCTATACAAATGGAACAAAAGAAGGTCTCTGCTGCAGAGTTTATAATCTAAACAGGTATTTCAAGTTCCTTGTTTAAGTATGTCTTAGTTACCATTCCCATCTCTGTGTCTACCCAGCAGAATTTGTGCGCAACCTTAGAAATCATGAAGCCAAAGGAGCATTGCCCATTTACACTAGCAGGAAGTTTGGGCCCCATCAATCTCCAGCCAATCAGCCTTATAACACTTGATGAGAGTCTTTAGGTTAAATACTCTGAAGGGGGGATGGGGAGAGGAGTGAAGTTTTCCCCAAAAGCAGGTGTGATTAACCTGTAGGGCCAGGTTCTCGAGTACAGTCCTGCAGCAAATAGTGTAGTGGCTAGCACTTCTGCTTAACATGCAGAAAGTCCTGGGTTCAATTCCCAGGGGGTTGGACTTGATGATCTCCTGAGGTCCCTTCCAGCCCTATGATTTGATTTGATCTCTGTGGAAGACAGTGGCGTTGAGAGGGCATTGTGGCCTTTAGAGTTCTATGAAACAGACTTTTCTAAAACACCCGTCTGCCCAGGGGAGGAAGCAATCTGGAAAGTGCCGGACGCTTACACCTGCCAATAGCTACTTGAGGCTCTCCAGCTCATTAAGACAGCTTTTGCATCATGATGAGAGTTTGGCCCACTGGGCCAGATTCTCTGCTGTCCTGGTGCCCACTGGCTGGCAGCAAGAATGGGAATTTGTGAAGAACTCAGGTTTGTGTCTGATGCCGGGGCCGGTTCTGTGGCAGTGCTGGTGAAATTTAGAGCGACCATGAAGCTTCTCTAATGCGCTTGTTGGCTGTGGCCCCTGCAATGTACTCCAGCAACGGGTGCCCAGCAGGCCTTCTACGCTTGAGGCTCCAAGGGGAGTAGCCTAGGGTCTGGCTGTGCAGCTCCTCGCCGGTGGGGAACTCTCCGCACAAAGCAGAGACGTGCCATTTTCTGGCATCTGTGCCCCAGGAGTACAGACAAGGCAAGGCCTGGGTCTGCTGTGTCAGCAAGACCTCACTGGTATTCCACGAGGTCAGGTTTGACACGGCAGCTCCCTCGTCTCCGTCTCCTCCTCACGTGACCCTAGGAAGTCTGAGAGGCAGCGCGAGCCCTCCCACCCCCAGCTGTCACTATACACTTTAGCAGCCACCAGCGTTTTACACATGGGAGAAGAAAGAAAACACCTACTTCTGGAAGGTGAGGAAGGTCAGTTGAGGTGCATCGTCAAATATCTCCGTCCTCACCCTCTTCAGGGCATGGGAGTCTTGGCAATTCAGTTCTCTCAGCCTGGGCATGAACTTGAACACATCCGTCTCAAGACTCTTCAGCCTGGCCATCCTTGCTAGGTGGAGCGACCTAAGGCTGGCCAGGTCTTGGGCCCACTCGTGCTGAACTGAAGCAGAGAAGAGCTCGATGACTGGCTTTGTAAACAGAGGACTGTGCAGGATTTAGGGAGGACCAATAAGCAGGCAGCAGTGGGTTGAGTTTCACTGACAAACTGATGGTCCTTTTAAGCACCCCAGTTTCTTTCCAAACATCAAATACAATGAAGAGCCACATATGAAACAAATCCAATGAATAACTCGCCTCGCAGCTTTGGCTCCAGTGAGGCTGGGCCCAGCTTCCTGCTCTGGATGTTGCAACCTGGCGCAGAGGATCACTCGCAGCACTGCTCACGTGGGGCCTGGCTGGACCCTCTGTCACCATGAGGGTACAGACTGGAGTGAGTGGCTCTGGGCATTGCAAAATTGTGGTGCTGAGCTCTCCAATTTGGCTTGGCCACATCTCTGTCGTCATAGCAGAGGGGCAGCTGGGCTGAACGGGAGTGGTGTGTGACCCTGGGCACCAAGGCAAGAAGCTCAGAGCGGAGAGCTGGGGCTGGCCATGTAGGACAGAAGCTGTTGCTGCGGCACGTATAGATGCTGGGCTCCAACCACCCCTGCACCCTAAGCCTCTCATGTCCCTCCCTGGTGGCTCTGACGCTAAGACTGGTTCGGTTTGATCAGGCCCCCCTCCCATGCACACTAAAACCCTAAAACTTACTTTTCTCGAGAAAGGTCCCACTCAGGTCAAGCACGTCAATGGCATTCCTTGCTCTGCGCCCCGTGTCCCCCGGCAACACTTTCATGGCAAAGGCGGAGGCGCTAATCCCTCCGCCCTGCTGGCGTCCTAGCAGCGTAGCAGACAAGTTCAGGAACTGCAGATGTGGATAACAGGAGAAAGCCAGAGGCTGGATCTGAGCAATAGGGTTTCCGGCCAGTGACAACCATTTCAGGTTTGGCAGATGGGCAGCCCGGCATGATGGCACAGAGGACAATTTATTAGCGCTTAGGTCCAGGAACTGGAGACTAGTGAGCGCTCCAGTTCCCCACGTAACATCTTGGATGTCATTGTGCCTCATCGAGAGGGTATGTAGCTTTGGGAGGTTCACGATCTCCACCCCCTGCAGCGCTGACAAGAGATTGGTGCTGAGGTCTAAGGTCTTCAGGCCCCTGGGTAGGCAGGCAGGGAAGGTCTGCAGGCTGCAGTTGTTCAGGCGCACATTGGTCCACGTCTTGTTCCTCAGATCCTCGCAGGACATGCTGGTGAGATTAACATCATTTTCCCAGTGGTCTTGCTGGGCCAGCTGGAAAAGAGGTGCAACATCCCCCTTCGCAGCTGGAACCGCTCCGTCTGTCAGGCCAGCAGCTGCCTCCCACACCAACAGAGACAACACAAGCAGGCGCGAAAACATTCTTCGGCTTCTGATTGCTCCCAATTAAAATACCAGAGCTGTTCTGCAGGGAGGGGGAAAAAAATCCAGCAATACAGAGAACTAAATGAAAGTCACTTTGGCTGCAGAGGGGATGGTTAGCATGGCTGCTGTAAATAGATGGCCATAAAGATGAGGCATATGAGACGGAAGTCTCATCTGAGAAGATTCAAAGGTACATGAAATCTTTCACCCCCCCAAAACAACCCAAGTGTGTCCTCATCTGGAAACATTGTTAGTAGTTGTATTATGTACCACTCACTGACCTTGCCCACAGACCAGATGCTATCGTGCCAGGCGCTGTACAAACACACTGGCCATACGCGCGGCTCTGCCTCCTGGTATACTCAGAACTGAAACCGAGGGGAGAGCAGCTGCCAACTTGGGGCTGGTCAGCACCCAAACTTGACCCCGTCTGTGCTCACCTGGACCCCCCCAGCCCCTGAAGTGCCCACTCTGGATCATGTGACCTAGCAAAGGGAGGCTGGAAGTTGGTTCTCCTTTAGGGGGTTCCTCACGTCCCCATCCAAGCCAAAGCAAATACTGCTCCCATGCGTTCTCCTATCAGCCAGTGCTGTGTGGAGGCCTTTGGGAAACAGAGAATTTCCTCCCGGGAGCATTCTGCGTCAGAGGTGTATGCAGCTCTCACCTGCACTCTGCTGCCTTTCTCCTCTAGTTTGTGCCTCCAGGATCTGATCCTCCCCAGGGAGGAGTCCTCTCTCTTCAGCTGGCGTTCAGGGGTCGCTGAGGAGACTGCACCTCAGATGTGCACAGGATCTGGCCTTTCACCAGCATCGCTGGTTGTTGAACATCTCCCCCCCATCACCTAGTGCTTGCCCTGGGGCAGAGCTGGCTGGGTGTGTATATGTCGCAGTCTCCTTCTCCCACAACAACCGCCTGTCTGCTTTGTGCAACTGCCAGGCTGTTCAGTGAAGAGCAGATCCAGCCGGCACAACACAGCCAGGCGCTAGCTGGCTGTGGTACCTGCATATCCTCCCCCCAGCACACACTCCCGGTATCTGAGCAGCTCCGGCTTTAATGTTTTTGTCTCACATTTCCCACCATCTCAATGTGCTAGGGCTGTTAGCCCCATTGCACAGATGAGAAACTGAGGCACAGAGAGACTAGGTGCCACTTCTTTCCCCTAAGGCGTGCTGGGATTTTCCAAAGGGTCTAAGCAGGTTAGGTGCCTAACTCCCATTGGGATTTTCTTTTTTAATTCAGTGGCAGTTAGGCAACTTCAAGAATCCCACCAGGCCCCTAAACCCTTTAGGAAACCTCTCCTGAAGTGAGTAGCCCCAAGTCACATAGGACGTTTGTGGGGGAGCAGGGAACTGAATGTAGGGCTCCTGTGGCCTCACCTATTGCCCTAACCATTAGGCCATGCTTCCTGCCCCCCTAGCATCCAGCCACTGAACCCTCCTCCAGAAAACTACCAGTCACGGCTGCTGCAGCCCTCACTGGGCCGGGCATTTCCACGACAAACACGAGGTCCTGGGGTGGCTAGCAGTGACTCCCCTTTGACCCGAGACAGGCCTCTCTGCTCCCTGTCTGGGGCTCTGCTCAGCCTCGGGGTCGCCCGCTTCCGATCCAGTCTTGGGAGGAAGCAGAAACCGTCAAGACCTCGTGGAGGCCAGGCCCAAGGGCCACGTGAAAAACGGACCCAGGTGGGTCAGCGCCGGCAGCCAAGCCCACCCCTAGCATCAGCTCACACATACCTGTTGGCCTCCTGCTGCCGACCACGCTGCTGGCTTTGTGCTGGCTTTGTACGCACCAGAGTGACTCCGCTGCCTCATGTGAAGTGCGGGGAGAGATCTGGTCTTGCCTCGCTCCCCCACATGCCAGCTTCCCACCCTCCCCTGCCCATTCTCCTCCCCTCTCCACTCATTTCAGCTCCCTCATCCTTTCCAGCTAGGTGCTGGGGGGACTTCCCAAGGCTGCCTTCCCGGATGGGGCCAGTCTCCCCCCCGCCAGTCTGCATGGAGGTGGGGAGAAGGGAGGAAGAATTTCTCAACCCAGCTCCTTTTCCTCCCCCTACACTGGGGTGGAGGAGTTATTCTCTCTCTACACTGATGCATCAAGGCAAAGAAGGGCTGTTGTGGCCACTTCTCTGCTGACACCAGCCCTGAGATTTCTCAAGCGCCTGATAAAGTCACCCCCGCCTGCTTACATTTCTCCGCAGGGGCCTGAAGACTCAAAGTGCAATGACTGACAACATCCACACAAGGCCAGCGACTTTTTAAAAGCCATTTTACCTGAAAGGAGGCCCCTGAGTGAAATCAAAGGTCTCACCTGAGGCAGGAGCTCAGAATGGGGTGTTTCTTCCCTGTCCCTGGCCAGAGAAAGCTATAACAGCCTGTGTTCAGTTGGCAAGATGGAGGAGGCACTGTTTATTAATTAGAAAGTGTCTATGGCACACAGCTTTGAACTGGGGTAAGAAACTGCCCCGTTTCCATTCTCACCTTTTGTCACCCTTATCTACCTATCTTGTGAGCTAGTTTGTACAGTGCCTTGCACATTGGGGTCCTGGGCATGCCCAGAACACAAACAATAACCATTAGGAGAAGATGAAGCTCTCCTCGGAAGGCACAAGGGACGGGTGTCAACAGTGATGGCACCAAAGTGAAAGGGGAAACAAAAGCAAAGGACTCTGGGTGCTGCTGCCAGCAAGTAACCATCAAAGCCGGGAGCCGTTGCACTCCCAGGACAATAACAGGTGTGCGTGGCAGAGCTGCAGACCCCAGTGATAAAACTTTACTCCATGTAAACGCTTTACTTCCTACAGACCTCAACAGTGAGTGCACATGCTTATCCTGGCCCACGTTTTTCACTATCAGCGCTTGAAAACCAGCGGAGCATCCAGAGAAACAAGAAAGACCTGGCCTCTTAATGGGACTTTGAGGAACCTTGTTGGTGGCTATAAGGTGTATGTGTTGGGCCCTTGGAGCATATGAAGGCTGAGGCCTAAGGCAAAGGGTTTGCTGACCTGGGGCTTGATCCAGCAGCTTCACCCACACGAGCAGCCCACTGAGGTCTGTATTGGTGTGACAGTCACTCAGAGGTGTGAAAAATCCACACCCCTGAGTGATAGTTATTACACCCCCCCCCCAATGTAGCCAGCACTATGTCAGCAGATTCACTTCTCCCTTAAACAGCATCTTCACATTAGAGAGGTGGATGAACTCTGGATGGGACGGCATACCCGGTGGCATAGAGCATCGTCAGGAAAGCGCCACAGTGGCACACAGCTTGCGCCAATGCAGCACTCTGAGTGTAGACGTGTCCTCAGTGCCACTCACTTGATTCTGCGTGGGTGAGCACACAGCTAGGCTCAGGCTTTCTGTACGGGACGAACCAGTGCCTTCAGCTATTCAGGACCTGCCCCTCTTTGCTGATTTAACACTTACAGTGGGATTAGCCAACATGCTCTCCATGGGAGCAGAGCAAGGCCAGTGTAGAGAGCTCTTGAAAACCCCACCTCCAAAGCCTTAAATGCTACTTTTCTCCAACTCCCTTCATCTCCAGACATCCTAAAGGCAGGGAGACATGCTCTCTTCGCCCTGAGCCACCAAGAACCATGGACCATTTACGGTTATTTATGGGCTGTGTAGCTTCATGAGAAAATGGCATAAATCACATCACACTCTTAAAAGGTTGCTCAGATGAACTGTGAGCCAAACTCTGCCCTCACTTTTCACTCAGTCCACACCACGGATTTCACCCTAAGACTTTAAGCATGCAGGCTTTTGAGAGTTGAAAAACAGCCCAGTAATTAGCAACAGGGCCATTCAGTTCAACCAGGGTGAAATCAGTACAGATTCTTGCCCTTTATGACTCTCACCAACATCGATGGGTGTTGCACCTTTACTGGGGCCCAGTTTGGAAAGAAATGGAGCATCATGCTTGCAGGGGCAGGTCCTGTGTTTGTTCTTCAGTGTTCATGCCAGCTTTTGCACTTCAGATTGTCAGCTCCCTAGGGCATGAACAGTGCCTTTTTGTATGTTAGTGCAGTGCCTGACACAGCGGAAACCTGATCTGACTAGTAATAAATAACGCCAGTCATTCTGATGAAGACTCCTATGAGTAGATACTATTTCCACCCCCCTATTTTGAATCAGACACATTGCATTCTGCTGTAAATAGACCATGAGGTCCTCTGTGTGTCAGCTCCATCCACCTACTCTTTCACGTCAGCGTATGCTGTTTCTTTAACTTGCTTATTTTATCCTCAAGCCACAAGCGACAAGGCAGAGAAGGGCCAGGATCTCAGAAAACGCATGGATTTGCATCAGGCTGTTTTTCAGAGCGAGTATGCGATTTTGTAAGCTAAAACAGATTGCCCCTCTGCCCTTCCCTTGATCTGAGTCAGAGTTTCTGATTGCTTGAGCTGGAATGTCGAGGATGAAGGGTGCATTCCAGCCTGACACCCTGAGATAAGCAGAAGTTATGCGGGCGCAGGCAAAAGAGGAGACGGTACCAGGCTGTGAAGGCCTGGAGATGAGCCTTTCCCCACCAGGAAGGCAAAGAATTTTTAAAGGACCTGAACAGTGAAAATATGGGGGGACGCGACAGGGGGACCTGGAGAATTACATCACAGGCCAAAAGAGAAAAGAGGAAATATTTTTGTGAGAGGCCAAGTCATACCTCCTCCTCCAAGGAGCACAAAAGCAATTTATTTAGCCTATGGCTGAGACTCAAGCTCATCTAGACATAAGAGGTGGAGAATCTTTAGTGTGACTGTAGGAGTGACAGCAATGGACCCTACAAGGTGCCATCTCCAGCACTCCTGGGGTGAGAGGCTGGTTGGTACACCCGTAGGTTTCTGAAAGTTCACAACAAGAAGGGAAAACCAGTGAGGAGATGTCCTATGGGCTTCTGTATGAATATACAGGACATCTTATCTGCACAAGCAGGGTGGCACAATTTGAAGGGAAGTATGCGCATGAGTGTGAAATAATGGAAGTTAAAGAGACCTGCATGTTCGACACAGAATTCCAGCATGGCCTGCCTCGAGTACAAAAACATGTATTTATTTAAGAGCTGGCACAGCAAAATGTGTTACAAGCTGGGCTGGGGGGAAATTTCAAAACCTTGTGACACAAACACAGCATAGTATGCAGTTGTTTCCTACTGCCTGTAGTTCTACCTCTTGGTGGGGTGTTTGCAGGACTCCCCCCTGAACGAGTCAAAGGTCGAGTTCTTCTGCAAAATCAACATCCTAACATAGCCTGCACCTTGAACTGCAGGATTAGTTCCCGCAATCACCCTCTGATCGCAACACAGCGGTGGCTAGGGCACAGGAAGAAGACTGAAGTGGCCAGAGATCCAGTCATTTTCCAAAGGGGCAGCCGTGTTAGTCTAGTCTAGCAAAAAAACACAGGAGTTGTGTGGCACTTAAAGACCAACAGATTTATTTTTCATGTGAGCTTTCGTGGGAGAAAATCCCACTTCGTCAGATGCTTCGAAGATCTGTAAGTTCATCCATCTTCGAAGCATCTGACAAAGTGGGATTTTCTCCCACGAAAGCTCATGCACAACAGAGATCTAGTGCTGCCTTTGCCACGGTCCTGCTGGGAGACCTGTGGCAGGTCATGTCCCTGCCTTGTGCCTCAGTTTCCCCATCTGTGACATGGGGACAATGACACTGCCCTACTTTGTAAAGTGCTCTGAGATCTACCGATGGAAAAACCTATTTACTGCTACCAATACCACCAGATCTCGTGCAAGCATTAAGGCCTGGCTAGGTTTGATCCAAGAGTGACATTTCACCAACAGAATGCCACTGGGCCTGATTTTCCCTCCACAATGGGCTAAAGAAAGGGGAGCAGTGCTGCTAAAAGAAGGAACTCTCCCTGTCCTCTCCCTGGCTTTGGTCTGAGATACTCCTGCACAGCTCGCCCTCCTGTTTCAGTCCACTTGACCCCCCACGTGCATACACTGGTATATATCAGGAATAATTCCACGACAGCCAGCTGAGGGGCACAGGAGTAAACCAGACACAGTGAGAGAGGAAACAGGCCCAGCAACAGCCCAAACCACCAACAACTAGCAGTGATTTTGCAGTGACAAGTCCAGCATCCAGGTGCATGAAATCTCAGGGGTGTGGAAGTAGGGCATATGCCAGCTGCCATATTTCCATAAGTGTGTCTGTACCATTTCACTTGTCAGCATTTTATGACTGCATCTGAATTAGTCTGTTCAGTGATCCACCTCTTTACCAGTGGCTGAGCTGTACAGGCTTGATCCAAAGCCCACTGAAGTCAATGAGAACCTCACCATTTACTCCACTGGACCTATCTGTCCAATGAAGAGGGATTTTGTTTTGCTGTTGTGAACAGCACCTCAAAGAATCTCTTGAAACACAAGTCCAAAGTGGTCAGCAATATGGATTTTAGGACCAACATTCCCACAGATAAACCAGATCTCAAGTTAGATAACAGCATGTCATAACTATGGCCCAGAATTTAATGCCACATCCATAAAAGAGAGCAGCACATTTACAAGACTTTGGAGTAATGGTGAAGTAGCCATTAAAGCAATTATTTTAACATCAGAATTAAAGCAGTCCCCAAAAAGATTAATGTTAAGTTGCCAAGATTAATACCTATGCTTAACTTTATGCACGGGAGTTGTTGTTTGACTTCAGTGTGACTCGACGTATATGAATCGTCCAACAAAGGCATTAAGTATGTGCATTACTGCATCCTTAACTGATACTCAGGGCTTGCCAGTTCCACATGCAAGGCAGACCAGAGTACTGAAAGGACCATACTCTGCACAGGACAGGCATTATTTTGTTCCAGTAATACAGGTTTCCAATATATATTCATGTAGCCTGAGCTCTGTTAATCCTGAGACATTCTAGAAAATGGGAAATCAATGGCAGTTTCACCAGCGTAACAGATAAGAGACCGTGTATCCCAGTACCTCCCAATTACTTGTTCAAGATGCTAAAATAGCTCTTCTGAATGAAAAAGGAAAGAACGGGAAATGTCCATCAACAACCAACATAAATACCTTTGGCGAAATCTTCACGTAGCATAAAAACAACAAAGTCTCATTTCCCTCATGTTGATTAAGAGTTGCCTTATTCTGTCTCACTGGTGGTTATTTAACATACGTGGTGGAAGTATTCCCTGCTCTGACACAGGGAAAGTACCCTGTCTGTGTTATTCCATCAGCCAGTGGAAGCAACAGTGTAAGAGAGAAAATCTTACAGAGCTTCTGGTTCTTTTTGCCAGCACAAATAAACATGTTGTTTCACCTCATTCCTGGCCTCCAGTTAATTTATGGAACAGATCTTCATCCAGTGTTTCATTCTGGTCTTTGGAACGAGTTGACAGGAAGATGTAGCCTCCAATGTATTCATGGATGACCTTGCAATCTGCACTCAGGCACGTGAAAGCAATAGACACATTCTGATCAAACTCAATTGCCACCTAAAGACACAAAATATAGCAGAATTCAGTAATGAAAACAAACAAGATCACCTCCGTTCCAGTGCTCTCATGATGAAACCAATAAATACCGGTCATTGCACTACAAATGCCTAAAGAAATAAATAAAATAGCTGACATTGCCAGTAAATATGGTGTGGGGAAAGGATTTCTGACTCTGCACTACAGCTTGATTCTTCTGTTCAGTTAGGGCCCTCTTGTGGTCAAATCTTGCAGCCATGGTTTTACAGCTCAAACAATAAGACATTTAGCAGACCAAAGATAAGCGAGGAAGGTCTCCTATTTTTGAGTAAAACAAACAAGAAGTGTGGTGGCACCTTTAAAGACTAAAATTTATTTATCACATGAGCTTTTATGGGAGAAAAATCACACTTCACCAATGAGAATGTTGCAAGCCACAGGATGATTCTCCTGTGAGTCTGTATACAAAGGAGTGTTATTTAAATGCTTCTCACAATGTCACACACTGAATCCAAGTGTGATTTTGGGGCCAGAACACTAGTAGCACAAAAAAAAAAAAAATCCAGCTGAACCAACTACTTGGGAGTGGCTTTCCTTGCACACAGGGAACTCTCCCGGTGGGCTTGATGTGGCTGCTCCTCACCACACCCTCCAAGACCCTGGCACAGAAGTGGTATTCCTGTGGGGTATTTGGAGCCTCCTGGGCTTCTCTTATCCCTGGCTTATGTCAGGGTTCAGCCTACTCTCTGGTCCCAAAATCTAGGATTCACAAAAGGTGGCTCAAAGCCCTCCAGTTACCAAGTCCTACACTGAGCAAAACTGGGCTGGACCATGATGCTGAAGAATGCTCAGAAGCATTTCCATAAAAATGACACTGTGGACATCCACATTTATTTCCCTCCCCCCCACCCCAGCGACTTATGCCCTGAAGTAGCAGAGCTTGGAAACCAGCGTTAGCCCCGGGATCTGAGAGTCAAGCTGGGTTCCTTTGGCCCCTGATATATCATTCCTAGTAATAAAGATTCTGCCTCGGAAATTTAGAAAATGATGGGTGAGGCAGACTATACCTTCAACTTGCTTGGCTGTCGCTTTACTGGAAAAGCATTAAAAACACGTTGGAGGCCAAGTCTGTTCTTGTTTCACCCGTATCATTCCAATGAAATCCAGGGGCAGAATTTAACTGAGGGCTGAATTTGTCCTTTTTCTAGTGAATTACTGTAAGCAGATCTGACTGAAAGGTTTACAGCAGCAGACGTGTTAAGCAGGTACCATTTTTGCATTTTTCTAAGTGGGCTTTAAGCTGAGTTTTTAGGCTCTGTCCATTAAATTTTTAGTCTCAGTCAGTCTAACATCAAGTCACACAAATGGATTATAAGCCATGACTTCATACTAGGTTTTGGCTTTAAAGCTGGTATGGTGAAAGCACCTTTGGGTGATTGAAAGGTAGGATCTGGACATGAAAACCAGTTCTGATTTTACCTGGCGTATTTCCCAGTTTACATTCCATTGCTTCATACTGGAGAATCTCCACGTTGTGATAGGGTCCCCAGTGGCTGCATCTATCCTGATCAGCCTGTTATAGGAAACTCCCAGCAGATCATCTTTCTTGCTTCCTTTAAACCTGGGGGGAGGGACAACAAAAAGGGCAGATTCATTCTGCAGCTGGTTTCCCTCGGGAGATATTTCACTTGCCCCTTATGCACGTGTGGCAAAAAAGTGGGAGATGCCTTCCACTGCCTTTGCAAAGATTTGCCACCCTGCACAGCACCCACAGCATGAGCGATGTGGGAGGTTGGAGCAGTGATGGGCTTGAATCGAAACCCGCCGATCACAACGTCCTGGAACTTGGGGAGGTTTGGATCCTGCTGTACGGCAATGCATGGAGCAAGGCAAGAAAGCAGGCAGGCAGAATGTGGCTGTGGGTAGGAAAATGCACCAGAAGACTGTATTTCTCCTGAAAATGTAGATATTCAATCGCCAACATTTGAGGGAAATAAAGGAGGCCTGGGTAAAAAAAAACAAACAACTTATTTTTAAGGGATGTGCCAGTGCTGGTCTATGAGCACAGACACAATGGCAGATTTTTATTGTTAACTATTGTTAGTTATTATTATTATTATTTATACTGTGGTAGCAGACTGTCACCCCAATCATGGACCAGAACCCCACTGTCCAAAGTGCTGTACAAACAGAACAAAAAGATGATTCCTGCTGCAGGGTTGCTGATACAAGGACACAGCCCCTTTAAATCTGGGGGTAGCTGGGAGTTGTAATTTCCACACAAGTCACAGATGGACACCTGCAGGAGCTATATAAAGGAAATCTTTAGCTTCACTCTGGAGTGGATGAGGCTTTGAGGTGAGACCAGGGAAAGTCCTTGCGTGGGATTTTGGCAAGAGGCCTGGGGGGATAACTAGGAAAAGCATTTCTTCCCCTCCTTGCTGAAAGCTGGAAAGGACTCTTTTGGCTGTTGGAGGTTTGTGTTACTTTGATCCTGTTTTAGAGCCTCTTCTAAGAAAATAAAGTTGGCCCAGCGAGGAAGGACTTGAACAAAACCAGAATGTTTGGGACAATTTTAACTCTCTGCCTGATGTATTGGCCTATCAGTTTATGAGACATCACTGCACAATTACTTTATCTATGCTACAAAATCATGCATTTACCACAGTTTAGGACCTTCTGGAAAATTTCTAATGAATGTGGGACAAAGTGCATCAAACTGTCTTTACACAAGACAGAAAATAAGAAACGTGCCTTAAAACAGATTTTTTTTTTCTCTGCAGATTTTGCTGTACTTTTCGTGTAGAGCAAATGTAACTCATTAGTCTAAATTCTGCCCTCAGGTGCACCCATATATCTCCATGCAAACCTTAAGATGACCCAGAGCCATTTGAGATGGGTGCTTTAAGCAACAGCTGAAAGTGGAATTGGACCCTATTTGTTCAGACTCAGCTTTGGTAGGCAACAGAGATATGGAAGTGCTGAGAGGTCACTGATTGAATGCAGATACTATTTAATGAATTGCTAAATTGGTGGAAATGCTTAAAAGAAATGCAGTTGCACTTAGAGCTAAAGGGAAAGGAGAACAATGATATGCAATGTAAACTTGAAAACCCTGAGGACAGGATGTTGTTTCATCTTTATGAGTTTGTGTGGTTAAGGGCAGATGTACACTTCCTGTCCTTTTTAGTGGCAGTCAACCTGAGATATATAAGTTACTTAAAATAACTTGTGTATTGAGGTTCAAATGCCTAATTCCCGGCTTGTGCACTGTGCTGAAACAAGGGGATGGGGTCTCTCTTCGAATCAGTGCTACCCTAGTTGCTGGGGTGGTGTTCTGGGATCAAACGTCTTGATTGTCAGGAGGGTCTTCACAGACCCAAGCAGTGGATCAGGAAGTTTGAAATGATGCTGCCATAAGTGAAGACCCATCCAAACTCTCCTTCACTCCTGTGGGTGCCTTACGGCCATCAAAACTCTTATTTTATTATTTACTATTCATTATCTGTATTACTGAAGGAGCCTGGTCCTGAACCAGAACCACATTGCACTCGATGCTGTACAAACCCAATAAAGAGAGAGTCCTAAAACAACATGCAGGCTTCCAGAATTGAAGAAGTCCTTAAAAAAGAGGGTGGGGACAGAAGGGAAGATTCAGTTCTTAGAAATGTGATTCAAAGGCGTCTCTGAAAATTATTGACCAGGAAAACAGCAGGGCAGTCTGACATTGTTCTGGCAATTACCTTACAATGTAGTACGTTAAGCCAAACTCAGGGAGGGACTGCCACGCCTGGATAAAGCGCAACTTGGCTTCCACTAGCGACATCCGAGCCACGTTTTGGTGAGCCTCCAGAATGCGGGTGGCCAGCTGGGAGAGACAGGGAGAACAGAGGGTTTCAGCTGGCAGATGGCTGCTGTGCAACAGTTTCACTGTTTACCTTCAATAAAACGGTGTCTGCTCTGGGGCCGCATTCAGACACAAACGGTTCTGGATGAAGTAGTTGCTGTCCTACATAGACAAGGTGCTGTGTTCACTCTGGCCAGGTCCTGACCTGTGGCCTTGCTCTGCTCAGAGCAGCTCAAGGGGCATAAAGATAGCTGCCTGGCCCTGATCCTCATTCTCTGCTGTGCTGGCTCCTGCACACACCAGAGCAATCTCAAGTCTTCTGTATTTCGTTTGCGGTTCCTAGTGAGCACCGCATAACTAGAGATTGCTGAAATAAAGGATGCTCTAGCCAATCCCCTTCCTCTTGCCCATGTCCCCTGCACAGAGAGCCATGGGTGACTAAAAGATTTCTCTAGACTTGCAGGAAACTCATGAAGCCAGACCTGCTGCATTAATGACAACTCTGCCTTGCTGGTTTGCACTGAGGGAATCCAGCCCATTGTCAAGTCCCACCCTATTTCCTTGTTTTGGCCCAGCACACTCCCCTTCTCCTCCTTTCTGTTGGCTCCAGCTGCTCCAGCTACTCTGGCTTTCCTGTGGTGACAGTGGGGATGCACGGTGCGGCACAGAATTGCTGTGACTTGAGCAAAGCCACTCCTGAGTAATCCTGCTTGAGCATTAAATGTGCTGCCACGGAGCCTGGTGGGTGCTGGGGAAATGGCCCCAGATCCCCTGCAGAGGAGGGCAGCTCAGGTTTAAAGCCTGGTCAGCGGGAGGGTGCGAGCAAGCGAAGTGGGGTCCTTTACATAATGGGGCTGTTGTTACATGGGGTCCTCATTCATGCCCACAGCATTCACTACACTCTAATCTAGAGAGTAATTTCCACAGTTTGGTTCGGGATTTCTTGCACATAGCCAACCAGGGTTTTTCTGGTGTTCCCTGCCTCCTGGGCGGTGACCAGGGGTGTAGCATGGGAGAAAATCTCCAGCCATCAGGTTTTGCCTGGCTGGGGGTGGGCTCCATCCCTTAGCCTCAGGTCTTTGACTGTGCGCTCTGTCCCCCCAATAGCTGTGAATTGGGGTCTCCCAGATCGACCAGGAACATCCGTCCGAGGACTATTGGCTATTTGCGGAGACACAATTTGCCAAGTACATCCAAATGTTCTCCCTCAAATCCCCTCCCCTGGACCAAAGACACCTTCCTGTAAGCTTTGTAAAAAATAGATCCTTCCCCATAGAAATTTTCTGTTTCAAAGCACTCACATTTTCTAAGAAAAAAACAGCTTAGCCAAATAATTCCCAGCTAGCTTTGTTAGTGGGTGGGGCACCAGGGGGGCAGTTCTCTTCCTCTCCCAGTAGAGGGGCTGCTGGAGGACCCCATCTGCCAAGGGTCCAGAAAAAGCCTTCTCCAGTGTCCATGCTGTATTCTGCAGCACCACTCAGGGCTTCCATGACCACCAGTGGGGTTGGTGGTTACTGATTTTGGGGGCAGAGGGATGGCTGTAGGAGACTCCCTGGGGGAAAATGAGTCCTGAGAAGTCAGTCTCCATGCTCGCTTTAAAGACACCAGCCTCTCATTAAACACTAAGGAGAATTATTGTTGTTAAGTTATTCCCGGCTAGGACCAGGAGCCCCTTGTGAAGTTTCTCTCTGACCCCGGGTTTCACCTCAGTGGAGCAGAAGCCTGGCCCCTCCTTCCCCAGTGGCCAGCCCAACATTGACTATGATAGCCGTACCTGTCTGGACTTGCATTTTTTGGCATATCGTGGTGAGACAAAACATTCCGGTTTCATGTCCCTGCTCTCTGGGTCGGAGACGGTCTGTGGGGACAGGGCGCGGCTCTTCATCCTCAGGAAGGAAAGGATGTTATGCACCTCGGGACGGTAAGAGCTATCTGCCATTGTTTTTCCTTTTGCAGCCAGGACACAAGCAGCCATCCAGTACGCATATTGATTCTCCTGCAATAAAAATCCCAGTGGTTGGACATTACTGGTCCAATTGCTTCTTGTTCACATTGTGATCATGCCACACCCAAGACTCATGCTGCGTCAATTAGTTTAGTTGGGCCACAGAGGTAACCGAGTATCATTGCTGCTCTCTGATTGGGTGAGTGTAATTCAGAATCAACTCCCCATATACTCGTGCCTTTCTGCGTTCCAAAGCTGCTTCCCTTGAATATTCTTGGATGTTTATTTGAAATCAGCTATTTGTTGCTATTCCTACTTGGCAGGACATTCCCATGGGACCTGACTGAGAAATGCCTAGTGTCTATAGCTCCCATTATTTTCAGTAGCAATTGTGGGTGCTCAATGTAGCTAGCTTACAGGCATAAAAGAGTAAAAACAAATTCAATATTTTATCCATGTGAATATTTGTAGGAAACTGTCCAATACCTTTTCCTGGCTCGAGGTGGGGCTATGGAGCCTAAAATGCTTTGGAATAGAGCCAGGGGAATATTTTCAGTGATTTTTTTTTTGGACTGGAATGAAAGTTTTTATAAAGAATCATTTGAGTCAACATGTTTTTAGTGTGTCAGGGGGTGGGAGAGTGAGGTGGGAAGAAATCACTCATTTTTCAACTATCCTCCCCATTGCTTTTTTCCAGTGGAAAGAAGTGAGGAAAATAGCTACTGACAGTTTCAAAAAAGGAAACATTTACATTTGTTTGAAACATTTTCACCAGGTACTTACTTGTTTCAAGCAGCTCTAGGTGGGAATAAATGAATGAATTCTGTTTTCTTGTTACTTTATCCCCCATCTTGCCTGCCCACACCAAATTCACCCATTTTGTTCACTGGTGGCATTCTGTCTGACACATAGATTGTGAGATCTTTGGGACATCTTTATTTATCCACACAGGATTGGACACAGGTGCCGTTCTATGACTTTTGTTTCTATGAACTGCCACAACAAACACCCAGAGTGAAGAATTTGCCTTTTGTCTCAGTACTCACATTGTCACATCTCAAATACACTTCGTTCATGCCATCAGCAACAGGAATTAGTAATTTAATTCCAAATTTTCTCCCTGCTACATTTACATCAGGTACAACTTCACATCCTAAATCAAAGAGGGACAAAAGGAAACAAATGTGTTTAGTTACTGTAATTCTGACAATTATGGTCACTGCAGATGGGCTGTGCTGAATGGATGGTACCGAGATCACTGGTCAAGATTTTGAAACATTGGTCCCAAAGTGAGGCACCTAAATGACTGAGCTGATTTTGCAAAAAAGTGCTGTGCACCTGTAGATCTAAGAGCACATTGTTTGACTTGAACCACAAGAATCTGATCAGTGAGGTGTAAAAGATGCTGAAAATTCTCTACATGGTTCTTAGCAACAGCTTAAAGTAGCATTATAATGGAGAGGTGTCTAATAGTACAGGGGAAACATTTCCAAAAGCACTTAAGCAATTTAGGAGGCTAGAGCCAACCTACAAAAGTGACTAGTTTTGAAAATGGGCTTTTGGAATTTGATCCCAAATCTCCTATCATCAGTTTACTTTTTCTAAGGACAAGGGGGAGAACTTGCCTTATTTTCCAAAGGGATAGCCGTATGAGTCTAGTTCAGCCGAAAAAAAAAAAACAAAACAAAAAACAAAAAACAAACAAACAAACAAACAAACAAAAACCAACCAAAAAACAAAACAAAACAAAACAAAAAAACAACCAAGGAGTCGTGTGGCACTTTAAGACTAACAGATTTATTTTTTGCATGAACTTTCGTGGGAGAAAATCTCACTTCGTCAGATGCTTTGAAGATGGGTGAACCTTTGAAGTAGGATTTTCTCCCACGAAAGCTCATGTGAAAAATAAATCCGTTAGTCTTAACCTGCCTTAGACATACAATATAAATATTTAGAAGGAGAGATGTTGCTGTCAGAGGATCTAAGTTCTCTCAACTTCTACTGAGTTCAGTGAGCAGCATTCTGCAAATCAGGTACCAGATAGATCAGGAACAGCTCCTTTTCGGTGGACAGTGAGGCTAGGCCACTTTCTGCAGGTAAAGCCTATATGTTCAGGTCCCAAACATACCAATGTCTCTAAACAGCTACAGGATTAAGTACTACTGTATTTTTCTTTCCGGAGACAACTTACAGTGAGTTCTTGATTAATTCTTCCACCCTATGAAAGAAACAGGGTAAAGGAAAAACAAATTCCTACCTTTCAGGTTTAGCTTCTCAATGGGTTCTCCATGCCCCGCTTCCTTGTTTTTAAAATAAGATATTGAAGTGTCTTTAAAGACAAACCAATATTGCTTGAAGGCTTTTAGTGTTAGCTTCTTGGACCTACAATTAAAAAGGATGTGAATCAGTTTTATGGCTTACAGTGTAACCTACAAACCACTGGGCTCAAATACATGGTAGAGATCCAGGGTAGCTTCACTGGGGTCATTTATTCACTCGCTGTACCTGTGTGAGGAAGAGAAGGTTCATTGGCTCAGTCCCCACAGTCCAGAATAAACTCCAATTTCTCCTGACGTCCAGGTATGTTTACCCAGACTATTGCATGAGGTAAAGAGTTTTATATTAATAATCAATATCAACCTCTTCTAAAAAAGCCAAATGATGCTCTATCACAGAAATTCACTCTTGTTAATACAACATATACATTAATTGCAATACTCCACCACAGTTTCCAAGGTCTCATTGTCACTTCAAAAGTTGCATCAATTGGACTAAATTAATACATACCTAGACTGTAAGATCTCCTGAGCAGGGACCGTCTTATTCTTCAGCTTTTGTACAGCACCTACAGCAATCATGCCCTGGTCTTTACCTAGGGCGCCTCTGTGCTTCAATAATATTAATAATCATTTAAATCCATTTAATTAAACTGGTGTAAACCCCTCACAGATACACACACAAACCAGTTTAACTCTTGCTTTAATCAGTTTAATTCAATCTGGTAGTTTGCCAAGGCAAGCTAAATGTCTTAAACCAGTTCAAGTGCATCTGTGTTAGGGAAGAGTTACAACTATTTGAGTAACATTTTCCAGGACTGTTGCACTTGATGCTTGTCTCATTTATACTGGTCTAGATTCAGGGGGGAGGTTGCTTTGCTAGAGTCCCTCCAGCCTCCCTCCCCTTACCACAGGCTGGGGCTGGGAGCAGTAAACCAGGCAGGCTGCCCAGGTCCAGACCTAATTAGGGTAGGAAACAGCCCTGCTTAATTAGGTAGTGGGGAGCATCTGGCTCCTGAAGCTGCAGGGCATAAATAAGGAGGGGTGTATGAACAGGCTGAAGGGTAGGAGTTTTACAGCAATGTGCTAGGAAAGCAGGCTGGCATTTATGCCTTACAGTCAGGACTGTGTGACTGAATAGGGAACTTGATCACTGTAAATTAAGGAGCATGGGTGGTGTATGGCAAGAGGTGTGGCAGTTGTCTGGTGGAGGGAGGGGATGTGGAGCACAATGCTACCTGAAGGGGTGTGTCTGGGCTCCTCTGGAGCCATAGTGAGTGGGGTTGCCCTGAAATGGCTTGTCAGAGCTGTACAGGCCATGCAGTGGGTTGACTGAGAAGAGCAGCAGCCTGTGAGTGGCTGGCAGGGGGGTGCCTGAAGGATTTTATTAGGGAGCAGGTGGCTCTATGCAAGCACCTGTTGACCACAGCTGTGAGTCCATTGAGTGAAGATGGGGTGAAGCCTGGTGGGTTGGACCTTTGCAAAATGGGCCTGACAGATGACCTGGATGCATTCCTGGCAACTTTTGAAAGGGTGACTGGCTGGGAGAGGAAAGCTTGTGCCTTACATCTTGCTCTCTATTTAGGAGGGGAGGACCAAGCTGTATACATGATCTTGGGAGAGGCCCAAGCCAAAGGCTAGGATATGGTCAAAACCACCATCTCTGACAGGGAGTGAGACATAACCAGAGGGACTGAGAGCTTGTGCTTACAGCCTTGGCACCGTGCATGAGAGACTGGGCAACCTGGTGGTTGAGACAGGCCACCCATGCTATTGAGGAGATCCTGGTTGCTGTGGTCCTCAAATAGTTTTTCTGTAGCTTGCTGCAGGCGATTGAGTTGTGGGTGCATAGCCACAAGCCAGGCTGTGTTTGAGGAGGCTTTGTGTTTAATGGAGGGGTACACAGAGGCACTCAAGGATGGGGGAAGCTGACCATGGGTGCAGGACTGTGGGAAGGAGTCTACCAAAGAAAAGGATGGAACCTGGGGGGCAGTAAAGCTGAAGAGCGGCTCCACTGGTTGTGTGGGTGCCCCAGCCACAGGAAGCAGGATTGCCCAGAGATGGAATATGGTCTGGTAGTTTTTTGTGGGTGGACAGAGGGGTGGGAAGGACCATGAGGGTTGCCATACTCCTGGATACCTGTGTGGCTAAGGAGATGGCCATGAAGAAGGCTGCTGGACCCTGCCTCTACCTGGTTCCTAGTGCAGAGGTCCTCGTAAAAAGGAAATGGTTGGTTCCTGGGGAAGAGATACGGGTCACCTGTGTCCAAGGATTCCTGGAGGTATCCCATGGTGCAGGTGTCCCTGGAGGCACAAGGACACTTCCTGTGGCACCCAATGGGGATGGTGACCAATGTTCCCTCTAATGACTCATAGACTGTGTGCACAAACAATTTCTTTGTGTGTGCAAAGACATTTCTTTGTGAGCACCAGTATTAGCACTATTGAATTTTTTTGTGCGCACTTTATTTTGTCGTGTGCGCAGGTTTCATGACCTGTGTGCGTGCACACATGTGCACAGCTTAGAGGGAACAGTGATGGTGACCCAACTGCCCTACCCAGTCCTGACTGGGTTTGGTTGGGAACTCTCTCCCAGGGGGAATGTGAGTCAGATGGGGGACTCTACAGGATGGCAAGGGGTGCTGCACCCCAAAGAACAATGAGGATCCCCTAGACATGAGCTGGAGCGAGAAAGGGGCAGAGAATCTTCCCAAGAGACACGCTATGGTAAAGATGAGGGGCCAGAAGGCAGGCAGGACCTCATATGTCACCCAGAGAGTGTTTGTCTTGTGGAGAAATGCAAAGCAGGGCCGGGCCCATGCCCCAGACCGCCTAGAAGTGGCTTCCAAAGAAGTGGGGGTGAAAACCCCCAGGAACATGCACAGCCTTTGAGTACCAAGCTGCCCCAGAGCCCATGCAGCGGAGCTAAGGAAGTCAGGAGAAGGAGCGTTGTGAGCCGGTGTTTGGTGCTGGCTCTGTGAGAATAAGGACAGTGGGGGGAAGATGTCCCTACCAGGGAAGAATGCCTGATTTCCACCCAGGGACAGCAGCCTTGGGGACCCTGTAGATTGGGCACAGGGAAAGAAAGTGGTCCTTCAACTACCTCCCATGTGAGACCAAGGAGGGACTGAGGTGGGTCAAGCCTGGTGGCTTCTTAAGGGAGGAGGACAGCAGTGAAGTGGAGGTAGCTAGAGTCCCTCCAGCATGCCCCCCCTGAGCTTAGGGCCAGCAAGCCAGGCAGGCTGCATAGGTGCAGAGCTAATTAGGGCTGGAAACAGCCCTGCCTAATTAAGTAGTGGGGAGCTCCTGCTCCTGAGGCTGCAGGGTATAAAGGAGGACTGGCGAGAGGAAGAAAGGGGGTTGGGGATACAATCACTATTTCAAGTTAAATAACAAATCTGTTGACTTCAGTGGTGAAATGCTTCATGTCCTACTACTAAAGCCATTATTCACATTCAAGAATTACAGAAGATCACTGTCCACTGAGTCCTGGAGCTGGTTGGGAAACAAGACTTTTTCCAGCTAGGAAATTCTGATTTTTTTTTAATCCAAAACTTTCTGGCAAAGGGCAATATTTCATTTTTTCTGAAGGGGGTAACCCAAAATTATAAACCAAAATCAGCAAACATTTCAAAGAAAGCAGATTTTCTTTTAGTCAAAAGCCCCAATTTTCCACTGAAATAGAAGTATGGACAGAATATTTTCAACTAGCCCTCATTTAACTACTAATAGTATTATTACCCAGGGGAATGCAAGTATTGTTTTCCCACTACGTTGCAGTGACACATGCTGTGATTCAACAGCATCCGTCAATGTAAACAGAATCAGGTTTGAAAAACTATGCATTTAGCAGTGTAACAAAGCAAATACTTTGCTACTAGCTTTTTAAAGGAATGTTTTACATCTAATCTGATTTTCACATACCTTTGAAATGCTTTTGGTTTACTGCGTGATAACAATTCTTTATAGTTAAACATAACCACTAAATGCTGTTTGAAGAAAACCACCCTGTTGTGTGGGGGGTGGAAAACAAACAATGCATTAGTAAAGCCAAGGAACCGACAGAACTTAAAAGGGTTGAGTTAGCTTTCATCTTAACACACCTTGTAAGTGTCATGGCTGTTGAATTGCTTTCTTTACTAGAAATGAATGACCTGGCAAATTTCAAGTGCAAATACAATTGCTCTATACTGTAGGTTTATCTGAGTCATTTAGAAGTGAGGTGACTTCAATATGACTTATCAAGAGAATGAAACTGATAAAAAGTCCACAACGGAAGATGTGCTTTTTCTAAAACTGAGTTCGTTCTGAAACAATGAACGTTACAGTCCTGCAGTTGCTGTGAAGTAGCAATTCAGCACAGCAGTCTACTCATAACCATTTGTAATGTGAGGATGAAATTGTATTTTTAGACTGTTTGCTTGCACAAGTTAGATGTTATTAGGTCTGGCAGAATTCAATTCTTTTAAAATATAATTTCAGACAATATTATTTATTTTCACTTTTAATCAATGAAATTTTCAGTTGTGGGGTGGTAGAAGGAGTCGGATGATGGGGGAGGTCAGACTTTAATTACTGAATGACAAAAATTAAGCTTCCTACCATTAACACAAATTGCCCATATCATGGCTAACTATATAAAATAAATAGCCTCCATTCAAACTCAAATGGTTCTCAAGTAATGTTTTTCTTACTTTGCCCATCAATAAATGTTGCTAATTATCAATAGATCAGATTGTCCATTGGTTTGTGCAAATATGATGAAATCAATCCTGTCTCAACATTTACCATACAAATTTCACCCTTTGAAGCCTAGGCATTATAGACTCGATTTCGCCACAGCATTACTTCAGTTTCAAACTGGTGTAACTCCATCTGAAATTATTTAAATCTGGCTCCCAGTTAGAGTTACCATTTCTAAGCAGCTGTAATACTTAAGTATTTACTGTTAAAATATTAGAAAGAAATGAAAGGTTTTCAGGTGATCCCCTACCCCCCATTTTCAATTTTTGGAGATAAAAAAATACAAATTTAGTTTTGCATTAGGGGGGAAAAAAAGGCAGGAAAAACTTGGGGGGGGGGGGCCAAAATTTATGAAACGTTTTATTTAGGAAAAAAGGCAATTTGTTTTGACAAAACTATTATTGATGGAAATTTTCAACTAGATCTTCAGAAGATGTAAATCTGTATAGCTCCTTTGACTGAAATAGAGGTAAAGTGATTTATACCATATGAGTCTGGAAAAAAATCATTAAGAAAAAGAAGCAAAAAGAGACATCATGCCAAAGCATCAGTTATGTAATTTGTTATAGAGACTTATCAGATCTCTTCACTGTTCACTGCTATCTTAAAAATTATTACAGATTCAGAGATTTCAAGGTAGAAACCGACCATGCCATAGGGGAAGGCAAAAATCATCCTGGGCCCCTGCCAGTCTGCAAGTTCCCTCCTGACCCCAAATATGGCAATCAGCTAATCCCTGGGTTTATGGGAAAGACTCACCAACCAGATACTCAGAAACAAACTCTCTGCACCAATTCAGAATCTACCCTATCTAATATCCCATCACAGGCCATCAGCATATCTACCACCAGTAGTCAAAGATCAGTTAATTACCAAATTAGGCTGTCCTATCATACCATCCCCTCCTCGAATTTATCCAACTCAGTTTCGAAGTCAGCCAGCTATTTTTCCCCCACTGTTAATTATTATTAGTTAGAGACCACTTGGACAGAGGGAAAAGGTGCTCAGAGTGAAGGAATCTTCACATGTATAGCTATGTTTTTTGTTTCATCTGTTTGTATTTACTCACCTAAATAGCCTGAGATTATCTGCAAGTTTCGGTATGTCTGTAATGTCCTCCTAAGAATAATCAAGAATCATTTCATTACAACACACTTAGTAAACAGCTGTCACACCAGGCAGATGCTGTCTCCTTACCAAAGCTCTCAGGATATAAAGCAAAGATATTTGGTTCAGTGACTTCAATGGGAGCAGGCTCGGGACCTCAAATGACATACCAAAATGTTATCCTTTTTTCCACCTTCCAACGTCACTTCCAGATTGGAAAGCGCAGCCTCCACTTCATCGACTTCAGATTCATTTGTGAAATTGTGTGCCTCCGATGACAACGATAGCTTGCTTAAGTGATACTGTAATGAAATACAGAGAGTTGAATTGAAAGGGCTAGTTTATGTCAAACATATTTTAAATATCATGGGTTACTTGGAATCAGATTCAGAAAAGAGAGTAATTGATTTTCTAGGGTCTGGCGTGGGCCTTCATAGTGAGAAATGAGGGTGAAATTTCCAGTGATCTGTAACACTAGGATTTCTAATGCAATGGCAGCCAGAAAGCTTGTGTGGTGGTTGACCCTGGGGCTCTCTCACTCTTCGCTAATTCTACCTTCTGTCAGGGCGCTCCAGTTATTAACAGACCTAATCCTGTCTCCCCTACCCCCACAAGTTTTTCTGAAAGAAGTATTCTGGTTTGAACAGGAATTAGGTTGGAGAAGTTCTATGGCCTGTTGGGATGGGATGTCCCTCCCCCTCCAGGACTTGCAGGAATTACGGCGGCCTGGTGGCCCCATTAAATGCCCAATCCATACCTGGAGGAGAACTTAGGAAGGCTAATTAAAAACAAGGCTCATTTGGACAGGGGCAGCTCAATAGCTGAGACCATTTGGGATGAGGCGCAGTTATGGATCCCAGATGAAGTCACCCTGGAAACTGAAGAGCCTATGAAAGAGGAAAAATGCATACAAAGGACCTATCTACACTTACGGAGCTTCACTTACACTGCGATAGCACTTAGGGAAGAAGACCCTACTTATACCGAAGGGAGACCTTCTCTTGAGGGTATCCACCTCCCCAGTGGTGTAGCTAAGTTGATGAAAGAAGCTCTGTACACTGGAAATTAGGTCAGTATGACTAGGTTGTTGAGGAGTGTGGATTTTCCCCTGAGCAATGTAATTACACGGGCATAAGTTTGTAGTGTAGACCAGGGTAAAGTAAGAAAAGAAAAGAATAAGAGCAGATGATGCTATTAGCCAAAGAGCTAAGCAAGCAAGGAAATAAACCAAAGTGTTCTGTACTGTAAGATCCCTAGCCAAAGAAATAAGACCAGGTGATGTTAACCCTGTGAAAGTAGCTGACTGGACTAAAAAAAGCATCAGGGATATTGCAGGAGCTAGGAGGTTGTGAGGTGGCGATCTTCTAGCTGAATGTAGAAACAAAAAGAAAGCTGATAAACAGCTAAAGCTGAAATGCTAGGGACAGATAAAACAAGTAACCAACTACCAAATACGAGACTGAAATAAAGGGGTTAACAGATGCAGTGCCATGTGGGCTGAGGCAGGATGAGATAACCACAAGCACAGAAGATAAAGTGTTAGTAGGTAAGTGATTAATTAGTAAATGAAGCTGAAAGAAGCCATCCAAAGCTGTACAGATTACATTCAGGGGAGGGCTCTCCTTGGGAAACTAACACTGGGGTTTCAGATATTGAGAACTAAGCCATGTAGTCCACCCTCCCTTAAGGTGTTAAAATGCCAATGATATAGGCCCATAGTGGCTGTTTGTTCCTACTAAAATTGTATAGAAGGGACAGAGGTCAAATGTAGTGAGTGTAGTGATAAACAGAGTGTGGCATCTAGAAAACATATTGCAGCAAGTCAAGCTAAAGAGTACAGAAGACAAAAATTGAAAATAATGCACCGGTGAAGGCTGTAAGATGACTTTCAAAGCATCAGGTGGAGAAGAAAGAGAAACAGCACAGAAAAAAGGGAATTGAAGACCCAGCCTAACTCTGTGAAGAGTATGATTAACACCATAAGGAACTGGTGACGATCTATTAGTAATGAGAGAGAAACCATCATTGCATTTATCATAGATGCGATAAATTGTACATCATAAATGGGGGGATCAGAAAAAAATGAAAATTATAACAAGAACTCAGAAAAATACTTGTACATTAGCAACTTGTCACTGGACCATATTCATGACATTTTGAATGAAATTAATGGTCAGAGACGACTAGTATGGGGACCTCAATCTTAAGTTGCATGCAACACATCCTCAAGAACTAACAGAAAATGTCCTGGAAATGAAAACTACTGCAGTTGTCATGTATCCAGGAAACATGTCTGAAAACAAGGTAGAGGAGATGGTGTTTGTACTTTCATAAGGGAAAGATTAAACTGCAGAGCAGTAGAGAATGAAGAAATACACTATATAGTATCCAGGGGGTAGTCATGTTAGTTTAATCTAACAAAAACAAAAAAGGAGTCCTGTGGCACTTTTAAAGACTAACAAATTTATTTATCGCATGAGCTTTCGAAGTGGGATTTTCTCCCACGAAAGCTCATGCGATAAATAAATTTGTCAGTCTTTAAAAATGCCACTGTTTTACCATTCAGTATAATTCTGTTGCGATCCCAGTGCAGAAGAGTGATATTTCTTTAAGGATTTACAGCATCTATAACCTATGTGACAAATTAGAAAGTTCCAAGCTACAGGAGATAGTGAAGAATGCTAAAAGACCATCTATTATACACAGCAACCGAAACAATGACAACAAATCATCCATAAAAAGTCAGACAACAGGTTGTAAAGAGGCCACAAGATGACCACCCCCAGAGGAGACAAGATGGCCGCCCCCAGAGGCCGCAAGATGGCCGGCCCCAGAGGAGACAAGATGGCTGCCGCAGGGCTGTCACTCACACCAGAAGGCCAGGGGCGGGACAGGAAGGATAAAACCAGGGCCAGGGAGCTCAGTTCAGCCCTGGCCACTGGAGGGCAAGGATGTCTCTCTCCAGGCTCCTCAGAACCGGCCCCTGCCCCGGCAGAGGAGGGTCGGGCCTACCCAATGGACGCCAGCCCCATGCCGGGAGGGCTGACTGGGGCCTCCCATGGCGGGCGTCCCGTGGGAAGACCTTCCCCCACCTGCAGTGGACAGACAGTGGGCCCAACGGGAGCCGCGGCCCCCCCGATGCCCGGGAGGCTCCGGACTCCAGAGAAGGGACCCCAGAGGCGACCGGGGAGGACCTGGAGGAACTGCCCCTGGCTCCGCCAGAGGTGGGCCCCACAGAGGGAACGGCCCTGGGGGAGCTCCCTCGGACCTGGTGACGCTACACGAGCTACCCCCCTGAGGAGATGGACGTCAGCCTGGGACTTTCAGACCTGCCACCAGTGGACGCAATGGAGGACTTCTACTCGGTACCGCTCAGCGAGTACCCCGAGGACGTAGAAGCTACGACAGACCAGGTACTAAGGATAGAGTGGGGGAGGAATAGCCCAGGGGAGTTGCACATCCCCCTATCGGGGTCAGCGTGTTATGGCTGGATCCCCGCTGACCCCTTGGTACCAAGGCCAGGCCGTTGCTAGGGCCCTGGGCTGGGACACAGAGGAGTAGGGCGGGCCTGTGTCCTACCCCCCTCGTGTCCCCTTTTTCTCCTGAGACGTTGATCTCAACACTACCCCACCTTGTTTAACCCCAACTGCATTGTGACTCGTGGATTATATGCCCACTTATGGGCATAGGACTCTGGGTGAACTGTCCTACCCAGCCTCTAAGCTGACAGTTACACCCCCCCCTCGTGGGGTGGGAACCGACTACCTGCTACCCGTCCCCCAGGGAGGAGACGGGCCAGCAGGGACACTTGAGACGTTAACTCCTCTAACCGCCCACCAGGGACGACCGCCAGGTGGGCTGAACAAATGACGCGCTTACAAGCGCCCACACAGGTAAACATGGGACATTCTTTAAAAAGTGAATTGCTGAACAAAATCTAGTGGCTTTAAATGGTGAAACCCCAACTTGATTTAGCAGCAGGCAGTGGTTTTTCCATGCTTAGATCTGAGAATTGTCAACAGCAGATATTAATAAATGCAACTAGCAAGTATATAAGGAAAAAGGAATGGGAAGCATATATGTCCCCAGACTCACTACTTTTCAAGGGAAAGGTCAGACTGAAAGTAATGGAAAATTACTCACCTGTAATTTTAAGAAAGGTAACTAGGAGCTATTATAAATGTACTGAATTTAGGAATAATCATTGTGTGATTGATGATAGAGAATTTCAATGATAATGTGACAACGGGATTAATAGTGGCTGCTATTTAGTCCTTCCTAGAATATTTAAGTACCCCAAAACAAAATCTCACGTCCAGGGTGAAATGAGTGCAAAATGGCAGTTGAAGAAACAAACAAAGCCTATAACAAAGCAAAAGCTACAGTGACTTGTGGAGAGTAAATGAACTATTAAAGGTAGTAAGACAATAGCACAAAGAATTATAAAAAAGAAATCAGAGGAAGATACTAAGACGACAGAAAATATACAGGCAAATTACAAGAATGAATACAATTCAGATCAAGGTTTTGTCTACACTACATCATTTACACTGGTGGAGTTGCACTGGTGTTACTGCGTGGCTTTAGCACATCTGAGGAAGATGCTCTAGGCCAAGCAGAGAGCTGTCCCATTGGCTTAATAACTTCTGCCTCCATGAGAGGTGGTAGCTGTCTTGGTGGAAGAAACTCCCTTGCTAATGTCGCGCTGTCCACTGGTGTTTAGGTTGGTATAATTTATGTCAGTCGGGGGCATGGATTCTTCACACCTGAATGACATAGGCTATATCTACACTACAGCTTACTTCAGTATAACTTAAGAGCCATACCCTGGGTCTTATTTAACACAGTTAGAAATTCTGATCATGAGAAAGAAGATGTCTAACAGAAACATTTCAAGGGGGTGAATAAAAACCAACACTAAGTTTCCCATAATCATAAAAGACAATTAAATGAAGAAATTCATCACCTGTCCTCTAGTTGGGAGTAAACATGAAGATGCTACAGTGAATGAATGGTTTTGTACACATGAACTTGAGAAAGCCATTGATGTCAGCAACAGTACATCCCCAGATAAAGATAATATCCGTAACCATGTTTAAATCTCTCTCTGAAAGCAGTTTGAGGGTTATCTTGGAATTATTTAACATTAGAATGGAAAAAGGAATAATACTGCTAGGGTGGAAACCCACGCTAGTACTTCCAATATGAAAACAAGGCAAACTAGCCACAGAAGTTCCAAAAGGAAAGGTTACAGGGGAATGTAAACTCTTTGTAGGGAGAACAAAACAGATGTAGTTAAAAGGTGTAATATTTGATACTAAATTACATTGGAAAAATCCTATAGATCAGCTGTTCCCATCCTTTTTCTTTATGTGGACCACTACATCGTCTTCAAAAGATTTTGCAGACCACCACGAAAGCAAACCATTTAAAACTTTTTGTAATGTAGCCTCTGGCTGACGGGAGTCAAACTTGTGTATCAAGGGGTATTAGAAAAAGCTGCATTTTTAATAATTTAATATGCTCACTCACAAACATATTGCACTCATCACAGTACATTTATCTGAAGTACACTTACCTGCAGTAATTCTCTCTCCCTCCTCATGGACCACCTGCAGTAACCTTGTGGACCAGAGGTGGTCCATGGACTACAGGCTGGGAACCACTGCTATAGACTGTGTCACAGATATATGTACATGAAGGGTTAACCTGCTTAAACATCTGGCTGGAACTAACTGGAAGGCAAATAGGAAACCATTGCTAATCAGAGCAGTTATTGACTATGGCTGTCAAGCTTTTGGGCCATCATCAAAATCAGATCTTAAAAAATTAGATTTAATACAAGCACAGACACTGCGAATGAAAGTATTAGATCTAACTTTCTGGGCCAAAGTTAATGGGAACTGAAACAATGAAAGTCGAAGTGTGGGTGTGGGAATTGAAAGACAAGGAAAAGGTGAATGAAGTGAAAACTTCCAGTCATGGGAAAATTAGTAATGCATGTAAAGTCACATGTCCAAATATTTATATTTATTTATAAAGTGAAGGGTAAAAAAAAAAGAGGTAAAAATGAAGTATACCAGTATATATGTATACTCGTATAGATGAAAGTATACTAGTATAGATGAAAAGTGGAGTCGATTTCTTCAAATATATGAAGATGGGTCAACAAAAGAAAAACCAGGAAGAGAACTGTATATTTTTTTTACCAAAATTGGGAATCAGTACCTGTAAAAGAATATCTGACTATGCAGCCGTTATGACAGCAGAATTAGTAGCCCTAAAATGAGATTTGGGCTGTACGCTGAGCAGCAGTGGTAATTTTTTCAGTTTCCATCTCAGTATGCAGAAGTAATTAGATTAATGAAGTTATACTTCTGATAACAGAGGTAACACAGATGGGGCTACACAGAGCTTTGAGGAATTCGAATACCTTACAAGTTACATTACGTACTTTAGTAAAAACACTGGGAAATGGAGTATTATCAAAAAGGTGGTGTTCTGTTACCTGAATGATACAGGGCAGAGAGAACGGCTGTACCGAGGAATTAGACAGTGGCAGGTACAAACCATTCAGCCAACTCTGCTTGAACATAACAAAGAGAGAATGAGGAAAAGAAAGAAGGGGGCTGCGACAAGAGGGAACTGCAGTCACTCTCAGGTACGAGACAGCCAAGGTTCAGGACTGTGCAGGCCTTCATTGCTTCTTGTAGGGTCTCTGGGCTGGAACCCGTGCAGAAAGCAGGCCTTGGTTTTCTTACGAGCCACTGAGCGGTGGCATTGTTAAGGGCAGTCAGCGAAGGACTGCCTGGGATCTTGACTAGATCCCTGTAATGATTAAGCCTTCCCCTCAGAGGCATCAGTCTCTCAGGACCCAGACAGCCACATCACATGGCAGGAGCAGGCGACGCCATCCATGCAAGCAAGATGGGAGCGTGACACAGTGAGCAATTTCTGGAGGCATGTTGGACTGGCAGAGCTAAATCCCACAGGTGGCCAGAAGGAGGCGCTCTGGCAGTAAGTAGAGCACCCTGGGACACCCCTGTTACACAGGACATCATACAAGATGACTGCAGTGGTCCATTCTGGCTTTGGAATATATGAACCCATAAATCCTGGCTTCAGACTCTGGGGCAAACTAGATCTAATTCTGCAGCAAGCCAGCAGGCTTCTGTGGCTCTCAGAGTAGCCAAACTTTGAAATCCATGGACGCTCCACTTTAAAACAAAGGGGTTTTATCATCGATTACTATTTACAATAGGTAGTGCAGCTCTCACAGACTAGAACTGCACACTGCTGTAGGACCTACACCTTGTACTATTTATTCACTTGTTACATTCAAATGCGTTTTACGCTCTTCCCACATTTTCAGGTTCCAGCATGCTGCAGATTTTCACATTGTCAAAACCTAACTGCACTGTAGATGCCGTCAGAGGATATTGGCAGCTAGTAAATAAAGTAACACTTCCCTAGAACTCCTCCTAGAAGAAGCCATTATTCAAAGGCTTGAGGCTGTTAATGCTGAAGAAATGCTTTCTGAAATGGAAAACAGAGAGCTGTGATTTAATGCGGCTATAGTTGCTTTAGAAACCGTTACATAAGGCATCTCTGTAGCACATAAATAATAGATGCCATTCTAATCTGAGCATGAAACACTTGACATAATCCAGTAGATTTCAGAAACAACTCTAAGCACAACTGAAAACAGCTACTCAAGGAGACTAATTAGCCCTTCTGCTTTCCATTACGGACCTGCCCTAGCTTGTGACTATCCCTCTTAAGAAAACCGGTTTTGTAACTAGAATCAAGTACATGCCTGTAATGCAGCAAAGATCAACATTTCTTCCTCTGTGCAATCAATTTCTTCTAATAGGATGGCCCAGCGGGCTTGTTCATAGAGCAGGTTTATTCGCACGGCATCATACTGTAGGCAGAAAGATAAAATGTTGCCTTAGGTCATGTAAAAAATCCTTGAGTGAAGGAGACAATGGATGAAATGTAAGCCCCACTGAAGGCAAAGGCGAGCTGCTCATTAACTTCCATGGGCCAGGATTCACTCCACAGGTTTTAATCAGACTAGGAAGCACATTGTGACTTATTTAAAATGCTCGAATGGAAAAAATTAGTTCACAAGCAACAAAATAACCATAAATTCTCAAGTGGCATAAGCTGTACCACTAAAATTTACAGTGGAACTTCACCGACATACACCAGCTAAGGATCTGGTTCCAGTTCACTGCTGTATAAAAAACCAAAACGAAACAGAACTTGATTTATAACCTTTGTGCAAGCCCCTATCAATGGAAATAAGAACAACTAAGGGGTAAACTTACCAAAGCACACAAGTAACTTTAGGAGCCTAAATGCTGGTTTCAAAAGTGACCTAGGACTTGAGAGATGCAGGCCCATGAAAAGGCAATGAGACTTCAGTTCCCAATGGAATTTCAATGAGAGATGGGCACCTACATACCTTTAAAAATCTAGCCACAAGTCCCTTTTGAAAACAAGACTTAGGTTCCTAATTGCCTTTAAAAATTTTACCCCAATTATTCTTGTTGCCCACATTGAGAGAATGGCAGGGAATAAGCCCTTTTAGAGGCTGACCACTGCTTTTGGTGGTCTTTGGACCAGGCACATAAATCTTAGAGCCATATCTTGGCACTGCCACCTCAGTGGCTGGAGCCAGGTTGGGGCTATACAGCCTGGCATGATGTCCTGTGTGTATCTTGGGTAGGTTCAATTTTTTTTTTGACGACTGGTTGCTTCTAAGGGGCTGGAGTCTTTAGTGACACACTGGAGGGAGGCCAGAGGGGCAAGTCTCAGCTTTGGAGATCTGGAAAGGGGCACCGTGAGGAATATCCCCCTGGGATGCAGACCCCCTCTGCCATGCAGTGAGGAAAGGAGGAGGAAACAGAATCCCCTGCCACAACCTGCAGAGATAACAGGGATGCACTTGGGGACACCACTCTGGACTCTGCCACTCATGGCCCTCTTTGGACCCAAGCCAACCCACAATGAACGCAGTGGGAGCCTTTCCACCGATTTCAATGCAGCAGGATCAGGCCTTCTGCTAAGGAAGTGGACCTGGATGTGGGAATGAGTGAACTCTTACCTGAAAGATCCACAATGAGCTAAATTCAGTGAATATTAGACTTGAACAACCCTGAATGGTAACTGCTGGCTAAAACGCAAGAGACTTGTGCTGCAGCTCCAGAACATGCAAGCCACAAACCAAGAGAAATGAAAGAAACAAAGAGTTAAGGAACTCTTACTTTTGGATTCAGGTCAAAGAAAGTGTAGTACTTAAAGCGTAAAAGAAGCTGATCATCCTCCTGGATGCCCTGTTCCATAAGCGACCGTGACGAATCCAACCAGCTAGGAAAAAAAAAAGAAAAATCAAACCCCAAGAAGTCAGTTGTGCCAGGAAAACAAGGTCACACACAAAGTTGCAGAGTTACCTGTGAAGAATGAACAGCCTTGGATCCTACAAATACAGGCAAAATTCCCTTACTCAAGCATGTTGCATTTGTGCAAGTGTCTATTTATGAAAGTATTTGAATACAAGAATGACCAGATTGGTGGAGCCCTATAAATCCGTGGATATCTGCAGATATCTGCATTATATCCACATCTGCAGATACAACACGGATATCCGTGAACCATTTTCTTGTGGATGCAGATCAGATATGGATCCACATATTTTTACCTGCACAGAGCTAGAGCCCTGCAAATATGTGGATGTCCGTGGATCTACACATTATATTTGCAGCCGCAGACACAACATGAATATCCGTGGGCCATTTCTTGCAGATGCAGGTCGGATATGGATCCATGTATTTGTATCTGGGCAGGGCTCTACAGATTGGATCAGACCCCACATCCAGCCCACTGTGCTCTTCTCCAGAAGCATCTAGGAGCAGAAGAAGGCTTAATATCCCAGCAGAAGGCAGTTACGGGGTGTCCTCATGCTCACAGAAGTTTCTTCCTGACCCCTATTGGCTAGATCAGGTGTAGGCAACCCCTGGCATGTGTGCCAACAGTGGCACGAGAGCCCATTCGGAGTGGCACATGACACCCTCTGCAATGCCACAGAAATTGTGGCTCCTGCCACTGAAACCCAGTCCGGGCAGCTTCTTTCAGGGGCAGCTGGGGCACAGAGGGGCCCCACCATGCCCACGTTCCAGACATGGTGCAGAAAGAAGATGCCTGGAACGGCTTCTCTCCATGGTGTGCAGCTGCCAAGGAGCTGCTCCAGGCAGCTTCTTTCCATGGCATCCCTGGGAACCCTTGTCCACAGGCAAGCTGCCAAGAGGAGCCACTCCAGGCAGCTTCTTTCCACAAGTGGCTCCTTTCAGCGGCATGCCACAGAAGTGCCCCCTCCCTGCCCCCCAACCTCCAGCCATGGCTGCCGCCAAATTTTCAGGCAGCCGCCACTTTTAGTTTTGGGGAGGGAGCCACTGGCACTGGCTGACAATCGAGGAGGGGCCGGCACAGGGGTTTAAAAAGGTTGCTGACCCCTGAGCTAGATTTTGCTTTAAGCCTTGAAGTATGAGGATTTCAATCCCTTCTAAAATTATTGCTTATCATTTTAGCAGTTGCAGCTATAACTCCCTCCAGCTCCTTTTGCCATCCACAGAGATGGCTAATCCCTCGCTAGTGGCATACCACAGGTGTCTGGCATATGGGGGCCAACCCTACATTTGCACGTCCCAGGCCTCATGTGCACCCCTACCCCCTGCACAGCAGGAGCGGTTCTGGCACTGCCACCCCGGTTGCTACAAGGAGGGGGTCTATATCTGCAGAGAGGTGTGAGGCCTGGGGGAAGACGTGAAAATGAAGGCTCCACACGCTTAACCATTGCATGGTTCCCACCTCTCCTGCTCCAGCACCAGAGCGTGGCACGCCCAGGTTGGCCCTCCATGATGCATAGGGGACAGAGGTGCCCAAAGCGCTGCGTTCCTCAGAGTCTCCTGGGTTTTCCCACCCTTTGCGTGTCATGAAAGACTGATCTGGTCCCCGACTCATACTCAAGGGAGTGGCCCCTCGTCCCACTACTGTTCCCTACTGAATCTTGCAAAGTTCAATAATTTAAGCGCAGCTTCTCAACGCAGGTGCAACTCTTGAAATATATTTAAAAAAAAAAAAAAGCTAAAGTTTTTAAAATGTATGCTAAGAAAAATCTAGTACCTCTCTGCTCTTCCATATTATAGAGAGCTCTGCACTCTGGCTGTGTGGCTTTAAGCGCATGACTTGCTCTGCTCAGTATCTCTTTAGATGTCTAAACAACTTAGAATAAAGGCTAAAAAACAGGATCGCCATCAGCGTGCACGAGGTCAGCTTTTGGGGTTACATACACTGGCAGGCCCCATCTAACAGAAGTGCCCAGTGGTAATGCGACATCAAAGTATGTGCCAATACCATCACATGTCAGCAAAGACATGGATGTAATCTTCCTTTGTGCTGAAGAGCCAGCAGAAGGAGCACAGACATTGTAATTTGTACAGATTTTCTTGAGTAAATTTGTCTCGTCTGAAGTAGTGAACTTGAGACAAGGTGCATTCATGGGAAGAATTACTGATTTGCAATGATCAAGAGGAGGGGTGGGGCATTTTACATGACAGAAACCTAAAAAATGCAGTCTTCCTTCACAGAAAACTTTTGCTGGCTCAGTGATTTCTCTGCCAGCTTCTCCATCATGGCTGAAGTCTGGGCTTGCCCTCAGAGGAGCACGATCAATGCATGATCTACAGAGATGTGGATCTGTTACAGGCTCCACTTACATGGCAACTGCCACCTTGGCCGACACACGAGGGATTGAAATGGAGTCTTCCAGACAGAAGGTGAAAATTTGCAGCAGGCCCTCACTGTTTCACTGGAGAAGGGATCATTAATAGACACAGAGCCAAATTCTCCTCTCAGTTACACCCAGCAACCTTACTCATTTCAGTGGATTTGCAGCGGTTGGATAAAAAAATGCCTTTTTAAGTTATGCTGCTGATCACTTAAAACAAAAATCACTCCCCTGCAAAAAATGTGGTGTAAAGCTAAAAAGTGGGAAGAGTCAACAAAGCATTTATGAGACATGAACTACATCAAAGGACCCTTTTAAAGGCAGCACATGGCTAAATATGAGAGTTACATTTTCCAATTCTGCTCCATTTCCTAGAAGGCTGGATTAGCACCAAATCTGTTAAGCGAGCTCCTGCGCCAAAGAGAAGACTCCTTACCCTGCGTTAAGTTTGGCTTTGTCAGCTAAGGTCCGAGGCTGGTACATTTCAGCCAGTATTTCCGGAGAGCAGCTGGGATGGCTGAAGGCGAGGATGTTGCAGTTTTGTGCTGACAGAGGGCTGTCGCTGAACCAAGTAACGGTAGAGGAAACTGGTGTTCCATTGACAGGATCATAAATGGGTGTCATGGTTTTACTATACAAACCAGGACTTGCTGCAGGTTAAAAACAATACTGTATTATTATAAAGGGAGCTAGCTGTGACCACTAGCCGTAGCTTGCTTGACACTTTCCATTATATCAGTATTTTAAATCCTTCAGGAGCAACGCTGCACCAGAAAAAGACCCATGGCCCAGGCCCCACTCCCTGGGGCTGATTCCACCAATACAGATTTGGTGGAGATAAGTGTTAAAAAATCAGCAATTTGTCTCTTCCTTGCAGCTTTTCAGAAATCCCTGGACACTCCAAAGCTGGGCTCACATTGCCAAACCAGCAGACGCATATGTTGTTTGCAGGACTGAAACCGAGGCTTAAGTCAGTGACCCTTTTTGTTTGGTTTGAGCATGAGCATGAGGATGAGAAAACATTTTTAAAAAAGGAAATTGACTGCAAGACCACAGACTAGGAAGGAGACTCAAGGGCTGGGGTATGATCTGAAACTACTTTCAGATCATTTTCTACAATTTGGCTAGTTTCCTCTTCCTCCTCCTTAAAAAACCCAAACAGCTGAATAAAGTCATCTGCCTTACCTGGTGATCCTGAAATCAGTGGAGAGTTGTGTAGATTTAAAATGTCTTCTGTGACTGGTTCTTTGTTGTTCTTGTCTTTTTTCTTTTTCTTTTTCAAAGTATCTTCTGACGGTTTCAACAGCGAGAGTTCCTCTGACCGTCTGATATCTACAGTGGTAAGGGCTGAAGTTAAGGCTACAGGATCTTATAAGCTAATGGCCATTAATGATCACACATGACGATGTCACTTGAGACGAGTTGCAAAGCCAAGTGAAGGCCATTGATGCAGTGGTGTTGATACGAACTTTGGAAATGGTGGACATTTAGTGATAGAGCCAAAGACCTCAATATATTTAACTTAACAAAGAGAGGCTAAAAGCGTGATGTCTATAACTACTTACATGCATAACTAATGTTTAATAATGGACTATTCAGTCTGAGAAAGGCACAAGGTGGTCCAATGGCTGGAAACTGTAGCTAGCTATGTTCACAGTGGAAATAAGGGGTACATTTTTAACAGTGAGCATAATTAACCATTGGAAAAACTGACCAAGAATTGTAGTGGATTCTCCATTATTGACAATTTTCATATTAAGATTGGATGTTCTTCGATTTGTTCTAGGAATGGTCCCTTCTGCTTTCTGCTATGGTGTGGGTTTGCCAGGATTTAGTTCACTTTTTGTAATAACGTTGATTGCCAAAAGCCATGGTACAGATAGTCCTCTGACTAACACCCATGCAACTGCCTTTGACTACAGTGAGGGCCTTGGTCTTTGAATATCTGGGTTAAAATGGGGACTAGGTGTGCTCTCAGATTAGAGGAGTTTGGAGATTACAGGGGCCTCCTATTGCATAAAACTGCAATAGATCTGACATATTTCAAAACCACTGCTAATCTCTGCTTGGGAGAGAGTCGTCATTGAAATGCCAGTGTCGCTGTGTCTCAGATCTATAGCCTGCTGACAGGGCTGTGTGGGGAAGCAGGATGGATGTCCTGAACCTGAAGAGTGCTGCAGGTTGTCATACACTAAAGTTCACACCCAAACAGTAAGAAAATTAAAACAATGTGTCCGATCAATTCTTATCTCATTTACACTAGTGTAAACTAGGAGTAACTCCCCCCACACCGTGGGATGACATTGGCATAAGGCTGGTGTGAGAGCAGAACAGGGCTCAAACCACTCGGTAGACCACACAAAATAGATCGGGTGGCTTCAGTCACCTACAGCCAACCCCAGAATTCGCACTAATCAGCAACCAAAGGAGTCAGAAGAGAAGCTAAAGAACAGTTTGGATCAGGGAGCTGTAATGATGGAAACCCTCCATGCGAGCCCAACTAGAGTGGGTCCCGACAAAAGAAGCCTGGGCTCTCTTCAGAAAGGGCCAAGCTGACAGTCTGGGATCTCGATTTATAGAGTTTGGGGGCCCACCAGATTATCTAGTCTGACTTCCCAAATAGCACAGGCTATCAACACCACCCAGCCTGAGCCCCACAACCAGAATCAGACCAAGGATCACAACACTCAGGAATCTAACCTATTGTTCTTTGCTGCAGCGCGCTGGAAGGACAGAGGTGCCCCAACACTCGGGGCCCTTGCAGCAACTGGGAATCAGTTATGGAGATGTGCCCAGGTGATCTTAGCAAGTGACCCTCGGCCCATGCTACAGCAGAAGGCAAAAAATCCCCCCAAGGGTGACTGGGGAGAAATTTCTTCCTGACCACCCTTTGAACTTGGTAGAGTTTTGCACGAAGAGGGACCACCCAACCCAAAGGGCCATAGAAGCTCTGAGACACAGCTGCAATCCGAGTTTGTTTCCCTTACTGAGGGTCCTGCAGATGTCACCGACAGTCTTGAACACCACTGCTGAGAAGCTGGCTTTCAGCCGCACTGTTTTCATGTTGGGCAAGCGGAGGCGCAGCATCTTGTGCTGAGTTGTAAAGAGCAGCCTGGCGTCTGCCTGCACCCCGCATTTATCCAGCGTCCAATGGGTCTTCAGGAGCCAGCACTTTTTCTGCTCCCACCAAAGGGCATAGTCCGACCAATCGCGTGAGGTTTCTAGGGAAATAAATAAGGGCATGATCAGTAATGGACTCACATTTCACTCAAAGCCTTGCTTTGAAACACAGAGCTACACAGCAGATGAACAATGGAAATGTTGTTAATATTTGTGCTACAGCAACAGCTAGAAACGACTAAGTGAGATCATGGCGTAATTGTGCTCAACACTGTGAAAATGCCAGCAGAACCTCAGAGTTCAAATGCCCAGGAAGAGAGGTTATTCATAACTCCAAAATGTTTGTAACTCTGAACAAAATGTTATGGTTGTTCTTTCAAAAGTTTACAACCAAACTTTAACTTGACACAGCTTTGAAACACCACTATGCAGAAGAAAAATATTGCTTCACTGTTATTCAGTAGTTTACTGTTCTGCATTTGCTTTTTTTTTTTTTTTTTTCTCCCTCTTTTTCTCCATGCCTGTTTGGGATTTTCTCCCATGAAAGCTCATGCAATAAATAAATTTGTTAGTCTTTAAGTGCCATGGGACTCCTTGTTGGTTTTACTGAACCAGACTAACACAGTTGGCTCCTAATAAGGTGTGTGGTTTTCCGGTCAGTTTAGCACTCTGGTGTTCGTGAGTCTGAGGTTCTCCTGTAGTAAGAGACAATCCCTAGTTCAAATTCCCTGAGGGGGAAAAGGAATTTAAAGAGGGATTTACCATCTTCCCAGGAGATTGACATAACCACGCCTCCATCAATCTTGCTTACTGCTCCTGCTCCACTTTAATAATTAAATATTAGTTGGGCTAGAGAAAGAGCGAGGGTGATTCTGCAGTGCTTTGCAAGTACACTTGAGAAGTGTCAGATCTCTGTTCAAATCCCTTCCCCGCCTCCTGTGGTTAAGAGAAACCCCCTCCTTCAGCTGTTTTGTGTGAATTCACCTGAGCTGGGAGGCAAACTCAGAGGCTGCTGACCAGACTGGGTTCCTGCACGTGACTTGGGCACACGAACACCTCATTCCTGGTTTGTGAATTGCACCAGGGCACAAGCAGGAAATAGCAATTCAGACTCCTGTCTCGAGGCAATAGTCTGCGGGCTCAGGCAAGCACCCAAGCACTTAGGGCAAGGCTGCCGTGTACTTTTCAGAAGGAAAAAGTACCTGAGATGCCAAGCAAGGTTTGACGCGACAGGGTTAGGTAACGGCCGAGTGAATGTTTTCTGCATTGTGGTGGTGTCCACAAAGGCAACATAAGTGCTTAGGTACCTTTGTGGATCCTGCTATGTGGGATTTACTCAAGATCAAGAACATAAAAGTGGAAGATCTAGGTTCAGTTCCCAGCTTTCCCCTTATTACCGATGGGGGAACTCAGGCATAGAAGAAAGAATGGAGTTGCTCAAGGATTCTGTGGCAGAGCTGGGAATTGAAACTACATCTTCCGAGCTTTCTCCCACCCTTTGGTAGCTATTTGCATTGTCAGTGCTTCAAGGCAGAGGCTATCTCTCATTATGTGTTTGTACACACCTAGCACAGCTGGGCCCTGATCTTGGTTAGGGCTTTAAGGTGCTACTGCAAAAAAAAACCAAACAAAAAACCCAACCGAGAGGAACCTCACAAAATACACCTAGAGCAAATTCTGTAAGTTCCCCCATCTTCAAAGCATCTGATGAAGTGGAATTTTCTCCCACGGAAGCTAATGTGATAAATAAATTTGTTAGTCTTTAAGTGCCACAGGATTCCTTGCCTCTTTCACTAGAGCAAATGTGTAGCTGTGTAAGGTGCAGTTTTCTTTAACCCAGAATTCTCTACATTATTGGAAGAACACACTTCCTACAAAGTGCATCTAAAGCAGAAGGTCCCAACCTGTGGCCTGGGAGCCAAAAGAGTCCTGTGAGGGCTTTAAAAATGGCCCATGGCTCCCTGCCCACTGGCTGCAGGATTCAGGTGGAAGGTATTGCAAGACTGGTGCAGGCTCCTGGTTGAAGATAAGGTGATGAGAGATCAGCACTCCCGTCCCCCTAGCAGTAGCAGGGAGCCCAGCAAAATGCTCTGCCTGGGTCTCTAGGTACTGAGGTCCCTGCTGGAGCCAGAGGGAGCAGAGGTAAGAGACCAAAGTGCTCCACGGGAGTCTGTAGGTGCTCAAATCCAGCGCTCCTCTCCTGGTTCCAGCTGGCTCTCCCATCTCCCTGGCTGCACAAGGGAGCCACTGCCTAGGGACCCAGGCGGAGAGCACGGGGCTACACGATGGATGTGGTTTCCCTGCTGTAGTGAGGAGGACAGGAGAGTCTCCTTGCAGAACTCCTTCCGTCTGGCTGCAGGGGTGGGGGAAGAGACCTGCTGGTGGAGAGTGGCCACCCTTCAGGGTAGTAAAAATGGTATCTTTGGCCTGTTAGCCAAAGAGATTAGGAACCACTGATCTAAATAAGGACCTCCTTCTGCATCATTTACTGACCATGAAAATGAACTAGAAGTTTAAAATGCTGTTGGATGGATAATACTCCAAATGCAGGAGTGGCTAAAAAGAGACATCATTTTGTGTTTTATGGTACAGCTAGATAACAGTGCTCTTCCACTGCTTGCAGCATAGCACCCTGGGAAAGACAGAGAACCTTGTTTGTGGAGAGCGTAGTGGAAGAGCTCTCTGCATTATGGAAAATAGAGAGAACGATATCTATAGTCAGTACTTATTTTAGGTACAGTTGTTTTTATAAGCTCCTTCTTGGCCTGTACGGCTCTAACTGCAAGATCTGGGCTCTGGGAAAATTATCTATTCTGTTTTTGCCCATGCCACTTACCTGCCGCATTACTTCACCTTGCTGCCCCTTTGGTTCCCCTTGAACCTTTTGTTTGCCTTGTCTATTGAAGTAATGGGGACTAGAGGGGGGAATATACACAAACAATTTCAACAACAGCATGCAAATTAATGTTATCTCTACTCACGGATTTGTTCTACTAATTTGAGCATCACCCCGCCAATATGAAGGTCTCCTGAGACCCTAAGAGTAAATTCCTTTTGCTCATCTTCATACTGATGATCGACGGTGACAATGAGCTCCCATGAATTGGATCCGTAGTCATTGGAGGAAATCATCTTGGCCACGTCTACTGTTAATTCTACAGGGTAAAAGAAATTACAAATCAACAGCTGTTAAAAACACAATGCATTTAAAATAAATAATCAGGAAATAAATTTAATGAAGGTCCAGAAGGTCCAGCTGTGGACAGCAGCTGAGAGACGAAAATAGCTGAAACTTGGTGCGTCCTGTCACCTATAGGATCTGCGGAGCCCTACCGAGGCAGACTGCACTCACTGGATTTGAACGATTTTAGCCTCGAAGGAAGGAGAAAATTCTTCACAACCGGGGGTGGGGTAGGTGGGAGAGAGACATGGACCAGTAAAAGACAAGGAACAATTTTGCTCAAGCAAGTTGCCCACTCCCCAAAGCAAATTGGCTGATCATGACTTTATAGATGCTATGGGGGAGGCAGTGACGTTCTCTCACTTTATCTATGTAAATGTATGAATTCAATTTGATTTTATGAACTCTGCATATGACTCTGACCTTCACCATGAACTGTAACTTCCACTTTTATGACATATGATTTCTGAAAATCTGAAACAGGACCAACTCCATAGCTTCACCCAGGGAATTCCACGGGGCTAACAGGCTGAGCCATTAACTTTTAGCAACCCTATGAGTGAGGGTGAGGGACACTGAAGCCAGCAATATTCAAGCCATGGGTTTGGTTTGAATTCATGATTACTCTCCCCGTCCCAGATACCAGGTCCATCTTGGGACTGACTGCAAGTGGAACCAACCATGAAACCTGAACCATTTCAGCGGACTCATCATCCATATGAATGCTAAAGCCACTGATTATCAGTTCTGGCACCTAGTTCCTCTCCTTTCATCCCTTCACTTTGGGTTATAATAAAACCTGTTTGTGTTTAAAACTGGAAGAGAACCTTATGGCCCCAATCCTGCAATCATACTTTTATGGCTGAAACCTCGTATTGGTGTTGAGAGGCTTTGACAGAGAGCTTCCCATAGGCCCAGAGACCCCCGGCACAGGGCCAAGCACAAGTCTCTGGGCTCTCTGTTGGGCTGCTCTGTAACCTTTTAAGAAAGCTGTCCATGAGCTGATTATCGAAACGTTCACTGGATGGCTACGGTAGGTGACTAATGCAATGTTTGCTGTCTGACTACGCCGAGTGAAATCAGCAGGACTATTGGGAAATAAACAGAGAGCCTAAACAATGACTTGAACGACAACTCAAGGCACACTGGGGGCTGTTAGAAGGCAAGGAGAGAAACACTGGGACTGAGGCGACTGGCTCGATCTCCTACCGAACAGAGTTGGGACAGCAGGGCCCCAAAGCCCACAAAGGGAGAGAACAAAGAACACTAAAAATGATTTTCTTTCTCGAGGTTGGCTGGCGGTTGCTGAGGAGAAGCTGTTCACGCTCACACAGGCACCTTCTGGGGATAACGGAAGAAGTTAGGCCTTCTGGAGGGTGGTAAAGCTTCAGGGAAGATAAAACAGTCTATATGCATGTCAAAAACCCTGGTATTGTGCTTTTATTACTGGAAAAATGAAGCAATGGTTTTGTTTAAGGTGGCTATCTGGTCACTGTGATCCACAAAGGGGAGAAATGCAGGTGCTGACCCCAGTTGGACCTGGTGGCAAAGCACGCTTGATAACACAGTTCTATAGCTCCAGGCCTGATCTAAGCGCGGGAAAATCCCATGATTACACCCAGGAGAGATATGACGCCTGAGGCGGAGTGCAGTTAGATCTGCAGCTGTGACAGGTACTTGTTTTATTTATTTTCTTTAAAGCGTCTCTTCAATAATTTCTTTTTCAAGACAAAGGCTTTGTCTGTGATCATAAAAATGAGCACTAATAGATAACTTAGCAGAGAAAGGCATAATGGATACCAGTGACTGGAAGTTAAAACCATTCATGTTAAAAGTAAAAAAAAAGCTTAAATTCTTAACACTGAGGGTGATGCTTGACCATTGGGAAAGGCAAACAACAGAAAGGAAAAAAAAAACAACTAAGGAGTCATGTGGCACTTTAAGACTAACAGATTTATTTTTCACATGAGCTTTCGTGGGAGAAAATCCCACTTTGTCACGAAGTGGGATTTTCTCCCACGAAAGCTCATGTGAAAAATAAATCTGTTAGTCTGAAAGTGCCACACGACTCCTTGGTTTTTTTGCTGGACTAGACTAACACGACTATCCCTTTGGAAATAAACAACAGAAAGGTTGGATTCCCCATCTCTTGAAGTCTTTTGGAAGACAAAGTTTAGTCACACACAAATACTAGGCTCAAAGCAGGGCTAGCTGGGTGAAATTTTACAGTGGTCAGACTAAAGATCAACTGGTGCCTTCTGTCCTTATATACAAATGAATTAATTAAAATCAGAGGTTGTAAACAAAACGAAAGCAATAACATAACAGGGACCAGTAAACTGCTGGGAAACAGAGGTGCACAGTTAATAAAGCGTAGCCGTTAATGCTCCAAACTTGACATCCTTTGATTAATTTCAGGGTAAATAAACTGACATGCAGCCCATTGGTGCTTCCTGTGCCACCACGGGGAATTTTGTTTGTTTTCTTACTAGTGGAAAGGGGTTTGTCATTAGTTTAAATGCTCACACAGCAGCACAAACCACCCAGAAATACTAATGACAACAAATGAGCTATGTTTACGTAGCTATTTTGAAGGAACCTATTGCTTCGGCACCAAAGAGCCAACACCAGAATGCACAGCACCGATTTAAAAACGTGACATTTGTGCTAGGAAATCAGGAGTCAGACACAAATCCCTCAGGATCCAGCTTGCTCCTACACTCCTTAAAGTCAACATCAAAACTTCCTCATACTTCCAGGAGTGCAGGATCTAGCCTGAACCAGCCACTAGTTACGGGCTACCCCAGCATAAGCTGACCAGATACCAAAGCTTGGAAAGGAGGACAGAGAAGTACAAAAAGGAGGACATTGCAGGACACATGGAAAAAATGCAGCATTAATGTCATATTCTTCTGTTTTCAGGGGGCCCTGGAATGGTTCCCCCTAAAAACAGGGTGTTCTGGGGCATTCCAGCATACTTTAACCCCTATAAGTAAAAAACCAGACAAAATCACGTATTTTTAAAATATCTGCCAGATGGAGGATGTGCAGGTAAAAAGGAGGACATGTACTTTTGCCTGACAGCTGGTAACCCTACCCCAGCAGGACACGGCAGAAGCATAAGACGCACAAACATTTCCTGATTCAAAAGCGGTTTTAAAAAGTCTAAAGTCAGAAAATCTGGCTGCCTCACCTTCCTCCTCCAAGCTTTTCCCTTTGGGAAGGAACTGGGAGCCGGGCTTTGCTCTCCCCACCTTGATCCTGTTTGCTCTCCCACCGCCTGTTTGCAAAAGCCAAGTTTGGCCCCAAAACACCCCTGCCCCCCAGCTTCTCCCTGTTCCCCCAGGCACAGCAGGGACCAAGCTCTCTTTGCCCCCCAGCTGGCAGCTGAGCCATGGGGCAGCTGCTCTCCCAGCAAGATCCTCCCCAAGCCCTGAAATTGGGGGGGAGGTTTGGGGTGCAGAACTGGCTGAAATCTGGGGGGGGGGTAGGGAAATCCCTGCTGTCTCCCAGGATGCAGAGGCACAAATTGTCCCCCACAGCCAGGGCTGCCCCTGCTCACCCCAACACCCCTTGCACACTCACATTCACACTCACTCACACTTGCTGCTCTCCCAGCCCAGCTCCTGCTGCCTCCCTCCTCCTCCAGCTGCTGCCTGAACCCCAGCCTGGCTCCACCCCCCGTCTGGCCGCAAGGCGGGGCTGAGCTGAGCGTGGGAACCAGCAGGGCACAGCCAGGGGGGCCCATGCAAGAGCCAGTCCTGCTGCAGGGCTCAGGGGTTTTCATTGCAATGGGTTTGGGGCTCAAAAGGGGCAGCCCTGGGAGTCTGGGTCAGTAAAACAAAAAAGCAGCCGGGTGGCCCCTCTGCAAGGCTGCCCTGTGCACTCAGGGCAGGGGTGCCATGGCCTGGCTTTGCCCTGCTGAAGGTGACCCGGCTGGGAAGCCTAGGTGGTCTTCGTGGAGATTCGGCGTCTGCGTCTGCACCAGGAGTTTTGGTTCGGACTTGCTCGTCTGAACTAAAGAAGCCCAGCGAGCTAGTTCGAATTGACCACGGCGTTTTAGTTTGAGCTAGCCACGCGTTTGAGTTTGAACAAAAGTTTGGTTTGGACTAGCATGCCTGGCTGGTTCGAACTAATGGCTTCATTTGAACTTTTAAAGTTCGAGCTAACCGTTTGTTCACATATTGCATGCGCTGAGTTCGAACTAAAGTTCAGATTAAGCAAGTAAATCCGGACTAGCCACCAGGTCTTGCTAGTTTGGACTCAGCTTTGCCCAGGGATTAAAGTATAAGTCGGCAGGCCACTCTCCTAATCAGGTGGGCCCCCTTCCTGCACGGGTGGGACTCCCTCCCACACAGGTGGGCCCCCGTCCCACACATCCATGCCCCCCCAGCTCCTGCCCCCCCAAATGTCAGCACCCACTTCAGCTCCTGTCCCCAATATCCATTCCCCTGTCCCCAAAATCCACCCCTGCCCCAACACCCCTCCAAAATCCATCCCCAGCTCCCAATACCCACCCCCAGAATCTACCCACAGCCCCCAATACCCTCCCCCAAAATCCACCCCCTGTCCCCAATACCCACTCCCAGAATCCAACTCCTGCCCCCAATATGCACCCCCAGTTCAGGCACCCCCAATACCCCCCCCAATGCTAGCCACGCTGCCCAAGTACTCACGGGCAGCCACGCGCTGGGCCGGGAAACTATTCAGCCTGCAGGCTGGCCGGGCACAGCCCCACCCCACGCTCTCCCCCTGCCTGCCAGAACGTGTGGCAGAATGCCATGCCGGGGCCTGCTATTTTTAGGGGCCCAAGGTTTGGGCCCCTAAAAATAGAAAATGGAACCAGAATACTGCGATCCAGGGCCCACTATTTTTAAATGGCAGGTTGCAGAACGCAGCGTTCTGGCACCATTTCCCATTTTTAGGGGGCCTGGAATGCTGAGCCCCTAAAAATAGTGGGTCCACTTTAACCTCTGGCTTTGCCTAGTCCAAACTGAGAAATTTCTGAGTTCAGACTAGGCGAAGCCTAGTGTGGCCAAGCTTAGTCCTGACTAATTTGGCAGTGTAGACATAGCCATTGTTGTAAATGTGATCCTACAGCCGATGGGCTGCAAAGAGGGAAGAAACGTGAAAAAGAGGTACAATGTACCTATTTGTAGTGGAATTTGATGCTTTTCTTTCCCACCTCCCACAGCTCCATCACCTGCCTCCAACAAGGGGTCCCTCTGATCCTGCCTTTGTGGGAAAGGAATGGCTACATCAGCTGATGAGCTTGAGGCACAACATTGTCCTTCTTCAGTAACTTAGGTCGGATGATATTTCTACCCTGCTTGCACTGAGTTACGGCTCTTTGGGGAGGCTTAAGGGCAAGCAGGTGACGTCCGCATTGTCTCTTGAAGGAAGGATGGGCTATGTGTTGTATTGAAGCTACTCTCTTTTGTGGACGAGTTTATCACCAAGACTGGAGAGGAATTTCCTAGGGTGGGGCCTGGCGAGTTGTAACAAAGAATAATGGGCTGGAGAGAGGAAAAGGAAAACATAAAAGGAAGGGAGTTATGGGCTGTGTCCTTCTAAAAAGGCCAGAGAAGAATGAGTCAGACTCTCCACAGGGAATGCCTCTCACCTCAAATCCTTTGCTCTTCTTTTCTCTGAGCCCCGTGGAATCACTTAAACAGTTGAAGGCCTGGGAGAAAGGAAGGAGAAACCTGCAGAAACTTCCTTGCATCTTCAAAAATGACTTGCCATAGGAATATGTGTAGGGTTCAATTGTGAAGGCAGCGAGTCTGTCAGCCAGGAAATGTAAATATGCAATATTAGAAAAATAGAAAACACAAAGGAGACAATCCTGGCTTGTGGTCGCTGCTGCTGTGCTGGGAATTTTAGACCTGTGGAGGCAGCCTGCTCTGACATGAAGTTTGGGAGCTCAGATGTGCCATTCTTCTGTCCTCTTTCTGGCAAGAGGTGGGATGGGGGCGGGAAGAGAAGAGGGGAGCTCCTCAGAGCTGCAAGGAGAAATTGCAGGAAAGTCCCTTTCGCCTCAGCTTTTCTTGGGCAATAAATATTCTAACAAGTCTTCCTGAGTAAAGAATGAGACTCGTTGGATACCACGACCAAGCGACCTCATGTCCAGAACTGATTAGTTAGCTGAGGTGCAGTCCTGACTTTCCCTCTACAGTGAGATTCCTCCTGTTGGTTAAGTCTCCCCAAGGGAGAGGTTCACAGTTACAGGTTCAGCCGCTATTCAGAGAAGGACACAATTAATGCGACGTGTCTTTGGAATTGCCCATCCCTTGGTTTCTACAGAGGGGCGTCCTGGTTCCCACAGCCTGCTTCACATGTGTTAGGCTTACAGCATGTGGTCCTGCCTCTGCTTTATAATTCTGCAGCTTTGCTACATCTCCATAACTTTTTTTTTTCACGTTCCTGTTGTTTGCCAAGAGAGCAGAGGGCAGCAAAATCAGGCTTCACTCTTGGACCAGGTTCTTCCCCTCCAATGATCCCTTTTTCATGTGTCATTTCATTGACCTTTACCAGGGGCATAAGCTGGCTTTCCTTTTCTGCTGACTTATTTCCCGTCTCACGCTGTCTAGCTGCTGGGGAACTTGGAACTGTACCGAAAATTCCCGAAGGCATGCATTTAGTAAAATAGCCTGTAGCTATAAATATACAGGGCTTAAAATGTAGAAGAGCCTCATAACTAGGGCCATAAAGCTATCATTTAATTATGCCCTGTATGATTAATGTGTCCCTGAGGAAAGCACCTAAATTTTTGCAGGGATGGAAGAAATAACTTTTTCCTTGTTTGGGTGGATTTTGAAGCCTCCCTTTCCCACTGTTGTATTGTCTGCCTGCTGATAGATGTACTTCTGATCTTATAGGTCCGAAAGTGGTCTTTGAGGGAAACAAATGGCTGGTTAGTTTAAGAAACAGCATGTCTTTGCTACCAACTTAGGCCATCCAGATAAGCAGGACTATTTGAGCAGGCCAGCATGCTGATATCAAAAGGTTCGGCTGTAAGCAGGTGAATTCTCTATTACCTATGAGGTTGAATGGTCCGTGTTTTTATGGGGGATTAAGTCCCGCTAGGAGCTTTTACTTAGGACGATATTATCACCACGGCTGGAGTGGGGAATTACAACAAGGATGCCAAACAAACAAGGAATCCTGTAGCACTTAAAGACTAAAAAAAAAAAATATTTTTTGCATGAGCTTTCATGGGAGAAAATCCCAATTTGGCAGATGCTTTGAAGAAAGTAAAATATAAGTAGAAGCTCAGGGAAAGTGAGCTGTGTTTGAGTTCTCAAGCTGTTGACTAGTCTCCCAAGAAAGGAGGTCCTAGCACCACCTATCTCTTGGGATTTTAGAACTAAATGGGAAACACACCTGAGGTGGCGAACCTGCATAGCCATGGAGATGGACTGGAGGAGCTTCAAAGTCTTTTTTAAAAATAAAATTGAAACATTTCTCAGCTTTGGGGGGGGGGGGGTAGGACTAGTTTCTGTTTTGGAAATATCCAAATGAAATGTTTTGACACTTTTATGTTTTTTTTTAAATGAACAATTCTTGAAAGCTGATGAAAACACTCTGACGTTGCCAAATCTCATCCCGTTACACATCTTCTATCTTCTTTCAGCTACCAATACATGAGGAAGGGGCTGTGGTTTCTCTGTGTATCTGGGACTAGAGCTGCCAGTTTTGGCTGGATGTATTTTTGGAGATTTCATCACATGACATAATTTTTAATGAAAGTTTAATCTTTAATTCTTGGGCTATGTCTACACTAGGAAAAGTTAGTTCGAATTTGTTAATTTGAACTAAGAAGTTCAAGTTTAGTTCGAGTTAAATTCAAACTTATTAGTTCGAATGAACAAAGTGGACTTGCTGCTAATTAACATTAAGTTGAATTAGTCCACTTTATTCATTTGAACTAACTGCCCTAAATTTGAATTTATTAAATTCAAACTAAGGGTTAATCCTAGTCTACACTATCCTTAGTTCAAACTAAGGGCTCAGTTTGAACTAACCAGCAGGTCTTACTAATTCAAACTAAGCTTTTATTGTTTCAAATTAAGGCATTCCTTAATTTGAACTAATGAAAGCCTAGCGTAGACAGGTACTAAGTCAGTTTGAATTAAGCCTCCTTAACTAGAACTAACTTGCAAATGTACACATACCCCTGGAGACTTAGGGGCAATCCTGGAGAGGACTGGCAATTAAATCTGGAACCCACGCTGCCAGATCAGTATAAAATTAACCAGTCACAACCATTTAATCAAAAGTCCAAGCTAACCCCTCCCAGTGAGAAGGGTTTGCATCTCGTTATTAGCCCCCCAGCTTTCTCCCTTCTCTTTGGGGAGACTCCTTCATGGCCACTGTCACTGGCTCCATGTTGGATCCTTCAAAGCAAGTGCATGTCTAAAGTCCCCTTGCTTGATTTAAAAGCAATGCAAAACTCTAGCCATAGTGTAATAGCTGTGATTTTTCAGCTGAATGTGGCTACCTATTGCGTAGATCCCTTAACAAAAGACTTGTCTACACCTGAAACACTAGAACGACACATCTGCAGTGCTGCGGGATAACCCTTCCAGTGTATGCTGATGTGGGGTTGTCCTGTCAGTTGTGGTTATTCCCGAGAGATGGTAGCTAGATCAACAGTGGGATTCTTCCATCCACCTACACTGGAGCCTAGGTTGTCTTAACTACATTGCTCAGAGGTGTGGATTTTTCACATCCTTGCCAGTTGTTTTTCATTGCAGAAAATTAATGTCAACGTTTCCAGACATGTTTTTGGGGGCCCAACTAGAAATGCCTGAAGTCTGATTTCCAGAGCTTCTGAACACCACCTGCTTCCTTTGATTCCCCATGGTTCAGCATAGCAGTGTGTGGGCTGCAGACACCCCCAGGGAATGATTACTGGTGGGTTAAAAGTTCCTTTTGGAATACTTTCTGTTAGTCTACAGTTTTATAATCTCTTCTTTTTACAAAATCCAGATTAGACCCAAGAGGCAGGGGGAAACTTTCAAGGTGCCTAAGTGACTTCAGAGGCTATATCCCATTTTCCAAAGCAATTTACGTACTTAGGCTCCTACGTGGCCTAGAAAATCAATAAGACTCAGGCTTTGACATTTTTTGTATCCAGTTATTTAGCAGCCTGACCATCCTAGAGATAAAGTTCCACACCATCACCCTGCTCCGTGCCTTGTTTTACAGACAGCTTCTGAATTCTCTCCCGGCTGGATCAACCCTTGTCTTAAAGCCTTTTTAATTATGACTAATGACATTGGCTTAAGATCCAAGCCATATTGATATGGGGAGAGAGGGAAGTTTAGGTGTGGGCACAAGACAGTTCCCCCCACATGAAGGAAAGTGATGTCTGTGCAAATGTGGTGCATAGAAAAGACCTGAGGAGTCAGCGCTGAGTCCTGGGGAAATGCTCTGTGATAATCCTGTGTGACTCATGCCTGTGAACATGTTAACCCTGGAGTCCATGGAGGATTTCAAAAGGCTGCCTTTCCTTTAGAGGAGGCTGTCACACTTGAAAAGCAGAATGAGGAAGCCGTAATATGACCAATGTGAAATCTGAGAGACTTAAAAGCAGTGTGAGTAACAAGAGGCAGGGAGTAGAAGGGGACTCATTACTCAGAGCAGAGCCAGTGGGACACGCGTCACAACAATACATCTTTTCCCCAGACGTCTGATGTAATGACTCTAACCTTGGTCATGTTGGTTTTGACTTGAGTCCTGCAGGCCTGGGCAGTGTTAGTTGTGACCAGAATCATTTGTCATATCTGAGGATTAGCTAATTCATTAAACCTGCCACTCCATCTTCCTTCTTGATTTAGTACACCAGCAATTCCAGCACAAAAAACAGGGCGTTGGAACATCTTGCAAGATGGATGAAAATAATGAGAGGCTAGTTGTCAAAGGAGGGAGATGAGGAGGATGAGATTATGTAGTGCTCAGGCCTGACTTTCCATCTTCAGTCCACTGAAGTCAAGGGGGAAAGACAGGCAGAGTCAGACCAATTTGCCCACATTTAAATCCATTGATAGGCACCCAAACAGATGTAGCTTCTTCTTCAAAGCTGCTGAACATCTACAGCTTCCTAGCAGAAGCCATAGGTGCTCAACACCTTTTAAAACCTCGCCACATATTTAGGTGCCTAAATGTGGACATAGGTGCCTATGTTAGCAGCTCAACTTTGAAAACATTGGCTAATCATAAAAATACAAGCTTTCCTATAGTGCTCTGCATTTGTGGCCTTCCAATCACTTTTAAAACATTCATGAATTTTCATAGTACCTTTATGAGGTAGGAAGCTGTTCTTGTTCTCACTTTGCAAATGGACAAACTGAGTCGGGAAGGCTTTGTTCATGGTTGCCTAGATTGTCAAAGACATGGTCAGCAATAGAATCCCAATGTCCTGATAATTAGTCCATTGTTTTAATCACTGGACACGCTCCAGCATTCAACACACTTAGTGTTGCTCACATCAGACACTTCATGTAAGGGCTTCTGCTTCTAATGTTCATAAAATACAGCTACTTCCCATTTAGCAATAGGAGGGCACCTGTGATCTAAAAGTCTGTGCATGGGATTGTGAATTCTGGCTCCTGGATTCTGTTCCCAGTTCTGGCAAATCACCTCATAATGCTGTGCCTCAATCTCCCCATCTGTAAACTGCGGGTGATGAACTTCCATTCTTGTGTAGTGCTGTGAGACCAAAGGATCGACAGCACAACATGCTGTTTTGTTATTTGTCCCTAGAGCTGTATTGTGACTGTACATCTCCACCTGGCACTGATGTATTGTAGTGCTGTACTGTGGAATCAGAGAAATGTGAGGTGGAGAAAGTCCATGGGGGTAATTTGCAACCAGATCCCCCTAAAGTCAAACTGAGTAGCTCTGGGTCCATATCGACCAGTTGTTCTCTCCATTGCTTTATTCAGCCTGGTTTTAAATGTCTCAGGTGATGGGGTCTCACTGCTTCCCTTGGAAGATTGTTCCGTCAGCTAAAAGAGCTCACGTTTGTAAAGCTTTTTGAAACAGTCCATATCTGTTCCTTAATACTATGCTGATGCGAACCTTGAAAAAATCTGAGGTGGACAGATCCTCCTTTTCTTGATGTTCTTTCCCCTATAGCTCCTATTAATATTGCCTAGAATTAGTCCTATTTCTATAGGATCCACCTCAAGTGCTGCTCCTCTTGACCTTATCTGTCTCAGGCTGTGTCTACACACTACAACCTGGGTCAGCAAAACTTATACCATTCAGGGGTATGACCGTTCCATCTATTCTCGTAAGAGACAGTGTTACACTGACATAAGCACTCATGTGCATTGCATTTTGTTAAGAGGTAAGCTTTTGCTGGCAATTTCTGCTGTTCATGGAGGTGGTTTCTTTATACCAGTGGGAGAGCTTTCACCCTTCAACCAAGAACTGCCTCACCAGATGTGCTGCAGCTGTGCAACGGTACTTGTACAGTTATGCTTCTGCAGCGCTATTCATATAGATGGGGCCTCAGCATGGAATCTCGTTTTTCCACTCTGAGACTCGGACCTAGATACACTGGCTAGATTATATCAATTTCCAAAGGGATAGCCGTGTTAGTCTAGTCCAACAAAAAAACCAAGGAGTCGTGTGGCACTTTAAGACTAACATTTATTTTTCACATGAGCTTTCGTGGGAGACAATCTCACTTCGTCAGATGCTTTGAAGATGGGTGAACTTCAACCACCTATTGCAGCTTTTGCTTATGTCCCCATTAGCAAAAGTTAGTTTGAACTTGTTAGTTCAAACTAATAAGTTCAAGGTTAGTTTTAACTAAGCTTGAACTTATTAGTTTGAATTAACAACATGGACTAGTTCGAACTAACATTAGTTTGAACTAGTTCATGTTGTTAGTTTGAACTAACTGCCCTTAGTTTGATCTTCTGAAGTTTGACCTAAGAGTTAAAATCTACATCGCACTTAGTTTGAACTAACTTTCAAACTAAGTGCTTAGTTTGAACTAAGCACCAGTACTTACTAGTTCAAACTAAACGTTCCTTTGTTCAAACTAAGGAATTTCTTAGTTCTAACTAAGGGAAGGCTAATGTAGACTGGGACCAATTTAGTTTGAATTAAGCCTCCTTACACTGAACTAAATTGGCAGTGTAGATGTTTGGGAAGCTGTAACAGTGAAGGCAGGAAACATTCCTTTCTAATCCAAATTGCTTTGTTCTAATTGTTTAATAAAAACAGTAGTGACAACGGGATTTTAAAATAGCAAACTGCATACACACGTTTAGTCTCATCTAACCTTATGCTTCACTCCCAGCTAAATGAGATTGCTTTCCTTTCAGTTACAGGAACAAAGCCAATTCACGTTTCCTAGCCAGTCCAGATCTGTTTTGAGTATCTAGGGCTCAGGGCTAGTCTCCACCTAAAACTCACGCTGAGTTAGTGACATTACTCAGGGTGTGAAAAATACTAACTATATTATTTTGGCTCTGGGCTCAAAACTAAAATCTTTTTGACTTAGAGGTTCCTGTTTTGTCAACAAGGAACTGAAATTTTCCACACAAAGCAGATACTTTGAATGTCCCTTTTCACAAAAATCAAACCCTGCTCAGCAGGAAAAATTTTGACCTACACTAGTTGTCAGAAGGCTAATGACTGGCCTTCCCTTGTAGGTGAGAGTGTTGAAACTGTCTGATCTCTGTTGCAAGTCAAACACATGGTTTAAGAAAGAAGGTGCATAAATCTCAGTTTGGATACAGATCAAAATATGCAGCTGATACAGGCACTAATGATCCTGTATTGTCACTTATGGCAGTGAAGGTCTTTTTAAATCTTAATTTAAGTTTTAATTTTATTTCTAGCCCTAAAATTACCTTAAGGGACTTCTTGGAAGCAAAGATGTTAAATAGTAGTTGGGAAATGAAAGGGGGAGAAGAGATGAAAGAAGACACTAAAGAGCTTTCTTTATTCCTGTGTGAATCTTTCAGACCAACAGAAATGTAATCTGCCTAACAGGTGGTGACCAGTAGATGCTGCTATAGTCATATTCTCCAAACTTCCATGCACCTCTTTGTATCTTATCAAATTACAGCTCAAGGTGAAGTTTTATTGCTATTTTACAACTTCTTTAAAACCTTGCTTTTCTGCCTTGTTTTCCCACATCTCCTCACCATGCATTATGCTCCTTTTTAACACCAGGTAGATGCCTTCAGGTGAGAGATCCCCAGGAGTCAACAAAGTTATTATATTTCACTCTAAAGCAGGGGTTGCAAACATGCAGCCTCTGGGCTGCATGTGCCCCCTAAAGCTATTTCCTGTGGCCCCCACCAACACTATTATTACCAATATTTGCAATATTGTTGAATGAAAAGGTTTCGGTGGTGCAGCCCTCGGGCTAATGTTCTAGTCCTTATGCAGCCCTGGACTAGTCCTCATGCGGACCTCATGCTGATTTGAGTTTGAGACCCTTGCTCTAAAGAGTGAAGGCAAAAGTATCCAACTATTCTCCAGGGTACTGGTTCTCAAACTTTTGTTGACAAGCTTGGAGGCATGTATGACCAGGTCCAGCCCAAGGGCTTTTTGCACCCTAGATGAACTATGACTTTAGTGCCTCCCTGCCGCCTGTTATAAGAGATAACATATTTATGAATATAGTTTTTAAATAGAGAAAAAAATTCATTTCCATTTAATGTGGTGCCTCTTAAAGCCTGGTGCCCTAGGTGGCAGCCTAGTTTACCTATATGATTTACCTATATAGTTTACCTATATGTGTGACCCTGGAGCAATGATTCCCCACCTCTTCTCTGCCATGGCACACCCTGATACTTTTAATTATTTTGAGGCACACCACTGTATCGTCTCCAAATGAACTCATGAATATTCATGAGCCGATCTAGCACTCAGAGTCGTTTTTCAAAAAATTCCATGGCATACCTGCTCAGGCCTGATGGCACAACCGTGCGCCATGGCCCACTGGTTGGGAAATGCTGCCCTACAGGACACACCAGCCCCTGTTTGCCAAATCCAGGCCCCACACTGAGAAGCTGTTGCTGTGCTCCAGCTTTAGTGGGTGGCTGCTGAGTTTCCATGATACCCTTACTGCTGTACAGCGACTTAGTAATGTGTTGCAACACAGCGGTTGAGAACTGATGCTCCAGGGCAGAGGTTTCAAACTCAAATCACCACGAGGGCTGCGTGAGGACTAGTATGTTAGCCTGAGGGTTGTACCACCAAGACTGTTTCATACAATACTATTGCAAATATCAGTAACAATAGTGTCATTGCGGGCCAAAGGAAATAGCTTTAGAGGCCGCATGTGGTCCACGGGCCACTTGTTTGAGACCCTTGTTCCAGGGAATAAGAGTTTGGAGAGTATTGCAAAGGACAAATCCTATGATTTGATTTGATCTGATTTGATTTTGATCTTTCCTATGGCACTTTATGGCTGGTATGGCTTTCCACAGTGTTTAAAAAACAGCTCCCATTGCATATCAAAAAGATACCAAGTGCCACCTTGTGGATGAAACAAGCAGCACTTAATAAATAGCAAACACCTTGTTTTCTTAAACACCTTGAAGCCCATTTAGAATCATAGAAATGTTGGGCTAGATGGGACCTCAAGAGGTTATCAAATCCAGCTCCCTGCCTTGTGTTGGGACCTGGACCACCCAGACAGGCAGCGGTTAAAGTATAATTTGATGGGCCCCTGAACGCTCCTAATCTACAGGCTCGCTTCCCATATTCTCTGGGCCCCCTTCATGCATGTGTGGGCCCCTGCCCAGGTAGGCATTTTTGAGCCCCACCAGCTCTTTCCTCACAAATGAAGCACAGCCTCAAATCCACAACATCACCCCAAACTTGTCCACTAGTGCCCACATCAGATCCCTCTTTTCCCATGTCCTCCTCAGCCCCCATCACCATTCCCTAAGCTCCGTGTCCCCAAGCCCCCACTTCAACCCTCCAACCCCTCACCCCCAGCTCTCCTGTCTTCACTCCTTCAGCCCCTCAACCCCCTCCAAACCTCCCCAGTCCCCACTGTCCGTAGCCCCCACTCCAGCATCCCAACCCTAAAGTGTTTACAATTTAAGCACGAGACAAGAGACAGCAGATAGATACAGAAAGATTGGGGAGTCCGAGGACACAATGTGATAATGTTGGTCAATGGGAGCAGCAGTGGTGGCAGCACACCAGCACCCTACCTGTTGTCCGTAGCTGAAGCAGAACAACACCCTAGTGTGGACCAGTGTGACATGTCCACACACAGTCTTTAAATTGAAATAATGCAGATTATTTCAATTTAAAAGATTGCAGGTCCACACTGCGTTTTCTTATAGCGAGATAAGGAGCTCACTTATCTTTCAATAAGGAAAGTCATTTTGATATAATAAAAGCTAGTATTATATAAAAATGATGGTTAAATTGAAACTGTTATTTAGAAATGATGTATGGGCATGTTATTTTGGTTTAACTGTCATTTTGATTGAACACTTTTGCCTTTCTCCTTCCCAAGGTGCTGTCCTTTTTCTATATATTGGGTGGGGGCCTGGCCCTTCTAGGGGGCCATCTTGCTACACCTCCCATGGTGCCCCTCTCTTGAATCGAACTAGCAAGTCCTGCCTGTGGACATGCTAGTTCGATTTGAGTTTCTAGTGGGGACATGTTAATCGATTTAACTTAAATCAATTTAATGATTTTTATAGTGATTTTATTAAATCAGTTTAACTTAAATCAATTTAACTGCCTAAATGCAGACTTAGCCGTAGTTCCCAGTCTTTTCAGTAACACGGCACAGTTCAATGAGACAAACAACTCCATGACACACCCACTTATTTCAGCTGAATCGAAACATTGCATTTACTTACATTTACTATGGTTATGGTCTTACTAGAGAGGTTTGCAACATAGGCTATGTCTACATTAGCTAAACTTAGTTCAGACTTCCAAGTCTGAACTAAGAAGTTTGAGATTAGTTCAAACTAAACTTGGGTAAGTTAGAACTAACTTGGAACTTTTTAGTTCTAACTAACTGTGCATTCTAGTTTGAACTAACGGCTTAGTTTGGACTTCTTAAGTCCGAACTAAGGCTTAGTCTGGGTCTTTCCCGCTCCTAGTTTGAACAAAAGTTCAAACTAAGTGCATAAGTTTGTCCTAACCCTGGTACTTACTAGTTCAAACTAATCTTTCCTTAGTCTGAACTAAGAAATTTCCCATGTAAAATCACAAAATATCCTGAGTTGCCTACACTGTAACTCTCTCACCCAGTTGGAGTGGCTTTTCAGGTGGTTGGGAAAACTAAAACGAAGGTGGGGCCTCCTCTTCCATTTGTGGCAGAACACAACTGTGCATTTCTTCAAAGGGGAAAAAAAATCAGATGAGACTTTTTTGTCTGATTGAACATAAAAGTCTTTTGTCTCCTTTTGTGGCCTCTTCTAAACTGATTACCCTTTTTCGATTGTTTCTGTAATTTAATTATTTCTGCACTCAAGGACGACAATTTAATTAGCCTCTTCTTTGCTGGGTGAAGTGTATTAGATTTTCTACATGAAACCTTATGACTTTTGTTTCGTCTGTGTGTGTGTGAGTGTATGTGTGCTGTTTTTGTTCAGCACAGCTGTGCTTTCTATTGCATAACATATAGTTGGCTTTATAGTGCTCCCTTTTTATAGGCTGGACAAAATGACCCTCAGGGATTTGCAAATGTAGGTCAGTAGTATAAAAACACAAGTCCCACTCATGCATTAAAACTTGCTTCTAAACAACCAATCAGCATAACTTTCAATCTCTTTGGCAGATCACACAGCACTTTTTCTTTGAAGTCAAGATGGTGAGTGTGTGTGCAACATAAATGTCAAGCTTTCCAGGGAAACTGTGGTCTTGGTAGCTTGGTTTTGGAAATAATGGTTTGTTTTGTTTTTTGTAACAGGAAAGGGTTTTTCTTTGAGAAAGCTCTTGGGCATAGCCTTGGGCTACGGCAGCATCAGAACAAAGCAGGGCTGGGTCTGGTCAGTATTTGGATTGGAGACAGCCCATCCTTCTGAGTGATATGAGTCAGTAGCTGACACATATCCCTCCAGGTACAAATGCTGCAGTCTGTTGGTGTGAGGCATTGAACTTCTGGGTGAGTCATTGAAACCAAGCATTGAACTTTTACTGGAGGCCATTAGCGATCACACAGTGCTTTCAGTATGAGACAGCCTATCCTTGCTATTCTGATTTACTTTCCACTCCCACACCTGCACTCTGCTGATTGAGCCCTGCCCACCATTCCAGTTCTGTCTGTTACCCTCCGTCCTCCTTCTCGTACTGTGGTGTAATGTGGCTAGGGCACTTCCCCAGCACAGAGGAGCAGGGTTAAAGTGAGCCAGAAAGCAGCAGAATGCTGTTCCAGGGCCCACTAGTTTTAGGGGCTCAGTATTCCAGGCCCCCCAAAAACAGAAAATGGAGCTGGAACGTTGCGTTCCAGGGCCCACCGTTTAAAAACAGTGGGCTTCAGAATGCAGCATTCTGGTTCCTTTTTCTATTTTTAGGGGCCTGAACGCTGAGCCCCTAAAAATAGCAGGCCCTGGAATGCTGTTCTGCCGTGCTCTGGCAGGCAGGTAAGGGGGGGGGGGGGGCAGAAGCCTCCAAGCCCAACCTGCAGGAGGGATTGTCTCCTGGCCCAGCATATGGCTGCCAGTAAGTGCTGGGGTGGCCTGACTTGCATTGGGGGTGGATATTGGGGACTAGGGCTGGGGGAATACTGGGGACAGGGGAGTGGATATTGGGGGCTAGGGGTGGGCATTGGGGGTTGGGGTGGGTATGTGGGTCTGGGGAATGTTGGGGACAGGGGAATGGATATTGGGGGCCGGGGCTGGGTATTGGGGGCAGGGGGTAGATTTTGAGGGTGGGTATTGGGGGCTTGGTGGATATTGGGGACTGGGGGTGGGTATTGTGGGCTGGGGTGGATTTTGGGGTGGGTATTGGGGCCTGGGGGTAGATTTTGGGAATGGATAATGGGGGCAGTAGCTGGTGTACATGATGGGGGCGTGGACCCATGTGAGGTGGGCCCCAGACCTGCTGAGGGGGGCCTGGAAATTTAGAAGGGTTCTGGAGCCCCCCAAATTATACTTTAACCCCTGCAGAGGAGATCTCACATGCATATCCAAAGGTTAGAACTAGAGAGCCAGTTCCTCAGCTGTTCTAAATTGGAGCAGCTCCATCGATCTGTGCCACCAAGTTGCACAGGCTTAGGATTTGTTTTCCCTTTGACAGGGCAAATCCACCAAAAGGGATCAGGAAACAGAGTTTTAAGTTGGGATGCTTCATGCTTCTTGTTCCATGAGGAGATGAAGCTCCTAATCCCTTCTGAGGAACGGATAATGAGACCTTTCTTGTCTGCAGAGGTCTGTGTGTAGATCATGGGACAGCAGTGGGTGCTATTTCCACACATCTTCCTGGCTCATCCTCTTTCAATGCTAGAGCCCTTCTGTGCCTATGGTGTATTCTTCGTAACCCACTCCTTGTCTTTGTGTGCAGGAAACTGTGCATTATGGATGCTATGTCCAGGGATGTCAGGGGTACACAAACTTGGATGCATTGGGAAGTACCTGGTGTTAGTGAATGGCTTATTAATGCTCAGCTGCTCTGTAGGATGGGGAAGGCCCTTCCTCATTGTCATTGCCCAACATGGGAGTCAGCAGCTTTTTTTGCAGCCTGGCTTATGATCTGCACAGAGTTGGAGGCCGTCCTCAGCTTTAGGAGCTGTTGGTCAGTGCTGAGGTGCTGAGCCAAGCGTTCTGGGTGTGGAAATGGACAGACCCTTCAGGACATTAGCAGTATTCATTTACTAATTGATTTTCCAGACTGACCTATACCGTGGACTCTCAGTTGCTCCCAGAGATGTTCTTTCCAGTAGGATTCCTCCCACCTTCAGGTCTTTTACTGAACTTGAGACACCTGATACAGCCTTATAGTTCCTGCCCAGTCTGGCATCACACTGTGGCGGACACCTCCTCTGAGTATCATGGGAAATTGCTGTTCATAAAGCAAAGATGACATTTTGGGGGGGCAGTCCAGACCATAAGAGGCTGTCACTCTGCCTTGCATCTTGGGGTGCCTTATGATGCTTTCTATCTATAACTTCCAAATTGGGTTGCTCACAAACAGCCTCCTCGATTGCAGGTCCCACCCTGAATGTCTGTCTAGATACCTGGTCCAGCAGCTCTGACCCCAGCAGCCTGTTGGCACACACCAGTCAGGGTTTCAATGGCAGGGCAACCCCAGCACACATCTAGGCCTGTATTTTTCCCCCAAAATGTGTGCATGTTGCACTGTCCAGCCATTATTTGGATGCTCCAGATACTTTAGATCCATTGCCTCTTTAAGAACCAAGAGATGACATTTTGCCATTAAAAAAATAAAACAAGTTTATCGATATACAAAGAGATTTAAGTGAGTGTAAGTCACAAGGCATTAAAATCAGAAATAGTTACAGGAAAAATAAAAATAACCCCCTTCATAGTACTAACAAGCTAGACTTGCCTCAAAATGATGTTCTTACTTTTGGTTTCTGATGTCACTGCTGAGCAGGTTGCAGGTTAGGATCTGCTCCCTAGGTCAAACAGCTGTTTTCTTTTGTCCTTTTAATGGCTATGCCTATACTTACAAAATTAATTCAAAATAGTTATTTGGAAATAACTACTTTGATTTTAATTCAAACTAATTATTTCAGATTAGCACTACTTCAAATTTATTATTTTGAATTAGCAGTCCATGGAAGACTCTCTAATTTGAAATAAGGTAGGAGTTATTTTTCGGAAGTAGAGAGTCTTCACTAGACTTTCTAATTTGAAATAGTGGAAGGTAGGCAAAAGAATAGGACCGTTGTTTCAAAATAAGGCTATTCTGCAGCTTAGAATGGCTTATTTCTAAATAATTTTGATTTAAGCACTATTTTGAAATAAGAGCAGGTTTTATTATTTCAAAATAGTGCTTCATTATTTCAAAAAGAAGAAACAATTTGAAATAACAAAATGCATGCACAGACAGGAAAAAAGGTTATTTCAAAATAAGCCTCCTTATTTCAAAATAACTTCTAAGTGTAGATATACCCAATGTATGTGAGAGAGATGGACAAGAGAGAACTAAGTGGTTTGGCCCCTCACTTTTATAGTCGTCACCCTTTGATATACATTTTCCTGAGAGTGACACCTAAATGAAATTCTTTCCAGTCAAGGGACATGGACTCTGGGGGAGGAAGTTCCATGCTGGTTCTTTTCACCTATGTATGCTAAAATGCAGATTTGCCTTGTCTCTTGATTTCCCCCTACTTCCATATCAAAGACTGGTCACTTGAGAGGCATTAGCTCATCAGCTTTGTGCCACCTAGCTAGGGCATCAGTTTGTCCTACGTCTTTGAGAAACAGGTTTACCACTTCTTGGACTTGTTTGGTAAACACATTTTGGTCATGATGTCAACTTATGTTCATTGATACCTTATAAAACATATTTTGTAAAGAGATTACTACTATCAGGTGTAGGGTGTGAATACAGGGGTTGCAGCAGGACAAATGAGGCTAATTTGTTTACTCTTAGCTCATTATGAATCTGATCCAAAGCCCTTTTGAATGAATGGAAAGACTTTCATTGACATCAACATGCTTTAGAACAGCGCCTATAAGAAACAGCAGGGGAGGCCATATCATAGTGGTAGGTCATGTGTCTTGTGTCTACAGTGTTGGGGAGCTGATGTCATGTTTACTAGAAGCCAAGATCAGAGTTCACAGGCTCAGGAAACATCTGCAGAATTTAGGAATGGTTTGTAACTTCTGTCCCAATGACAGGTTTATTTGGCGTTTTTTGATAAGTGGGGTGTTTAAAATTTCCTCTCCAAGTCAGCAATTTGTAATTCCCACTTGAAAGGGCTACTGTGGGGGATGGTATTTGAAAGCCATTGATGGTAGTTAATATCCTGGCCTATGTCATCCATGAGTGCTGTGTGTGTTTTTATTGGTCTGATCTCTTTAAAACAACTTCTCTCTATGGAAACTGGAAAAGGAACAAAGAAGTTAGAAATATTTGAAGTCCTTTTATGCCAGTAAATGGAGTTAGTGACAAAGCTAAGTGTCATTAGAAATGGGGTTTTTATTCTTATGTCTCCTCCCTTTATTTTGGTCACTGTGCCTTCCAGGAGAGATCATGACCTTCAGTGCATTCTTCTCCAGTGCTTCCCAAACTACAGTCATTGGGACATACTGAACCTGCCAGCTTTGAGCAACTAGTGCGGATTCACAAACCTCTTATCCTAAGCCTGGCTTTTACTTCTTAAAGCAACAGCAGCCTTATTTTGCAGGTGCTGGGCTTTCTGCATCCTTCTGCAGGCTGCTGGCACCTAGTAGATGAAGCTTTGTTAGCCTGCTTCAGTTTAAAAATGCTTGTCAAGCACCTTTACGATCCTGGGATGAAAGATGTATTATATTTGCCTTACAGAACTATGGGTAGGCCCTACAGCCGATCAAAACAATGACAGTATCTGATTTTGGTTCCGGGGGGGCAGCTGTGTTAGTCTAGTTCAGCAACACAAACAAGGAGTCCTGTGGCACTTAAAGACCAACAAATCTATTTATTTGACTTTAGTGATCATTTGGATTCGTGAACGTTGTTTCACAAATTATAGGGGCAACAGTGCCTTTTAGGCATGCAGTCCTGCTGGAAGGGATGTAAAAACCACCTCTTCTTTCTGACCATGGGAAATCAAAATGTCTGAAATTTTTGCTTTGGTTTATGGTGACCAGATAGCAAGTTTGAAAAATGGGGCACATTTTTTTCTGTATGGGGGTGTAGTTGCCTATATAAGACAAAACATCTAATAGCAGAACACCTGCTCACCCTACTTTGGCTGCTTCCTGTATTCCTGTCCTCAAAGTTTCTCTATTTATTTATTTATTTATTACAGTACCATTATAATCTGCAAATGAGATCAGCAGGTTAGGTTAGCAACCTGTTCCACCTGACAACCTGTGCTCCTTTCCCAGGTGCTGCTCTTTGTTCCATGTGGAGTTCTGTGGGGCTGCATACATGGACCTATCAACAAAATTTGGCCAACTGTTTAAAAAAAAAAGTCCACCATGTATAAAACAAATGAGCTGGAATGAATATGAAACTAGGTTTTTCTCCAGATAGGCGCAAGCAAGTGCACGATTATCAAAAATGGGGCCCTTATGGACGTCATAGTTATGCATCTTAGCTAAGATCCTCAAAGGTGTTTAAGTGCCAACTCCCATTGTCTGGGTCCTAAATAAGGCCCAAACAATGGGACCTTACTTTCAAAAGTGTTAAGCAATAAGCGGTTCCTACTGACTCCAGTGAGAGCTATCAGGTGCTCAGGATTATGGAAAAACAGGCTATTTTGCATTCAGATAAGCAAGGTATATAAATATGTGCTTAACTTTAAATAGCTTAAATACAAAATTGGAAATGACTGCCCAGGAAGGAGCACTGCAGAAAGGGGGCTGAGGGTCACAGTGGAGACAAGCTATACATGAGTCAATAGTGTAACACCATTGCAAAAGAAGCAAACATCATTCCAGGATGTATTAGCAGGAGTGTTATAAGCAAGACATGCAAAGTAATTTTTCTGCTCTACTCCACACTGCCTGGCTATCAACTGGAATACTGTGACTAGTTTGGGGTGCTGCATTTCAGGAAAAATGTGAACAAAATAGAGAAAATCCAGGGAAGACCAACAGAAATGAGTAAAGGTCTAGAAAACGTGGCTTATGACTGAGAAAAACCTGGGTTTCTTTAGTGTAGAGAAGAGAAGACTGCAGAAGAACATGGTGACAGTTTTCAAGTACTTAAAAGGGTGTTGTAAAGAGGCGGGAGAAAAATTGTTCTTCCTAACTTTTGAGGATAGGACGAGAAGCAATGGGCCAGATCAGGTTCAACATTAGGAATAGCTTCCTAACTGTCAGAGTGATTAAACACTGGAATAAATTGCTTAGAGAGGTTGTGAAATCTCCGTCACTGGAGATGTTTTATGAGCAGGTTGGACAGACACCTATCAGGGATCATCTATAATGCTTGGTCCTGCCTTGAGTGCAGAGAACTGGACTAAATGACTTCTTGCAGTCCCTGCCATTCCAATGATTCTTTGAGTTGTCCCATTATAGTACACCATTAATTAGGTGTGTGAAGCTAAATTAAGAAGCCTAACTATAGGTATGCATGTCTGAAAATCTTGGTTCACAAACAGTCGGCACTACAGAAATACACAAATAGCTAAAATGTATCAGCAACTCTGTAGTAGGCATGTGTGCATCAGAAGCGTCGCTGCCCTGGGAAAGGACCGGGGACACCAGCCCAGGCCCCGCCCCCTACCCAGGATGGGGGCGGGAGTGGCTGCCACTGGCTGGGCCCTTGATCCCCAGCCGGGGATGGGGCGGGGAGCGGCCACGGCGGCTGCGGGCGGCTGGGCCCCAGATCTCTGGCCAGGGACAGAACCGGAGCGGCTGCCGTGGCCACGGGTGGCTGGGCCTGGGATCTCTGGCCCGATTGGGCCAGAGACTGGGACAGGCAGGGCCCTACTAGACCCGGGGCACTGGCGCCAGGATTCGGGGCATGGGCCCCGTGTGCCTGGCACCAGCGACGCCCCTGGTGTGCATACTCACTTTGGCACTCAGCTAGCCATGTGCAGTCACAAACACACAATTCATATACCCCTACCTCTGCTGCCAGAGCGCAAAAGTTAGGTACACAGGTCTACAGGTGTGTAATGTTTGCATGTACCCAAGTTTGCAAATCTGGCCCCTCATGTTTACTACTTGTGAATTCTCCTTTAGAAATGATTTGAGCAGATTAATCTCCAAAACTATAAGCTTTACTCTTCCAATGATGGGTTTTCCCACTTTTATTACACCTTTTCTTTTCATTCACATGTGAAGACTGACATCTGTGCTCACCTTTATACAGAACAACAGAATTAGTTAGGTATTACTGGATAGCTATAGTTAAAATGCATATTGATGTTGGTTTTTAACAGAATATTGGAAGCAGCTGTGAGTAGAAGAGCAACAAAGTCATTGATTTGAGAGCCAAACAATTAACATAGGAGTGGAATACTGTCGTTACATCAGTCTTTCTTTAAAAAGTCAGATTTTTTCCCTTATTCCCAAAAGTACATTATTAATTCTCTGGCATGTAACATAGCAAAATGCATGCATTTATGAACTTGACTACTTCTTTTAACAAGTTCCAATAATGGCTTCCTAAACCTTGTGTTTTTATATCAATTACATACAGTAAGCATTGAAATCAACCAAAGAGAACTGCTGAGGCCAAGAAGGGTTATTTATGTTAAATGAAGGTTGCCAACTGCCAAAAGTAAAATGTGGATATAATTTTATAACACCATTTTATAATTAAAGTCATAAGTGAGGTTTCCTGCTATTGTTTAAAAATGTGTCATGATAAATTTAAATCAAGGATAAAGGCACAGAATGGGCTGCTGAGGAACATATCAATGTGACGATGATGGTACGGGAAACATGTCTGTTGCAGAAGAAAAACATGTGCTAACAATTTCAGTGAAATAATTACATTTATTGCATATAGATTCTGTTATAGGAACTATAACCACTTAGAAGCTGTTTTCATTCATGTCAGATTGAGGTTAATTTGTTGTTACTGTACATCTAGAGATAGATTTTACTGTCAGGGAAATTTAATATGTTGGTTTAATGATAAGACAATGTTTTAACCAGACTAAATTTAAAAAATCCCCCCCACCCCAATCCTGAGAAAGCTAATAATCTTGTCTATTATTTTGTCCACAGCTGTTGGGAGTCAATAGTGTATCAATAAAGAAAAGAAAATGTGGGAAAGAAAGTACTACTGGAAACCTCTGAATAGGTCCAGTTCAGGAAAGCACATAAGCATATGCATAATTTTAACAACTTCAGTGGGACATTGATTTTAATGGGGTTTAAGTACATGCTGAAAGATAAACACACATGTAAGGGCTTAAAAAGCATGTTGTCCTGAATCAAGCTTTATATCCGAAATAAAATCTAAATTAAATTAATCAAAATTGAGAAGGAGGATATCAATTTTACTTCTTCATTTGGAAATTACAATCTGTCTCAATACTGAGCTCTAGTCTACACTGAGGGCAAATTTGGCGGCAGTCAACTGCCAGTTACGCAAGGAATGCAAAATTCCTTGTGTAACTAGCAGGGGCTTTTAAAACCGCTGCTACACGTTAGGGAAAAGCTGACTGCAAGACCCTCACTCGCCACGATCTGCTCCCGGAAAGGTGAACTGACAGTGGTGAATTGTTGCAGTCAGCGTAGACATACTCTTATTTTTGCTAATATACCAGGGTTTCCTAGGACCCTGACCAAAGTCAGCTGAAATCCAGGCAGAATTCTTACCATTAACTGGACTGGACTGACCCCCATAAAACCTAGCTGTAATTCATAAGAACAGAAGAAAGGCTGTACTGGCTCAGATCAATGATCCATCTAACCCAAACAAGGAGTTCTGTGGCACTTTTAAAGAGTAACAAATTTATTTATTGCATGAGCTTTTATGGGAGAAAATCCCACTTCATCAAATGCTTTGAAGATGGGGCATCTTACAGAATGGGAGGAAAATAAATTCAGGGAAGTGTAAAGCATGGCGATCAGGTCACACTGCAACAGCAAATCAAAGCGGTTGTTAAGATTCAAACACTGGGGAACAGCATACAGAGGAAGATGAGGTCAAATCACCTGTTGTAATGAGCAAAAAAATCCAAAGTCCTTATTTAGCTCTGAAACAACATTGTCAAACCATCTAATCCAGTAGCCTGTCTTCCAACATTGCCTTTCTCCTAGAAAGAAAGTGGTTTGCTTCACAGATATAAGCAACATTTAATTACTAGAATATTCCTGACTTTGGTAGTCATGTTCATTGCAGAGGTAGGTAACTACACAATGAATCATTTCATTCACCACATTGCTAATACAACCCATGTGTTTCACATCAGAGCTCAAAGGACATGAATCAGGACACACCACATTTGCCAGACTTACTCTGTGCAAAGTCCCTGGTTAGTTCTTAAATGTCAATATGTAGAAAAAGTAGCTTAATTATGTAGAATAGATGTCACCTTTTACATGTCATTTGTACTTTCAGAGTACAATATATTGTGGAGAGAGAACCTACGGTAAAAGTCACTTGGGGTATGTCTACACTTAGAGCTGAATTCGAATTGATTGTCGTCAATTCAAATTCTATTAAGTGCATGGACACACTCGCTTTCATCAAGTCGAACTGAGGAAATCCTCAGTTCGACTTGATGAAAGCTGACTTCGAATTTGTCAAACCTTGTTTGACTTCGAACTCATGGTCAATTCGAAATGAGTAATTCGGATTGATGCAGTGTGGCCATGTCAGTTCAAATTACTCAGTTTGAATTGACCATCTTGCCACGCTTCCTGTGGTGCCCTCCCTCCAATTTGAATTGGCAAGTCCAGTCCATGGACATGCCAATTCAAACTGGATTTTCTAGTGTGACCATGCCAATTTGAATTGACTGAATTTGAATTAATAATTATTAGGTTGAATTGACTAATTTGAATTCAGTAATTTGAATTGAAACTCTAAGCATAGACATAGCCTTGGAGATAAGCATTCAAGAGTCAGGAAGAGCCAAAGCCAAGGTTACAGTTTTATCTCTGTCCCCTTGTGCCTAGGAATTATCATAGTACAGCCTTTTAATTAAATGATCACAAACTCTTTCTCCAATGATTAATCTTTTTTTCCAACTTTGGGTATGACTTGTGCACTATCACAACTTTCAAGGGATGCAGGAGCCCTCCCCCATCAGGGGTGTCCTTTCAATTTTACCTCACACTTAGAAAACAAGGAGAACTGGGCATAGGGAAGGGTGGGGATCAGAGGGGAGAAAAGAAAATATATGTGGTTTTGTGACTGATATTGGATGGGAACTCAGGAGGTCTGTCCTCAATTCCCCTCACTGCTAAAGACTCCCTGTGGGACTTTAAGTGACGCATCTCAGCTCCATATCCACAAAATGTGGATGACAACACTTTCCCCTGTCTTGTCTGCTTAGGATGTAGGCAGTTTAGGGATAGATGCTTCTCTTACTAGCTATTTGCACAAAAGCCTTGATCTTAGCTGGCATCTCAATGCTCTTGTAATACAAGTAACTATAAACAATAAGTAAGACTGAACATTTAGGCAGATACCGCACCTGAAAAATTTGAGTCTAAATGGTTGAGTTTTCAGTGGGTTATGAGTAACCTGAAAATGGGAGGTTAGAATGAAAATAATTCTACAACCTTAAGTATAGGAGTCACTGATGTTTCTGCTCTATTATGGCAGTCTTAACAATGCTGATTTTAATCTAGTTTATAAGTCTTGTAAGGCTAATTCTATGTTTCCTACTTATACCAAACTTCTATTTAAAATTAATAGGACATTGATAATTTGGAGAGCGTCAGAGAAGAGCCATGAGAACGACTGAAGGATTAGAAAACCTGTTTTACAATGATAAACACAAGAAGCTCAATCCATTTAGTTTAACAAAGAGAAGATTAAGGAACAACTTGATAACAGGCTATAAGCATGTACATGGGGAACCAATATTTAATAATGGGCTCTTCAACCTTACTGTGAGAGATATAGACAAATTCAATCTGGAAATAAGGCATATATTTTTTAACAGTGAAAGTAATTAATGGTTGGAACAACTTATTAAGGATCATGGTGTGTTCTCTATCATTGACAATTTTAAAATCAAGATTGGAAATTTTTCTGCAACAGCTCATCTAGGAATTATTAGGGGGAAGTTCTATGGACAAAAGAATGCTTGAGAAGCATTTAAGTACATCCTAGATCTTTGCTTTTTATTGACTGCACCATTCTGGTTCACTTATCCTTTCCGAAGGTGCATTTACTCTTTTTTTGTTTTTTTGGCATGAACTTCTCCTTAATCAGCTCTTGCTCCATTACCAGAATATTTGTGTCCGTCTAAATCATCACCAGCCTTTATTGTTCTACCAGGTGAGGCATGGAAATGGTGACAAACGAGGTTGTTAATATGTAATAAATGTCCAGCTCATAAAACAGTCTGAACTGATGTGTCAGTTTTTGAGAACTGATACTGAACGACCTCATGATAGCAGCCAGATATTGCATAAATAACAGAAATATTAGCAATGGTCATTAGCTTTCCTGTCTTAAAGCATGTCAAAGCATGGCTGTAGTGTCTGGTAGCAAAAGACCTCACAAATTACAAATAAAGGGTATTTAGTGATAAACAGTTTGGTTCACCAGGAAACATGCTCTTGAATTCTTAATTATCTCTAATGGTAGAAACATCTTCTTGTCGCCTTTTGAATTATTAATGTACTTTTAGGCTTCACTGGTTCTTCTTGTCATCACAGGCAGTAGAAATTTTTTGAGCAAAATCCGTTGTCCTTAAAAAGCCTTTTTAAAAAAAGTAGAAAAACTTGTTGATTTTTTTTGAAATGTCTTTCATTTGGATAGCCTTTCTCCCAAACCTTTTATCAAAAACATTATTGTCATTTTTCAAACACTGAAATAAATCCAATGGTAAATAAAAACTTCTTTTAAGGCTCTTGTAACAGTTTGATAACATTTTACCCAGACATGGTCCATCCTGAAATCTGCAAATTGGATACAATTTTGAAATTTTAACAAAACGAACAAGGAGTCTGGTGGCACTTTTAAAGACTAACAATTTTACTTATCTCAAGGGGGCCTTTGTGGGAGACAGTCCCACTTTGTTAGATGCTTGAAGATGGGCAACTTACATTCTAGTGGCTGATGAGGTGGGATCTCTCTCCCATGAAAGCTCATCCAGTGAATAAACTTAGTCTTTAAAAGTGACACAGGGCTCGTTTGTTTTGCTGGACTAGACTAACATGGCGACCCCTTTGAAATTTGAAATTTCATAATGTTTTGCAGTTTGAATATTTTTGTAATCAGCTCTGCCTATAGTATGTGTTACATAGCAGTATGTAGTACCACAGACACATAAATCTGGGTTAAAAGAATGGTAAACTTGCAAAGTCAAACAAAGACTCCTGTGGCGCTTAAAGACTAACAAATTTATTTATCTCATGAGCTCTTGTGGGAGAAAATCTCACCTGGTCAGATGCTTTGAAGACGGGGGAACTTATAGAATGGGAGGAAACACATTTATTTTCTCCCACGAAAGCTCATGCAATAAATAAATGTGTTAGTCTTTAAGTGCCACAGGACTCCTTGTTTGTTTTACTGAACTAGATTAACCCAGCTGCCCCTTTGAAACTTTGCAAAGTTGAGGACTCAAAGGTTCGGAAAAGACAGAATTCCAGTTGCACTTGCAACCTTAGTTGCCCCTCTTGTGTGTATGCATTATGATACAGTCTTTACTTACAGGAACACATCCTATTTTTTCTAATCTCACCCTCCCCCAGCCCCTTTTCTGATCCCAAGTTTTCCCATTCCCCTGACCAGCACGCAGTCCCAGTCTACTCCCTTGGTCACCGCTTGCTTGTCCTCTTTGCATTTGAGCCAGGCTAATTCCTCATACACTGCCTGGATGCCATCGTGCGTGTGCATGCGTGTGTGCATGCATGGGTGCGCATGTGTGTGTGCAGGGCATAGAAGAAATAGTCTGCCAGCTGTCAGTTCTGGTGCTCAGCCTCATATGACCTTCAGCAGCCAAGAGAAGAAATTGCAGGAGATGGAAGTAGATTAAAGTGCATGAAGGAACTTGCAATGTGTGGCAGCCGGGTACATGTGGACATTATTTCACAACTGACCAGTGCAAGGTAGATTTATGCCCCATCTTGCCGAGAACTAAGAGTTTGGGTAAGCAAGCTTCTGTTCTTCTGGATGAACCAAACTCATTGAAGTTCATGCGCATCTTTCCATTCTTGCCATTGGATTTTGGATTTGTCTTATCTGTGTTGTCAATTAACTAGCTAAATGGAAGCCACGCAACTGCGTGAATAAATTGGTTTGCAGGCACCTGCACCCACCTTTGGCCCTCTGGGTCCGTTCAGGGGTCAAATAATAAAAGTCTGAGGCATCGTCCAGGGAAAACAAGCATGCTGGTTTATTTCCAATAGTGCGACTTGTTACATCCACTCCCAGCCAGGTCCCTGTAGGTCCTACCCTTACAATGCCAGGAGGCATACTGAGCTCTCAAGCACCACCCTTCTTCCTTGTTCATGTCTTCCTGGGGTTCTCCTCAGAAGTCTTATTTATCTACCCTTGGCCTCAGGGCTGGATTATTCCAGGGGCTTTTGAGACTGAAGGTCTAGGCCCTGGCCAAAAAGGGGGTTCCAGGCTCCAGCCCCTAAACCCCGTATCTGGCTCCCCTTTGCAGTACTCAGCGCTGGCAGAGCTGGAGAGCTGAAAGTGCTCCTTCCCTGTCGGCACTGGCGGGGGGAGCCCCGGAGCCAGAGGCTGGGCTCTGTGCTCCTACCCCACCCCTTGACTGGCAGGGGGTGACTGGCTCTTGGTGCAGCCCGTGCTATCGCCTTCAAGGGCGATGGCCCTGGAGAGCTACATCAGGGGCCATGCAGCATGCCAGCCCTGGGGACAGACTGCCTGGAGCAGGAGTGCCCTTTGGCCTCAGGGCACCCTCCCAGGGACAGGCCTCCATGCTGGGGGGGTCCATAGTAGGGGCCAGTCTGGGGCCCCCCAGGCCAGTTAAACCAGCCCTGCCCAGCTGGGGGTACAGCTGTTTCATTTGCTTCCTCAGTCCAAGGTCTAGTAGGGCCTAATCTTTGCCATCAGCTGGGGCTCCCCTGCTTTTTGTGGTCCAGCTAATCTGTTTATCCCAGTCCAGGCAGCAGGGTGTCTGTGGCAGAGGCTCTGAGGGGCTTGTTTCCTTTCTGCTCTACCACATGGTTAAAACTTCATTCTCTGTGGAGATGCCCTTTTCTTTTTTGCCAATCTCACCCCTTCTTCTTAACAACTGTGGGGGTGCTGTCTCCCCCAAACCCCTGCAGCCAGCCTAGTATAGTTAGTGTGGGGGGAAATATTAGGACTTTAATCATATGGTTTAATTAGAAAAAGGCACATGCATCAAGCTTGGAGTAGACACTGGAGCTGCCATCTTCCTCAGTGAGCATGAAGAATTCCCATGATAACTAGTCAGTGGCTGAGTGTACGGCTGTGAGTGGGTGCAGACCTGAACATTGCAAACAGGTTTTCTTTCTAAGGGGCTGAACCAAAACTCCAGATTCAAACACCCATTAACTGCAGGGGTTTCACAGTCCAGGTCCAGACTTCCTCATGTGGGTCCCACCCAGACTGCTGATGGTATCCCACATTGAGAAATAGGCACAGAGCTCAGCAGTTGCTGCAACAGGGTGACTTGTTTGTGGTCTGGAGAGCCTGTGGCTAAGGCAACCTGGTTACAGACTAAGCCCCATCTCCACCTGAAGGAAATCAGGCAAATTCCCCATAAAGAGCAGAAGGTGGCTGCAGAAATGGTTTAAGTGGTGGGGAAGCCCAGCTGGTGAAAGGGGGAGGGGATGGTATCAGTCAAGTACAAAGCTCAGAGAGGAAGGAAAGTTCTCTAGGCAGGGAGGATTAAGCAGGGAAGAGGTAGAAAAACCTAAAGGAGAATTGAGGAGGCTGGTTAGGAAATGGCCTGGCTGCACTACAGGAAAAGGAGCAGACCTAGCTCTTCAATACAGGGCCTGGGGCTGGAACCGAGGCTACAAGGTGGAACTAGGTTCTCCTGTTGGCCCCAAAGACGGGGTGCACAAGCCTGTCTTATGGCTTATTGGGCCCAGCAAGGAGACAGGCTGAGGAAGAGCCCAAGACAGGGGCAAGGATGGTTTTGGGACTTTCAGTTTCAATGATTGGTTCCTGGAAGAGAAGGATTTAAGACCGTGACCTCAACAGAGGGCTGAGTAACTGGAAGAACAGGTGGAGCAATCGTCAGCAGGGGCTGTCCACCCAGCGAGAGAGAGAAAGCTGCTCTGCCACGTCTGGCGATGAAGGGGCGCCTAGTGGTGAGTGGGCTCATTTACTGCGGGCAGTTCATGGACTGACATTGAAGGGAATGAGACGATGGTCATTGAAGCTGATGAGTAAATAACTTAAGCCACTGACTTGATATCTCTGTGGCTTGTGCATGAGCGCTTTACCTGTGTTGTAGTTGCATTTAGTTGTTCCAAATGATTTATTGGCTGACTTCTGCCACTGATTTAGGGAATGCTAGCTGTCCGGGAGCAGTCCATTGTGGGTACTTGGAGCTGAAAATGGAGCTGTCTAAAGATTACTGCAGATGGAAAGAGTCAGTCTGGCCTGGTAGCCTCATACGGACAGAGATGTGCTTCAGGTGGACAGATGGGGCTGGGTGAACTTTTTGGCCTAAGGAAAACATTTGCTGTACGGCAGGCTACACTGTGGGGAAGTGGCCACCATGCACTGGCCAGGGCACTTCTGGGACCTAGGGCTGTGAGTACACTGGGGCGAGTGGGGCTTTGCCCCTGGCACACTGCAGCAGCTCCATTGAACCACTCCATTAAAGGGAGCATTTCTTGCTGCTCACTCCAGGTGCTGGGCATTGAAAGGGGCGTATGTTGATTGGAACGTGGCCGGGGCACCGAATTCTTTAGTTATGGCTCTGCTGGGACCTGAGGAGGAGCCGGCCACATAGTGGAAGACCATGGGGGGAAAGGGCATGGCTGGGAGGATAGAGCAGCTGCCACATTCCTGCCAGGGTGCCGCTGTGCCCACGTTTGGAGAGGATCTGGGGGAAGAGGCAGGGCTGGGACGGGGGGAACGGCTGCTGTGCTCTGGCCAGACCCAGCTGGAGGGACTGATGAGGCCCACGGGCCATAGTTTGCCCTCTTTTAAAGGAATTCCTGGTAGCTGGACTTAAAGGGCACGTCTACACAGCACTTTTATTTCGAAAAAACACTTGCTTTTTCGAAATAAAAGAAATTAGGTCTACATGACGTTTTCTTATTTCGAAAGGACGGACCTCATCCTTTCGAAATAAGAATCGTCATTTTGAAAAAGTAAAACCTGCCCTCCCCTCGAAATAGCTGTTATTTCGGAAGGGATATTTCGAAATAAAGCTGTTCTTTCGAAACAACACTGTGTAGACCTGTTGTTTCGAAAGAGCTGTTTCGAAAGAACAGGTCCAAACGGCTTTATTTCAAAATATCCCTTCTGAAATAACAGCCATTTGGATTGCAGGCTTTCCCTTAATTCGAATTAACATTTTGTTAATTCGAATTAACGTATTTCAAAATAACTCATTTCGAAATCCTTACTTCAAAATAACAATGCATGTGTAGACATAGCCAAACTGAGGCAAATGGAAACTCCCCCGCTTACTCTGGGGTGCATATTTTACTCATGAGTTTATGCTTGTGGATCCGCTTTTGGTGTTTTCCCAAATTAATGTCAGGTTACTTTTCCGTTTTCATTAAAAGCCCCTATTCTACTCCCCCTCTCTGTGTTTGCAAGAGGGGAACTGTTGTCTCTCAAGGTGCCCAAGAAGTGATGTATTATTGTCTCTGGTTATTGAGTGGAGGGCTCAACCCAAAAGGAAAGGATCCTCTAAATATGGAACCTGGCCCTTGTTACTGCCGACTTTGACTGGCAGAAAGACTACATGAGCACTCTCACCACTATTAGTCGAGTTGCACCAGCCTTTGGAAGAGTGGGGCAAAGCTCTCCACTGGACCCCGAATAAATGTCACTACATGTGCCCTGGGATATCTTCCAGTGGGTAAATGATGACCAGGGTGGTATCTGTTTCCAAGCAACCCCTTTAAATTCAGATAACCTACTACACAGAGTCAGCCTGGAGGAGTTTTCCATGAGGCTCGGGAAGCAAGCTGTGGAGTTACTGCTCTTCTGATCACACGTATTGTGAAGAAGCTGCCCATTTCTAGTTCTGTGTTTGCATTTAGCCTAATAGGTGAGCAGGTCAAAACTGCTTCTGAGAAATCTTAACTAAAAAAAAGTCTTTATTTGGAAATTTTCAGTAACTAACCTTTGAAACGACTATTTTTAGTTTATTTTGATGGGAGGGAATCCCCATTCTCTTACCTTTTTTAAATGTTTATTTCTACTGAAAAGAGGGATGGAAGAAACAAAGTGATATAAAGTGTGAAAAATATCACTCTGTTCTTACTCCTGGCTGTCCACACTGGGGAAAGAAAACTGTTACTTTTTCTCCTTACAGAGAGAGAAATTTTACATGGAGTGAATACCTCATACTAAAGGGGTCTTCAATTTGGTAATGAGAAGCAAAACAAGAATCAGTAGCTGGAAGCTGAAGCTGGACAAATTCAGCTTAAAATTAGTGCTGATTTTAAAATGACTGGAATGATCTAGTCAGGGAAGCAGCAGATTTTCTGTCTCTTGACATCCTTAAATCAAGGCTGAGCACCTTCCTGAAGGACATGGTTTAGTCAAGGGAAAAACAAGTTATTGGGCTCAATACAGGGTAACAGGGTGAGATTTAGTGGCATTATGATGCACAGGAAGTCATATATGAAAATCTAACTGGTCCCTTCTGACTTTAAAGTCTATGAGCCTAGGAACTAAAACCAAAAGACCGTGCCAAAAGTATTACTTTCTTGGAAAGCACAAGCATTACTTTCTCTTTACCTCTCATTTAAAATGAAAACCCACTCCACATGCCTTAACTTCCAAATGGTGAGATTGATGGGAGATGGTGGGACAAGGAAGAATGGTGGAAGATAAAATAACAGAGAAAAGGTGGGCATTTTCCTACAATTTCTACATAAATTAAAAAAATTCTGAGTTTACAGGAAATCCCAACTCCAAATTTTTCACCTTAAATATTTTTTCAAGCAATGACATTCTTATTTGAAAGATATTAACATTTATTTTGAAAAATAAACTTGGAATGAAACTTTCCTTTGATCAGGGGTGTGTGTATGTGTGGGGAGAATCAGTTACCATCAGTTTGCTGAGAATCCAAGAGTATGCTAGCATTTCAGAATAGCTCCTAAGATATTAAGACTGGATAGTGGCTTATAAGCTTTTCTTTCATAAACTAGATTGTGATAGGGGCTGAACATGGAACCTGTCTTCTTCAGGAGGAAATCTATTTGAAGTCAAAACTACTTGCTGGAGAGCTGTAGGAAGAGGAGTGTCCAACAGTCTCTTCTTAACAGTAGCCTTTGGGCCCCCATTCAAACAAAGCTCACATCTGAAAGCAAAACCACAGGAAAAATATTTGAGCTGGACAATTTTTTCCACATAGCCTAGTTTTTGTAATGAAAAATAATTTTTTTCCATGTAATGCAGGGATTTTAATAAAAAACCCTTTTTTGCTGCAAAATAAACACCCAGAAACAAAAATATTTGGACCAAAAACTGAAATATTTTTGAATATCCTGCTGCAGTCCCCTGTAGGAGTTTCTTCACATCCCCATTTTCCTTTGTGGGCTAAGTCCTCTAGCTGAACTATATCTCCCATGATGCACTGTGGTCAGATTTCCATGATGCAATCATCCTCCTTCACCATGAGGTGACATGATGGTACATCAAGAATGGTGTAATCTGAATAGAGAACCTGGACTCTGAAGGATAATAAGCATATAAAGCATACAGCTCCCATAAGGCACTGTAGCAGCATTTCCAAATTGAAATCTTTCTGGTTTTGCCCCCTCTATCCTTCCCACAAATTTTTTTTATTGCTGAAAAAACCTTTTCCTAGACTAACAGATGTATTGGTTGAATAAGTTTTCCCACTTCATCAGATGCTTTGAAGATGGGGGAGCTTAAATTCAAAGCGTCTGAAGTGGGATTTTCTCCCACGAAAGCTCATGCAATCAATATATTTGTTAGTCTTTAAGTGCCACAGGGCTTCTTGTTTGTTTGTTTTACTGAACTAGACTAACACGGCTGTCCCATTGGATCATTTTTCCAGAGACTACTTAGCCAATTTTCCAACCAGTTCTACAAAGTACATTTTGACCCCATCCAGGAAGCGGAATTTTTCTTTCTAGTGCCGCAGCCACCTTCTTTAGTTTACTCCTATCTGGTCCTAGTACCAGGCCCAGACGGGCCCCCATTTCCTGTCTGTTTAAACACCTGAGGAAATGCCTTTGGAATTGTCTTTGTAAAGAAAACTGGAACATAGGAGAATCAGACTCACGGTCCTAATGTGGATCCTGAACATTCTGGTCCACCCCATTATACAAGTCCTTGGGCTAATTTCTATATTGAATGTCTACCTGTGCATCCTAAATGAGATGTCATGGCAGAACTTGGCCCATTCAGTGCACCCTATCACTGCCATCCAGGAACATGCGGCTACTTAACTTCTACTGACATCACTGAGGGCTTCATATTCAGTGAAAGGGGGAATGTAGCCTTAAACATCCATATTAAATCAACTCCATTTCCTCTGGGATGGAAAGCACCACATTGATTGCAGCTTAATCAAAACAGATGTTTTTTGAAATGGAATGAAACAGGAGATGGAAAACTTGGCTAATATGGATTCAAAGACAAATTCCTTGTAACCCATGGAAACCATGAGTGCTTGTTCACTACTGGAAATTGATGCTATGCTTTTTAAATGGCACTCGCTGCCTTCTTCTGACGATTGTCTACATTCTGCAAGCCTAGTTATAGCCCCCAAAGTAAAGGGACTTGGCCTAATCCTGGTTCTTTGAAAGTAAACTGAAGTTTTGCTATTAACTTAAAGGGCTCCACATTCCTACACATCAGCAAGAGATGAAGTGTGGATCTTATGGATGCCTATGTGCAACTGTGACAGGCTGCTCCCAGAATCTGGTTTGGTATACCCCTCTAAACCCTTGATCCCTACTTCTGAGCCCCGACTTACCCCACATTGCCAGGTGATCACATACTCCTCTGTCAGTCTACACCAGCCTCCTCCATGTAATCGGTCCCAGACAGTGAGTGTGCACCCTCTGGTCACCTATGGGGCAGTCCCAAGAGAACACCCTCAGTCCTCAGATACCACACCGGGATGTCCCATACTACAGAGATTGGGATCCAACCCAATCACTGTAGACTCATGTCCATCCATTTGATGCTGAAATCCATTCTGATTCACACTCTCTAAAGTGCAAACAGCTTTAAATAAAACAAATACTTGTTTATTGATTAGAATACAATTTTAAGTGAGTATATAGCAAATCAGTGCACAATCATTTAATAAAGGAGTCAGGAGTTACAACAATCAAAGAGATAATTGCATGCTAACCTAACAATCCTACTACAGTTATGCTTATCTCATCACCCAAGTCCCACTGTGACGGTTTGCAGCTGACTCTGCCTATTTTTAGACAGGGCCCAATCCTTCTTGTAGATGTTTCAAGATGGAGAGTCTCTGGCAAAAAGCCCCTCAGTTCAAATTGTCTGTATTTGCTTTCAGTTTCCTCTCAGTCCTGCTCCCCTTCCTGGGGCCAAGGTTACAGGCAGTCAGCTAGACTCATTGGCTTTATCTTCTCTCAGCAAGTGCTTGCATTGCTGATTGGGAAACAGCTCTGGCTATCTCCATGCTGCAGGAAAACAGCTCTGATTGTCCCTCTCCCCCTGAACCATGTAAAACAAGTGTCACATCTGTGCACATACATGATGCCACAGGAAACATGATACCAAAACCATATGGTAGAGCGTTCAAAAGGGAACACCTCATAGCAGACAATTATACTGCAAAAGTGAACAGAAAAATCATATAGATCTTGGTCCATGGGTGAACGCTGTGACAGCAATGTTCAACTTGAAAAGCACTGTTATAAAAGTGAATCTGTTCACAATTATTTTGCAGAACTGGGCAGCAGGAAAGTCAAATTTTTATCTGAGGTTCAGGGTGTTTGAATTGGGAGTCTTTATTCTGCAGTGACATTTCTAAATCTCATACCTAATGCTACCAAAACTGGTACAATGTTCCCAGAGTTGTGATTCAAGACTCATGAAGTTAAAAGTGATTATGTTCTTGCCAAAAAAGGCCTGGCTGCAGAGTGCGTGCTATGGCCATGCCTGATTACAGAATAACACCTTAGTGATTGTGGGGGAGTGAACCCAAACCTTTTCATGTGACAACTTTACTCACCTGTCTGAACTAAAGGCAGGCCTCTGTTAGCAGAGAGAGTGGTAGACTCCTACACATGGCCTCACCATAGGGGAGAAAAAGCTGCCATGTTCTGGAGCAGGTTACATTTACACCAGGTGTGAGTTTGCCCACTCTGTTTCATTTAATTTTATGGCATAAGAGAACCTGCCATTCTACAGGACTGTGTAAATTATAGGGCATATCCTGTCTTCCTCAATCCACAATGTAATATTTTAAAGGAAGAGGTGGTCACCTACTATTAATACAGGAGTTGATGCATTGCGCACTTGAGGTGGCTGGATTTTAGTGACATGCAGGTTCAAATCCCTGCTGTGCTATGCTGCATCTTTCTCAAGAGCAGCGGGAGGTTCCTTTTTACAAGAAAAAAGGGTTTAGTTGCCTAGCTCCAAGACTAGAATCATGGGTGTGAAGCCAAAGCATACACAAGTTCCTCCCTCTGGCCTGGGTAACAATCTCCTTAATATTTCCTATTGGGTAGCTTTAAGTGGCTTTGTATTTAGTGTGCTGGCTGTTATTGATACTATTTGAGGTACCTACTTTGCCTGATGGGGGCAGCAGACTCAGGTGGTGGAGGGTAGATGAAGATAAACATTGCAAAACTCAGCTTAAATTCCACTTCGTGAACCTAGCCCTCAGTTCCCAAAGATATGTTCAGATATGAACTTACTGGGCTCGGTGTAGAATATGAGAAGGTGTCTCAAACAGTCTGGTTTTTCTGATTGTTTCAAAGTTATAGTCTGGAATTGGCAGTGATAATCCCAGGGCATTACACATGAAAACATTGTCTGTTTCTAGATCACAAATAAAAGTACTCACCCATAATATTTGCCTGTGCTTGTATTCTCCGTGGAAGGGGAATAGAAATAATTGTTTAAGCTTCGTAACAGTAGCATTTGCAGTTCATGAGCTCTGTCTGCACTTGGGCACCCTTGTTTGAATACTCGGTGCACAAACATACAAGTTTCTCAATGGAAAATTAGGAACAAAATCAACATATTCCAAACCAAACACAAAATGGACACACAGTCATTATACTGTAGATTCTCAGTCATGTAATCCATACACATTTATGAGCAAACTGATATGTTCCCATTGGTGATCTTGGCAATGGATTACAGTGAATTATTCAGCCGAAAGGAGAAGAGAGGAGTCATGGCAAGTCATAAGCAATTGATCCTCTTTGTTTGAGTGTTTTCATTTTTCAGTCCTAAACTGGTAATCCAAACTGAATGTATATTTGTGTAGCTTATGACAGAATATTTAGTTAGTGGATTTTTATTTGGGAAATTAAATACACTCAACCAATAGCCATATCTTTGACTTTCTGGTTCAGAATAAAAGTGCAAGGCATTTGTTTTTTGATTTCTTCACATTCACTTTAGGGAGATGAATAAGAGAGGACATGACAAAAGTAATAGTGAATGGTACAGATAAGATAAAGCTTCTGTTCTGTTCTCCCTGTCTCATAACATAAGAGCAATTTCAATGAAAAGATAGCAAACTCAAAATCAGTAATTGGAAATCCTTATTCAAACAATGCAGGCTGTGGAAACTGTAGAGATGAATTTAGCCAGATTTAATAAGGGATTGAATAGTTAAATGGATAACACGAATAACCACCATTGTTATAAATTGACGCTAACAACACTTTTGGAAGGGACATTAAACTTCACATTTCCAAATCTGCCAGTCTCGAGCTAATAGAGATCACAAAAAACCCCACGGAATCTTGTGGCACTTTTAAAGACTAAGAAATTTATTGACTGCATTTTGGTATAATGTCTAACTGTTTGCATTTGGAAAGAAAGGTGGCTGTGTGAGTTGCTTCATGAAGTTGACGGATTTCCACTTCAAACAGCTGTAATCAGTGCCTTGCATGTTGACAAGTTCCAAAGGGGTAGCTGTGTTAGTCTAATTCAGAGAAACAGGCAAGGAGTCCAGTGGCACTTTAAAGACTAATAAATTTATTTATTGCATTAGTTGATTAGTAATTTGTTAGTCTTTAAAGCTGCCACCAGGCTCCTTGTTTGTTTTTGCTGAACTAGATTAACCTGGCTGCCTCTTTGGAACTTGTCAATATGCTTTTTAAATTACACAGTTCAAATCCTGACTGAAGCAGTAGATGGTGCTATAGACTCTTGATAGGTAACTTCACAGTAGTAATGCCTCGCCAATTTAACCTGAACAAATGTGCACCTTTCCAAAAATAACAGACTCTTTTCCAAGTATTCCTCAAATGTATATACCACTGTTCAGTCATTCATAATCGCATCTTTGCAAATGCTCTGGCTGGTCCACAGAAAAGCAGGATGTGAGAGAGGAAGTGCCTTGCTGCAGGATTCCCAGTGTCAGAGAGAGGAGTCTAGGAAAGAAGCAGTGGCTCACTTTGGCAAGGGTGCAGGTGGGTTACTGCATCAGGGCCAGAACCACGAGGATGTCCCCATTCATCCACTTGACACCCCTGTTAAGGTTGCAGATCATGCCCTCAGTGTTTAGAACTGGGCAACCTTTCATTGGAAGACAAGGACACCACTCCTTAGTCAGCTGGAGAGCTTCTGGTGTTATCTGAGGCTCTTTCTCCCATAGCATTCCCTGGCTGGTGCAAAATGATGTTGGAGGGACCATGGGCCAGATTGTGATCTCAGTTACACCTGTGTAAATCAGTATTAACTCCATTGACTGAGATCAGAACTAGCCAACCCCCCTCCCTGAGATCACTGTCTTTTTTACAAAATTGTAACCTCACCTGTTTTGTTTCAACCAGATGTTTCTATGAGATGAATACATAAAGTAATGTATATATAATCTGGCCCTTAAGTCGTAAGTAGTGACCAAAGATCTAAATTAAGATGCCAAAGCAATTTCCAGCTGATTACTAATCCAATGACAGTGAAGATGTACATGCAGAAGGTTATAAGGGCAACAGCGCAAGTCAAAATATGTTACATGTGTGAAAAACTTTGGAGCCGCAAGACTAGACAAAAATGCATGGGTTTGCTAAAAAAGCTGACCTGTTTTGGTCTTGTGTTGCATTTGTCTAGAGAGAAGGAAACATTGACATGATTAACTTTCACACATACTTGCAAAGTGCAAATTTTATTTCCTTATGGGCCAAAATGTGCCCTTGTTTACTCCATGTAACGCCATTGGCTTTAGCGGATTGGCCATATTTTTTGTTACCTAATTAAATAGTCGCATCTAGAAAGGATTCATCCTATAGCCACCATTTATGGTTTGCAGCAGATTCCTCAGATCCATTGGACTACCTGTAGTGACTTTTGTATGTCAGTTGCTAGGCCCTTCTAAACAGCATGATTTTCATTGATTTTGGAAAGTGAATATGACCTGTAATAAAATTATTTTTTTTGTTGTTAAATTATCAGTTTTTTGTAGGGCAGATGAACATAATATTGATTTAATGCAAATTATGAAACTAAGGTCTATATGTGTCTTAAACAGGAAATGCCATATTAGAGGGGGAAGAGAATTATGATGTGTAACTTTAGATGCAAAAAACCTACTATGTGGCTCAGATATTGTGTAGAGACAGAGTGAGGGTGAGATTTCCTGATTTTATAGGGACAGTTCTGATATTCAGGGCTTTCTCTTGTATAGGCGCCTATTGCTCCTCACCCGCCTGTCCTGATTTTCACATTTGCTATATACTCACCATAGAAAGAGGTCCATTTTTTTTCTTCTCCACACATGACACATGTTCTACAAGTGATTAGGCAGATAAGACTGTTAGCGTATATTTGCCAGCATGAGTTTGTGTGTTTGCACAGATGTGTCATGACAATGTTCTTCCTGTACCTTCTTCTGGCTCTTTTTAATAGGTATTACTGGATGCTGATCTGGAGTGAAAACTTAATCAAAACCCCCAGATTTTGAGGAGATCCATGTTTCTATGGGTACTCAGTGTGCCAAAGAGATGTTTTGGTTATGGGATGGAGCGCTTGTCCCCTTCCCCAAGGGCTCACCAGAACCCACCACATGAACACTAAATGATATGCCCATAGCATTGATATATCAGGACTATCCCTAACTAGAGCTGAATTATCCATGCTTCCCCAGGGACTGAATTGTTGCCTCACCACAGAACCTGATAACATACTAACATGTGGAGAACTATACAAATTCTTCTGCATGCTCCACCTCAAAGTCTTTCATAACAGTGACTCCTCCACCCATAATTACCAAGTCCCCAGTTCTAAGAAAAAAGAATCCCGCAGATATCTCTCCATAGGCAGCTATGATGATCAACATCCCCCCCCAATACCCTTTCAAGATCCATGGATTCTACACATGCCTGTCAGAACATGTGCTGTGCTTCATCCAGTGCACTAAATGCCCCAACTCAACTATGTGGGCGTAATGAGACAATTGCTATGCTCTTGAGTGAACTCACACAGGGTGTTTGTCTTCACATGTTTTCCTATCAGCTCTGGGTGAACACTTCTCACAGAACAATCACTTCATGTCTGACTTCTCTGTCCTCGTCCTCAAAGGAATCTTGTACATCTTCAAAAGAGGAGTCTGCAAACTTAAAATCATAACTTTACTAGACATTAAAACTCATGGACTGAAGGGAGACCCTCGGTTTACAGCTTTTTACAATCTATAGCCCCATTTTTTTTTCCTTCCTGACTGAAGAGGTGTTAATGGGCTACTTCACCTTTGAAATGTAAGTTAACACCTTATACTAAATAATCTGTTCCCACCTCTTGTTTAGCAGTGACACTCAGTACATTTCTCAGACCTGAAGAAGAGCTCTGCGTAGCTCCAAAGTTTCTTCTCACCAACAGAAGTTGGTCCAACAGGAGACATTAGCTCACCCACCTTGTTGCTGTAATATCCTGAAACCAACATGGCTAAAGCAACGTTCCATGCATTGTGCACAAAGCACACCCTATCCTATTATCCAACTGCCTTGCAGTCATGATTATATTATTCTCACAAAACACCTGTGAGATAGGGCATAACATGGACTCACATGAATCTCCTAAGTCCTCAGTTAATGTCCTACCACTGACCCAGCCTTCTTTTGCTCCCACAAATTAGCACATCACACTGGAATTTTACTGGATATTTTCTGTTCAGGCAGGTGGTGAATTGATTCTACTTTGAACTGGGGGTTGGAGTTAATGACCTCCTGAGGTTTCTCCCAACCCTATGGTCGCTGCTATTAACTATTTACAATGGCCTGTGCACAGCTAAGGTGTATTGAAGTAGCTTGTTACACTCACAAGTCTGTCCTCACTCCCCTCCTCGCTGCTTGTTTGCCTCACCCACCCATGTCCTGCTTTACACCTTGATCCAGGAAAACGTCTCATCCATCTCTAACCAGGAAAGACCCTTTGGCTTTAATGAAGTCAGTGGCACGGGCTTAAAGTTGAGTTTGATCATCAGAGCTTTTATTGATAGGGATGTTTTTCTAAATTGCGGGCTTAGAGTGTGGGTTGTCATGGCCACTTATCAGATGTTCATGTAACCCACTGGTGACTGTGTGGCTGATTCCTCCTCTGAGCTAATTCCTAGCCCTCAGCTGTAGATGTTGATTCTTGAGTCCATGCTGCAAAAGACTTTCATGCTTTTAGCTCTAGAGGTTCCCAGTTCAAAACCTGGAGCATCAGCTAGAGAGTGGCTGCATTGCCACAAAGGTGGGTGCTATTTTTAATTTGGCTCACCCATCACCCTTTGTTCGTGAGGAGAGCAGTTGCTTATCTTTGCTGTCTCTACTCCAAGAGTTCCTGGTGAGGAGAGAACAATAAATAGACAGGAGCAGCACAGCCGAGGTCTTCTGCAACTGTATAAGTGAGTTATTGATTGTTTTCCCTTATTTTTATTTCATTTTACTTTCCCTTGTTTTATTTTTATTCATTTTATTTTTATTAATTCAATTTAAAATATTTACTGCTTATTTATTTTATAAGCCCTGCCCATTCCCCTGTCACTGCATGCGGCCTACCATACATTGCATGTGGCTCTTGGGACAAAATTTTGCCCACCTCTGCCCAATGTGCCAACCATCAGTAGATTTACTGACCCTCATTAAAAAAAAAAAGTTCAATTTTTAGCTCTCTCAGTAAATCCATAAATAACTGTAAATGTCTGTAAAAATGGATAGAAATAAAACATTTTGTATTCTGCTCCAAGATCATCACCCACATCTCCAAACTGCCATCAACACGTGGCAGCACAGGCATATAAACTTGCAACAAAAACCAAGACCCTACCAAAACAAAACACTCCAGAGCACCCCTGTGCCTTTTTCCTGGGGATGAAATGGAATTTCCTCCCACAAAAACTCATGCAATAAATAAATTTTTGTTTGGGGAGAGGGTCTGAGAGAGAGCAAACCTGATGTTAATCATGTTGCTCTCTGTGTGCTAGGAAGATGCTCGATACTACAGTGAGGAAGGTGGGGTAAGAGCCTACAGAGAATGGAATATAATTATTATTTCTGTATATGACAGTAGCACCTAGAATCTCCAGCCAAGATCAAGCATCCTCGATGCTGGAGAAACACAGGATAAGAGACGCTCCCTGCCCTTAAAGCTTGCAGACTAAATAGACAAGAAAGGGGCAACTGAAAGATGATATGATTTGTTCGTAGCTTTGACTCCATAAGTCTTATCCAGTAGACCATGATGTCTTCCATTGGCCATTATCAGGGCATTCTGGCACCAGGAAGCAGTGATTCAAAAGACAATGGCTGCATGTGCATCCCCCGGTGGTTGGCTTGGGAAGCTGAAATGTAGCATTGGCTGAATTTTTTATTTGAAGAATTGTATTCACTGTCTTGCTTACTCCTCTACTGCTGCCACTATCCTGAGGGAAGAAGGTGTGTCGGTGGGGATACTCCATCTACTAACCATTGCTTCCAAGCAAAGGGACCAAAGGCCACATTGACAAAGGTGTCTAACGGTGCAGCTAATGGGTTTTACAAAGGCATCGCAGCAGGTTAGGTGCCTAACTCCATCTGGAAAGGCAATCTTGACCCAAGTCACGAAAGGGTGGGGGCTGGATGCCTCAACTCCCCTGGAAGCAGCCAAAATCAGACCCACAGATGCTCAGCAGGATTGCCAAGTAAGGCACTGGCCATGCATGGTTTTGAAAGAGATTAGATTTCTGCTGTAACGATTTCTCCTTGCAAATGTTCTAGGACGCGTCTCAGGCTACTCTATCCCAGAGTCCATACACCATCCCCTGTAGCGTGATTTCCTCCTTAGACTGTAAGGTAAATACAGCTGTTGTCACAAATCGATGCTGCCTGTCAGATCTTTGTTACTGTAAAATTACACTTGTGCAACCTGGGGGCAGCTCTCAAAAATGTAATTTGGGTGGTCTAAAGCCTAGATTCATCTGAGTCAGAGAATTAGTTGGCCTGGGAATGCTTTGTAATCAACTACTGTGTCCCCCACCCCCCCCAGACCTTACAGAAGCTTTTTTAAAAAAATCAGTGGTTGCAGAAGCTGTTTGAAAAGCATGATATATTTTTGGATGCTTTGGCATCCTTATTTATGTTTGTTAAAGGAGGTGGAAGCTGTAAATAGCCATGTGGTGAAGTAGCAAACTGATGTCCAGAGAAGGGAGGAGAAGACATGTCATAGCAGCTTCTTTAATTCAGGCTTTTTAGGAGGGAGTGGCAAGATATGCACCGGGGTAATAATGGTCAGAGGAGACAAGGAGATGCAAGTATCGAGTGCAGATGTTGTCAGTTGTTCTCTAGTTGCTGGCTTGGGTTGGTGGGTTATTTGGCTCAGAAAAGAAACTGGACCCCCTCAGTGCTCCCTGGCAATCACCTTTAAGTAGTAAAGAAACAAGACACCCATCACTGAGCCAGCATGCTAAAGATGGTGGCATAGCGGCAGTGGCATGGAGAATGGTGAGCCATGGGCTGGACCTAGCTGCCTGGCCTACAAATCCGTCCCAGCCCTGTGGGTGAATGCTCCGCGTGGCAAGCCCATGCCACCAGTCCAGCTGCCTGTGTTCCCAGGTCTTCATTAATATTTTTAGCTCGCTAGCTTGATGAGGACCAGCGCTCATCTGTTTATATAAGGTGGCATCACAACTCTGGCTCCGAGTATAGACAGAGCCAGTGGTGCAAAGACATCACAGGGGGTTGTGGTTAGTCCTAAGCCATGTGCTACAGAACCAGGGAGGGGAAAAAAATCTCAACGCAGTAAGGTCAGAAAGGCATAGCTGGGGCATCCAAAGATCTGTAAGTCTGCCCTGTAGCGACCCCAAGCAATAGTCATCAGATTATGCTTTTCAGAGCTGCTGGACACCTGTCATTCTGGCTGAAGCCAGTGGGAGAGGTGGGTGCTCAGCAAGTCTTTGATGGGGAGAGCCCCTCCTTCCCTCCCACCCCCTTGTTTCGAGGGAAGTGGGGTGCTTGTGCCAGACTGGAGTTCAAGTCCCTGTGTTTTGACATTTGGCTGGATCCCAGCTGGGAAGAGGCTGAAGCACGTGCTAGAACACAGGGATGCATTTCTCCACCTCTGCAGTGATTCAGGAGCTCTGTTCAAGTTGGTGACCTGTGCTGGAGAAAAGGACTAGCTCCACGGGACCCTGTGAGTTGGTGGCTTTCATTTCAAGAGGGGGAAATGAATCATGCAGGGCAGCACAGAGCCACCTGGTTTTCACATGGGCTTGTGAAATTTATTAGATTTTTAGAAAAGCTCTAGAGCGCTTTTGAAAATGAGGTCACTAGCTTGTTGTTATGCTGAATCGTTTTAATTTTTTGTATTGAGAGAGAAACCGGCCCAGGAACACAGAGAGATGTAACACAGGGAGCACCTTTATTGAATGAACATTGAAACCAGCCAGGGACTGGCTAAGCTACCCCTTAATAGTCTAACTCTATTGCTATGGTAATAAGCTAAGCTCTGTTGCTACAGCAACCTTGGCAATTAGGCAGGACACAAAATACACAACACGGGTGTCCCAGCTCCTTAAAAACTCTGACTACTTATGACATAAAGTCAATCCAAGCCCCCACCCAGCATGGCAGCAATTTCACAGGCCCGTCTTTATTTGCCATGCAACAGGCAGGGAATTTTCTTTTCATTCACAACTGGCTGGAGCGGCTCCAAGAATCACATAACCTTACCCTGCACTCACGTTAGTGCAAATAATTTAAATCAACATTTTTATTGGGGAAAAGTGTTGTTTGGGAAATTGGGTGCATCCAGTGGGTGTGTGGTGTGGGGTTTTTTCCTTGCCAAGTCTCTTTTTCTCTCTCTTTCTCTGGACCTCAAATACCTGTCTAAATACAGTCCTCTAACACTAGCTGTGTTGTCTCACCAGCGTGGACACTGAGTTCAATTCACAACATCATAAGCTACAGAAGCAACCAAATGTCATTGCAATTTTTTCCTTTTTGGACCAGGAATGAGATCTCATCTAGGCACAGATTTGCTTCAGTTTAACTAAACGTCTGACTTCAAACTGGTAGCGGATAGCTCTACTGCACTTGGGGAGTGTGACTGTAGCTTGTGTAGCTACACCTAAACTAGCTATGTTAAACCTAGCTTTAACGTAATCAGAGCACTAGAAACCTTCAGGGCAGATTACACCAGCTTTCCTAGAACCCTGAGCAATTACTGGTGGCACACGTCCACACTGTAATGTGTGCTGCTGGAGCTTTACAGCTCTACTAGTTAGGTTACAGAGAGCTCGGATATGTCAGCCCAAGGGCAAGCACACCCAGTGATCAGTACACCTACACACTTAGGGTAAATGATACAAAAGGCATTAACATCGATCATTGCAGATTCCATTCACATCTGTTTTGAGACACTATTTTAGCTTCTTGAGGTGTTGGGTGAATGGTTTTATACCTTGCTGTACCACCGTCTCTTTGAACATTTTCAGCCTTTCTGCAAACTCTTGTCCATACAGAATAATTTTAGCCAGTTGGTATGGGGTAAGTTTAGCAACATGGTCCAGCCATTGCAGTTGGTACCTTTTTTATCTGTAGTCACAAACTGCACTTTGCCTTCCAAGGATGTCATAACTTCTTAGTCTGTCTAGTTGTGTCACACTTACAGATACAGCGCAGGCATCGCATTTTAAACGTTTGCAGCTTTTGCTCCAGGTTTTTCATCAGTACCCATGCTGCATAGTCATCAAGTGCTATGCAAATAAGGATTGTGTATAATCTAATTTTAATGTCATGATTGCTCATTGAAGTTTTCTTCAAACACCCAAACATTCTGCTGGCAGTAGCTACTGGTATGTTTGTTGATGTTATCTTCGTAGCAATTGTAATATGTTGTGATGGAGCCCCAAGTAGCAGAAACCGTCTCTTTGTTCAATGTCTACATCATTAATAACCAGTTCAGCCTTATTTTGTTGTTCCCATTAGTCTTGTCTTTCCTGCCATTCATTTTAAATCCCCTTTCTCTGGTTGTATGTATATAGGTTAGTCTCTGCTTCTTGATTATATTCTCTGGAGGCACTGTTACAATATTGTTTGCAAAGTCAAGGAGGTTGGTGATTTATCCCGAAAGCCTGCTTTCTGCACCAACGTTATTAAGAAAAATGAACAAGATGCATCTAAGCTTAGAGCAAAAGGCACTGGAGTGACTAGCCCTCCTTGGTTGACTGCAGTTTCCACTTCAAACTACTCTTTGTCAGCTCATCACTGACTCTTACAGTATTGTCAAGCTATACTCTACAGACTGCTGATTCTGAATCAGTTCGCTGGTAAAACCGTATCACTTGAGTACTTTCCACAGACCCTCTTTGCTAATTAAGTGCTTTCTTAAAGTCAACAAATGTGCAAAACAGGGATTCATTGATCTCCATGTCACCAGGATTTGACATAAACCAAATAGCTGATCCATGGTGGAATATCCGGCTTGTGACTCTTTGGATATCATCTGGCTGAGAATCACTTTGCAGTAGAAGTGTTCAGGCGAGGATGAGGGAGGCAAAGGTAGTGGGGAGCATCATCCAGCCCCATTCTGCACTGAGCCAAGATGTGGCCCCCAGGTCGGCCTCAGTGCTCTGCCGTAGCCACCTCAGCATCAGTCCCTACTCCTAGAGCACCACCCCCAGTCCCATCTCCAGAGTGCCGGAGCATCTCATAGACTTTCACTGTATTACTACAAGACCCCTGTGGGAAAGGAGAGCGCTATTTTCCCCCATTTGACTGGTGGGGAAATGAGGAAGTATCTTGTTCAACATCACTGAAGAAGTCTTTAGTGACGTGCACACTTGAATCCAGGTCTCTCAGACTCCAGGCTACTGCTTTAGCCCCTGGACCAGCTGCCTTCAGAAATATCTGCATTGCCAAATGCTTCTAGTGTGACCTTGGACAAGTCCCTTAGCTTCTCTGTGTATCGGTTTCCTATCTGCACAATGGGTATAATGGCTTGGCTCACCTCAGGAGGGTGTTGGGAGAATAAAAGTATTAAAGACTGTGAGATAGTTAGTGTCATGATGGGACCAATACAGCTTAAGAGAACATTTTCCTACATAATGCAGGGACGCATAAATAGCTAATTTAGAAAGAAGTGTAATTTCTGATGCACTGAAAGACCACAGATGCTGTCGTCTTTGAAAAAACATCCAGACAAAAGAAACCTGGGTAAATGTTTTATCTCAGCATCCTGTGATGATAAAGGCGCTTGGGACGTTTACTTGAAAGCTGTGAATGCATTACATCAGCGGCTATTATTTTGTGAGCTTGGGATGACAAAATTAATTGTCTTTTGGATAATCGTGTTCCCATCATGGCATCTGCTAACTAAATGTATGTCCCATGCTTGCAGCTTGCAGTAAGATTGGTGGTTGTAAACATTGCTCTGGTTCCTAATTTTTGTTCTTTCTGTTTGACAAGATGATAATGGGAATTCTGATTGCTCTAAATGCAAATTGTTGTGTTCTTTTGAAGCACAGAACCCCAGTACAAAGCAACATTTGGGGTATTCTTTTAGGGTATTTTTCAAATCCAGAGCAACAATAGCAGAGACCACTTGGAGGATGAATTGTCACATGCAGCGGCACTGATAAAAAAAGCAAACCCCAAATGTCTCTACAGTTCTGGTCCTTTTAAAGGCAGTGAAGTTTCTCTAAAGCAGCTGCTTTCCGCACTGTTATCTAGTTTCTCACTGAAGCCAGTATCTTTCTCCTCTAGTGCATTCCTAACTCTGTCTAATGCACACAACACAGGCAGCATAAATAATGGAGAAAAGATCATCTTATTTGGCATCTGGTCTTGCTGTTGTCATTAGTTTATAGCCTGTGGCTTCTGAGCACTCAGAACAAATCCGTAGTCAATGTTAATTTCTTATAAATGCTAGGACTGTGGACTCTTGGATGGCATGCTTCATTTTGAATCATAAAGAGAGCAAAATGGTGCCTACAAAGAGTAATAACCCCTTCCAAAACGAGATCAAAACACATAAAACTTGTAGCTTCCCTGCTTTTGCTTCTTTTCGAATTTACCAAGTCACTATCCTTACTTTTGGCCACCTTTTGAGGATCTAATGCAGTATCTGCTACCAAATGAATCCATAACCTCTAAGGGTCAGTCTTGGCATAGCCTCCCAAAATGTCACTTCCAAAAGAGATGGAGCTGGTGAGCTGTATTTTTTTTTAACCTAACAAAGGAGCTGGTCAGTCTGGTTGCTGTGTTATTGTGTTATGTGAGGAGACCCACTGACAGAATGGGCCAGTAATTCAGTGCTTTTTAGTGTAAAGGATTGGGGCTCAACATGGAAACTGTGTGTGTGGCTGAGAGGGCAGGTACTAATGTAACTCAGATCTTATCTGAGGACTCTGCTTCATTTACTGGTGGATGCTGGAGGGATACAGCAGGGATGCTGCAATTCTGCCTTCCTGAGTGGAGAACAAATGACATGTTGGCAGGAAAGTGAACTAGCAAACATGGAGACAAAGTTTGTGTCCCCTTGGTGGCTTTGCAATGTTTCAACTCCATGTCGTAATGAAGCAGCCGCAGCCACAGCGAAAGGCACCCAATTTTGTTTGGTGTGGTCTGCCACTGCCCGGGTGGTTCACCAACCACCCAGATTTATTTTTCTGGGCCCCCCTTTACCTAGAGTCCCTACACTGCAGCCCCAAAAGCCTGTGCATTAATTCAGCTGTGAAGTTGAAGCATTTTGTGATTTGGTGGGATTTAATGGAATCAAACTTTCATTGATTCAAATTGGATTTTAATCCGGCTCTCTGCCTTCCTTCATGAGACCCACCAGGGCTCCTTAGCTCTAGCATAGTTGTGACACCAGTTTAAGGTTGATGGATGAAATCTGGATGGGCACAGGGAGCAAGGAGGAGAAAGGACCGCCAGGCGACCTCTGATAGTGCCCTCCCCGCACCTAAAAGAAGTGGCACCGTGCCTGTCTCTGTTCTGTTCCCATTCCTCTTCACCTCCCCGCTGACAGTGAGAGCAGCAGCCTGGAGGTGAGCCAACACCAGTACCACTTTGTGAGTCAAGTGTCAGGACATGACATGGACTGATAGTGCCTGAAACCTCCCCCTGTCTTTAGAGATAACAAAGCCAGGTGCTCTTGAGAACCAGCGTTCAATTCCCGTCACCTTCCGTCAGGGCTGGAATCTCAAAAGGGGCAAGTGGCAGATCTGCTGCTGTTGACAAGTCCGAGGGGAAAGGATTGCTTTGTGTAGTGACTTCCTGAGGAGTGGGAGGGGGTGAGTAGGTGACATGAACACATTGGATGCTCCGATATAGTGCTCGGCTGACTAGCACCAGTTGACGGCTGGGCATAAATTATAAAACTAAATAAGAGAAAAGAAAAGAATTAAAGTTTCCCCAGTTGTATGTTACAATGGTGTGCACAGGTTCCACTTTGGATCAGGGACTTGTTATGTATACACTGCTGTGACCAGACACATTTCTTCAATCAAACTGCCTAAACATAAAAATAAGATTGCAGCCAGGATCATCAAAGGAGTCTAAAGGATTTAGGCACCCAAATCCCATTGAAATTCAACAGAAGTTGGCCGTCTTAATAGCCTCTGAACATTCCAGCCTTCAAATATAACCCAAAGGAGTGTTCCTTAGATCAATGTTTCTTGCTACAGTTTTCATTTTTGTAAAAAGGTCATTTTCATTCAAATGTTCTGAACAAAAAACATTGGCTGGCTGTAACAGACACAGGTACTGGGTCACGGTGCATCCTGATCCCACTGCCAAATGATTGGAATATATTGCTCAAGGATGGAACTGTTGGGTTGCAGACATAAATGTTTTTTTTTCAACTGGGTCCCAAGAGGAAAAGTTTGAAAACACTGCCTTAGATCACACACTGAACCGGGGATTTCTCTACTGAGGAAGCAATGCAACAATTTAAAGTAGGCGCAGATTGAAGCATGGTAGGGAACTTTTAGTGTGTCGTAGCGGAGTCCAGGTGGCTAGCAAAGATCTACCCCAACCTTGTCATCCGCTCATCTAGCCAAGCTTACTTCTATAAACAACCAGCATGCTGACTCAAGCTAATTGTAACAGTACTGCTGGGAGATTGAGCAGGAGGTGGTCTCTTCTGTCAATGTTGTTTGTTTTTCACAGGGGACTGAGGGTATCTGCAGTGTTTGTATCAGATAATGTCACAGAGAAGAATAAATGAGGGGAAATGGAGGGAAAACATATTTATGGCCAATTACAAGGGTAATTTGCTTCAGCAAAAATGAGACCAGAGAGAAGGAAAGGCAAAAATAACTTGGGATGTGTTTAGTTGGAATAAGACTTAATCTCAGCATATTGGCTAGGCAAAGAGGAAGCATCAGATATGAACTCAACATCTGTGGCCAGAATTATTTTGGACTCAAATGTTAAACGACCAAATGCATGTAACGCGTGGGACTCTGTTTAAATCCAAATGTTCATACCATTCAGATGAGCTACAGAAACTGATTCCTAATACACCTTCTAGCATACATTTCTGCAATCTGACCGTACATTGCTCAATAATAAACAGGTTGACAGGAAACCGATACAGAATAAACATGATCTTTGTGAAAATGCAGAAGAAAAAACACAAAAAGCCAATGCCCTATTATGGCTTTCTTTTTCAAATGCTGAGTTGTGTAGTTTAGATGGTATTTCTTCAGCCGTGAGTGTTGTCAGGGAGTTAGAGCTTAAATGAACTATTCACAATTTTTTTTTTTAGAGCTATGTAACATTTGGGCTGTTTAACCGGCAAGGAAACTGGTTCTTTGACAAATTGTCTATATTTTCTGGGGCCTTATTTACACAACATTTTTTGCTAGCATCAATTCAGCTCCTCCTGCAGGAACAACAATAAGAACTGATGCAGATTAGCGTCTCCTGGAGCTCTAACCATAGTATTAATGAGGCCTACAGAGCAGGGTTAGAGGCTAGAGCAGTGGTCTAAATGCAGTTGCTCTTTTGTCTGGTACAGCCAGTCAATGTTTTTTGTTCAGAACATTTGAATGAAAATGACCTTTTTACAAAAATGAAAACTGTAGGAAGAAACATTTTAAAAATTGAAAACAGAAGTTCTGATCCTTTGAAATCTTGGTATTGGGTGGGGAAAAAAACCCCTCCATCTTTGCCCTCTTTCTCCACCCCCCTTCTGACAGGAATGTAGTAAAACAATGAAGTTCAAAAGTTTGAAAAGGAAAGGAAAGGTATAGAATGCCAAAAGTGTGAGGGGAGAGGTGGAAGGGAAATGAAAAGATAAACACACTGTCAGTTCATTTCTATTGCATTCAGTAAGAAAAAAGGGAAAAACACAAATTAAATTTTCAAAATTATGAGGTCTCAATTTTTTTTGAAAATTTTCTATTCAAAATGTTAAATTGTTTAAACTAAAGGAAGGAAAATAACTTCAGAATTTCAAATGTTCTCCTGTCACTATTTCTCCTTTTGTCAGCCAGCTCTACTGACTCTAACAGAGCTTCCTTAGTGTTATCCTTTCAATCAGGATCTGGAGGATTAATAGTTACCCAGGGGAGACGGTCTTATCCTTTTACCTGTTCTTTAAATAAGACAAATTACTTTCTCCTGCTGCTCTAACAAAGTCACTAGACCATTCCTGGGTTCTATCCATTCATTGAATCATGAAGACAACTTAGCCCCATCCTCAGGGTCTAATGCAGGATTTTTGAGCTACGAGGAATAGCACTTTAGTTTAGAGCAAACTGATCCCTGTGGTCTTCATTTTCCTGTCTAGTGATCCCATTTTCTCTGAGCTTTTGAGACTTCAGGTGTAACCACATCTGAACACAAGATAAGGATCAGAAGATGTACATCAATCCCACCTTAATTTATACCACTTTCAGTCTCTAGGTATTTAAGTTACCCCTGTAGAGTTTGGTAACTCATCAGTAGGATTTGGTACATGATACTTTGAGAGAAACTGTCCAAATCTAAAGGATTCTGGATTAGACCCTCAGCTGGTGTAAATGGGACTAGCTCCACTGAAAGTCACGGTTATGCTAATTTACAGCAGCTGAGGATCTGACCCCAGAAAAAGTGTAAAGGATCTAAGTTGTATTCCACCTTTGTATTTGGCCTTTAGTCATTAAAGTAGTCAGAGACTGCAAAGAAATTCCCTTTCAGATTCATCTATGTAATTACCTAATCTCTTCTCCAGAACAGGATGGCCCTTCCTGGAGTCAAACCTCCCTAAGTTGAGGGTTGTTTTTTTTAATTTTTCCTCTGGCATTCTCTGCTAGACAGCATCTCAACTTTGGAAGCCATGCTTCTGTTTTTTTCATTGTCAGGAGACGCTGACAGATTCATGGAAGAGCAAACCTCATGGGGCTGATGGAGGTGAAAGAAGTGGGAAACAAACTGACTTGAGATATGAATCCCTCTGTGCTGACTAGATCTTTTGCTGACATTTACTTGTAGTGTCTGACTTTATATCTAGCTGAGGTTTTCACCCCTATAATAGCCATTGAACACTTCAGATTTTCATTCTTGTTGCTTCTTTATTGTTGCATGGCCTACTAATTACTGCTCTGGGAGTCCAGAGGTCTGCAATTCTACTGCTGACTTCCTGTATGATGGTGGGCCAGTGTATTTTCCCTTCTTCCAAGTAGGAGCCATGATACTTTCATCCTCACTACACAAATCCCATTGCTAATGTAGCAGCTCACCGAGGGTTTGCTTTAATACGGTTTTCTGGCATGGGGTAGGGGATTTACACATATGAGGCCAGATCCTGCTCCCTTGGACATACATGGGACTAACTATGTGAATAAGAATATGATTTGGCCGCTTATAAGGTTCCTGTTGCCTTAGATAAGCTCTGGCTGTGGATTAGATCAGTAGTTCTCAACTTTTTGCGGGTCCCAACACATTTGGTGGCATACCACACCCCTACAGGACACATTAACTCACCCTCCCCAGGCCAAATCCATTCATCTCCTTGGCTCTCCATGACAAATTTACCACTGTGCGGTGACACAATAATGTGTCAGATGTATCTTATTTCATACCCAGCCCTAACTCCATTTCAGTGCGATGGGACTTGGTTCTAGTACTTGATCTGGCCAGCCACACTGCCTCCCCTTTCAAGTAATGAAGATGGATTTAGGCATTCAGTTAACTTTTCTTTGTTTCCTTCCATCTCTGATCATTGTGTCCGGTCTTGTGAGCAGAAATAGTCAAAACTTGGAATTTCCATTTGTTGGGAACTTTTTTTGGAAGCTTTTCTTTTAGTCTGATTTGGAAGAAGAGTAAATAGTTCAGAAATTCCCCAAATTCCAAAATATTTTTCTTGAATGGGAAATAGATTTTTTTTTTTCGGGTAAAGCTCTGTATTTATGAAAAGATGAGTCTCTCTTTGTCATACCCACTCCTTTTTCCAACCGGCAAAGTTGGTGATAAGTTTAGCAAAGTTAGTATAATGCTGGTTACAAATTAAGTATTAAAAAACACAGATGTCCTCAGTTATGTTCATGACACTTTCACACACATTATGAGCACTGATTTAAAAGGTTTGATTTTAAAATTATATGATTCTTTGCTTTTGCTTTTGCACTTGATGCATTTAAAGATTGGTACAGCTAAGACAGGTAGGGGGGAATGGGTGTGGTTTTGTTTTTTGTTTTTATTTTTTCAGCTAACAGTTATGGTGAAAAACAAGCAAGGAGTCTTGTAGCACTTCTAAAGACTAATAAATTTATTTATTGCATGAGCTTTCATGGAGAAATCCCACTTTGTCAGATGCTTGAAGATGGAGAATGTATAGAATGGGAGGAAAAATAAATGCTGGGAATTGTAAGTCATGGATCAGGTCAGACTGTGAGAGCAAATCAAAGCAGTTGTTTAGATTCAAACAATGTGTAACAACGTATGGTAGGAGGGTGCTAGAGAGAGGGCAAAATCCCCTTGTTGTAATAAGAAAGCCACAGTGCAGCGACAGCTCTGCTAGTGTAAAGGTGCCTTATACTGGGATAACTTATTTCACTTTCTGACTCTGAACTACCTGTATCAGTATAAACACACTAACATGGATTTAGCTGAATCCGCACTAAGGTGATGGTTGCTGGTTTAGTTTATACTGGAACAGTTAAACTGGCAAATCTTTCTCCTATACACTGGAAAATGAAAGTGCATTTATCTGTATCATTTTCTGGTTGTCATGTTCTAGCTTAGAGTTTTTCAGCCTGTGGTCCTGGAATCCCAGTGGGCTCACCGACTGTCTAAAATTTCCACAGGGGTCTTCACAAGCATCTGAAATATTTTAGGGGTCCGCAAATGAAAAAAAATTGAAAACCACTGCTCAAACAGAGTAAGGGCAGCATTGCTGGTCTATGCCAAACATTCAAAACCCAACAGTCAGGCCTTCTAAATTAACTTCAGATTGGCTATAAAATCATGTGTTTTTGTTTGTTTGCTTAAAAAATTATTTAGGGTTTTTTATTTGGCATCGGGCATTTTGAGTCCTTAGGGCTAATGTTTCCCTGGATATGTGAAGACTAACACCATTTTAAAAAGAAAAGCTAAAATTCCCCCATAACTCCAGGAACTAAGACTTTAAGAAAGCAAAACACAATCATCAAACATCAGGAGACTTGTGATAAAATTTCAAGAGCTGGCAACAATGCAATGTATAAATTCAAATAAAAGTGTCATCTTTAATATAAAAAGAGAAAATGGCTACAGAAACATGCCTAATATCCTCAGGTTCTGTAAAACTTAGAGAAAACCCTATGTTATAGGAAAAAACTACAGTGTCTTTTTAAAGCAAAATTTATTTCCTAGTTTTTATGTTGGTGAGCAGGGGAGAAGAAGCTGGAAGACATCTCTTGGCTCCCTACATTGCTAACTTTCCTGACATTTGGCAATGCTTCTCAAAGCCTCATCTCCTGGAGTCAAGTGACTATATCTATGTCTACACACACATCATTATTTCGAAATAAGGATTTAGAAATGAGTTATTTCGAAATAAAGTCCTTATTTCAAAATAAGTTAATTTGAATTAACAAAATGTTAATTCAAATTAAGGAAAAGCCTGCTATTGAAATGGCTGTTATTTCGAAATGGTTATTTTGAAATAAAGCTGTTTGGACATGTTGTTTTGAAACAGTTGTTTCGAAACAATGGTGGTGTTTCAAAACAACATGTCCAAACGGCCTTATTTCGAAATAACCATTTCGAAATAACAGCCGTTTCAAAACAATCAGGGTTTAACCTTTTTCAAAACAGCAGTTCTTATTTCGAAAGGACGGGATCTGTCCTTTCAAAATAAGAAAATGTCATGTGGATCAAATATCTTTTATTTCGAAATAACCAGTGTTATTCGAAATAAAAGTGCTGTGTAGACATAAAATATGAGAATCCTTGGTTTCATCTAAGCAAATAAATAAATAAATAAATAAAGTACTTTTGCGGCCTTTGTGACTGCAGAGAAAAAACTTGAAATCATGATCCATGTGCCCTTGAGAGGTTCGGAAAGAAGAAGAAACTCACCACCTTTTACTTTAAAAATAATGTTATGATTTTGAAGCATTTCATGATTACTGAGGCCTGACTCGTGATTTTGGAGGCCTTGGTGTTGGCCTTGTGTGCATGATTCTGCCCAGTGGTCATCCCTCACAAAAGTGAACACAGTTGCTGTTCCCACTGAACGATTCTGGGGACACACAATGGGTCACCCATCAGCCACTGTCTGCAACACTGACTGGTCAGGTGGCAGATTCCGACTTTTCTTAGGTGAAGCAACTGTGTGGCACCACTCCCCATTCTGAGTTATCCTCTCTATTGATATCAAGATGGTTCTCAGTTAGAGTAGAGTTTGAATGGTACCACCCAGCCCTCTCACCTAGCAGCAAGGACGAGAGCTGGGCAAAATTTTCAACCAAAAGTTTTTTGTTGAAAAAATAGATTTGGGTCAATGGAAAACTTTTATGAATTTATGTTGATTTTGGAAAATTGTTTGGGTCAAAATCCTCCAAAAACCATTGCCATTTTTAATTCAAAAGGACTTTTTCTTCTTAAATTACATTAGTTCTTTTTTTAAAAAAAATTAGAAGTGTTTGTGTGGAGAAGCTCTGAATTGAAATGGGTGTTATTTGACTTAAACAGGCTTTACAAGACTTCTCAATTCACTTAAAATTTTGAAAAAATGTTGCTTCAGGGACTGATTAGAAACATTTTTTTGCCCCCAGAAGTGCAAAAATTTGAAATCCATTCTTCCCACATACTATTCTAATAAGGACAGGACATGTCTGAAGTGCACTGTACTAGAAATGGGTAAAATCTTGAGCTGAATATTCCTTTTCCTTTGGGGATATTTGGTTCCAAAAGTTTTAGTTGGACCTTATCACCTGTAGTGACGGTGGGACCCCATTGTGCTAGGTGCTCTACAAAAACATAGTGAAAGACAGTCTCTGCCATGAAGAGCTTACACACTAAATGAAAAAGACAGAAAGCTGGAGAAGGGAAGGGTTATTATCTCCATTTTATAGACAAGGGACTGAGACACAGAGATTAAACTCTTTGCCTGATGCCACATTGTGAGTCTGTGACCTATCTTTAACATGTGCTTATACAATTTGCTATAGCTGGCTCCCTAATGTTTGGGTTCCCTTAAACATCAAGGATAATCTCAGCCCTGTGTTTCTGGTTCTCTTCACTGATGAGTTTGAAAACATCAATTTAGTGTCAGGGTTGATAGTTTGTCATGTGGATTTCTCAGAATCATAGAAGATTAGGGACAGAAGGGACTTCAGGAGGTCATCTAGTCCAACCCTATGCTTAACACAGAGCCAACCCAAACTAAATCATCTCATCTAGGTCTTTGTGAAGCATAGCCTTAAAAACCTCAGAGGATGGTGATTCCTCCACCTAGCTAGGTAACCCTTTCTAGAACTTCATCACCCTCTGTGAGGAAGTTTTTCCTAATCTCCTGTGTAGTCATCCCACATTGTTACTTGAGACCCATTGCTTCTTGTTCTGCTATGTGCCACCACTGAGAACAACTGAGATCCATCCTCCCTGAAATCCCCCTTCAGGCTGCTATCAAATCTCCTCTCACTCTTCTCTTCTGCAAACTAAACAAGTCCAATTTTCTCAGCCACTCCTCATGAGTCATGTGCCGCTGCTTCCTATTCATTTTCATTGTCCTCTGCTGGACTGTCTCCCAAAAGGTCCACGTCCTTCCTGTAGCGGACACAATACTCTAAATGTGGCCTCACCAACGCTGCACAGAGGGGAATAATGATTTCCCTCCATCTGCTGGCAGTGCTTCTAGAAATGCAGCTCCCATATGTCATTAGCCTGCTTGGCAGGAACCTTTGCATCTTCCCATCCCTGTTCTTCCATATGGGGAAGTTCATTCCTCTACATCTGGCTACTCCCTCTTTTTCTGGAGGAGTGTCATCTGTGAAAGCAAGCAGTAACTTGGTTAGTCTTGCCTATTCTTCTGGCAGCCTGGCTGCTTGTGATTTGTTTCCCCTCTTCCTGCTGCTTGGGGAAGGTTTCTCAATGGCAGCTATGTGAGGGCATCTTTTAACAAGTTCTTGTCTTTCTTTCTGGCATGATTTGGGCAGCACAGGGCAACCTGCTGCTGGTAAGATGGAGCACAATAGAGCTGGTCTTTCTGTTTTAAAAGACAGGGTGCTTCATTCTGGACCACAGATCTGAAATAAAGGTATTAACTGAGAAGCTCTGTTAAACCCGTCACTTACCTACCCCTGACAGATTGTTTCCAGCCGGGCTCTGTGGCAATAGATCGCTAGCGTAGGGTGTGTTGTGGCATCACATGGGGTGACAGCCTTTGAGTCTGGACTTTGGGGGATCTGTGAAGGAAAACAAACAAAGGCATGTTTAAAAGGTACTATGTGCCCAACATCCTCATTCCAGTATTTCCTTATGGCTCCAGCACATAACTATAAAGTTTCTGGATTGCTTAAAAAATTATTTGCAGGTCACCTTTAACATAGTTAGTGTTCTTAATGGCCAAATATCATTACCTTTCATTGGGACATATTTTCTCCCCACATGAAATACAGAAAACATTTCTATTAAAGGGGATCTGGGAACACTTAGAGGCATTTATTTGTCAGATCTATTTTTAACCAACTAAGCCCCTGTAAAAAAAAAAAAAAAGAGTTCCTCGTAAATTGTTCAAGCTGTCCATCTTGAAGGAATCTGGTTTTTTAACATAATTTGAGTATTAAATTTATTCTGGGAAAATCTTATGACAACTTCTGGACAATCAACCACACTTAGCTAATTTCTTGAGCAATCTGAAATCCGAACAATTTCCAACATACTCATCCTTTTACATGTGCCTGTCTTTGCATATAATTTGGTTTTAGTCTTGGATGGAGTTAAGTGGTTGCAAATTTACAGTACGCCGTACGGGACTGAAGGCACGTGGAATTTTTCTTCCATGTTGCTGACGGGTTCATCAATGTCTTCTGACTGGAAAAAGTCTCATTTGGGTCATGACTGGGAATCCATCTGTAAATTTATTTGAAAAGGGATCAAACTGAAAATGATGGCAAGAGGTGGAACGCTGAGGGCCAGGGTGAAATACTACCTCTGTTGGTAGTATTGGTGGAACTATAGTGAAACTGCCATTGACTTCAGTGGAGTTAGGATGTCACTCTTTTTTATAACTCCTTAAATACTTCGGGAATGAATTTTGTGGTGGTGATTGGAGGCTACATGAGTCCCAGACTCCAGTGAAGGGTAAAAAGTCTGCCCCCAACAGGAAAGGATGGGCCATGAAGCTAGCTATATACTGAAGAGAGAGGACAGAGGGAGAGAGAATCAACTGAATAGGGTGGACCAATGACAAAATCAAAGTGGGAACAGGAGTGAAGATAAAGGTTCAAAGTATGGACTCTACAGGAAACACTGAGCAGAAAGCCTTGGCCACCATGAAAAGGATGTTCTTGTCTGTAGAACCAGAGACCCTGCCTTGATGGGGGGGAGAGTCAAAGGAAACATGATATTAACTAATTATGGAGATGGCTAATAAGAAAATAGGGACAAGAGCTCACTTTATTGGATTAAACAAAGGGATCTGGAATTGGACACCGAGTAGGGAACTTCAGCCAAGAAAGAATCTAAGGTGCCCGTAGACACTATCCAGAAGAATTCTTGGATACATGAACACAAAAGTGCAAGGAAATAGACCCCACAGTCCTAGAGAGACCTTGCTCCCACTTGGTCCAACTTCCTCTTCTTGGTCTGAAGCGTGGCATTTTGGCCAGTGCTAGCAGAAAGCTGACAAGGAGGTCTCTGGCCTTTGCAGGGACTCAAATGGGGACAAGTAAAATTAGAACCTCAGCAGGAGATGCTGGAGGAGTTGGAAGCAGGGTTGTAGATAGATCGTATCAAAGTCTGCCGCAGAATCAAACTGACTGCACTGGAGATTGTGGTCCTCTAGCTCTGCAACCAGGGTTAGGTAAGCATCTCTTTCTTTTGAGGAGGTTTAATATGCAACCTCTCTCGTATTACGGTGCTGATGAGTCTAAACCCAGACTTAGATAGACCGTTTCCAGAAGATAGCTCATTCCTAAGGCGCTGGTGAGTTTATCAATAAGGGTGCCCATTAATGCTTTGTTGGTGTTTTCTTTGGTGATGCATGGAGAACTAGACTTGGAACTGACTCTTTGGCTATGTCTGCACTTAGAAGGTTAGTTCAAATTAACTTAATTCAAACTAATTAATTCAAACTAATAATGATTAGTTCAAATGAAGTTAATTCGAATTAACATGGCCACACTAGGAAAACCAGTTCAAACTAGCATGTCCATGGACAGAGCTTGCTAGTTTGAATTAGGAGAAGGGCACCATGGGGGGTGTGGCAAGATGGCCCCAAAAAAGGGCCATGACCCCACCCAATATATAGAAAGAGGAAGGCCCCCTGGGAGGAAGAAGGTCAAAAAGTGTTAATTTGAATTAACAGAGCTACATTGGTTAATTCAAACTAACTAGTTCGAATTAATCCTTACTTTGAAGTTACGTGAGGTTTTAGGAATTCCTTAGTTTGAATTAATGAAACACAGTGTAGCCATGCATTAATTTAAGTCCTATTAATCGTCATTAATTTGAACTAAATTGTAAGCGTAGACATATCCTATCATACTGGTAGGAGCTTGCTCAGCTAGGCACATTCTGCTCAGTTACAATGCATTTGCTCTGGGCACCTTTTGCACAGCTTCTCAAAGAAAGCTCTGCTGGCTCTAGAGTTGACAACATCAAAAGCTTGCCTGGGTTCCAATAAAGAAAGAAACAGCAGCCCCAAGTCAGTGGGATGGGAATATTTTGGGATGTTCTGGAAGGACAGAGGATAAATTGGATCCAAATGCACCCTTCTCTTGAGATGGAGAATGATCCTGGGATCAAGACGTCCTACTGTGACTCCCAGCAGCCAAGAGGAGGCAGGGGTACTACTGCATAAGCATGTGAGATGCTAGGTCCTAATATCTGTGGGGGAGGTTTTCCGCTGCAGACTCTCAATTCTACAGCAGCTGGAAGGGAACCAGAAAAAAGATTCAGATGTCAAGGGTTTTGCTGGATTAAAACTCTAGGATCAAATGATTCATTTAAATATTTGGTTAACTTAAAAACATCTGTACCTCAAATAAGCTCCAGAGACTTCAGTCTTTGTATACTGTTACAACTTTACTGCTGGTATAAGGGGGGCCCTGCCACTGAATTCAGGTCTATTTTGCTGCAGAACAGACGGGGCTCGGGCTGTGGAAGTGAATTTACTGGTAACTGTGTTTTTTCTGTTTGTCTCTCAAATGACCACTGCAGTTCCCGGATAGACCTGTGGCTAATGCATATCCGAATTATAAACAGTGTCAATTAGAAAGACAACATTTAAGAGCTGTGATGGTAGCATCAGAGGCCCTTAGCTGTAGATGCTAATGGGGTAGATGATGGACACAAGCAGGCATGATACTCACTTCTAAATGCTTAAAATGCCCAGCTGCTGTGTTTTTCATGCATACTCAGGATCAAACAGATTGCCAAATTTGGGGTTGGAAAGAAATTTCCCCCTGTCCAAATTACCAGAGAGATTTTCACTTTCTGTTGAAGCATGGGGCATGGATCCAAAGGGGGTCATCTGGATTACCTCATCTCCTCAAATCCTTGTTACTACAGGGTCCTAGGGTCTCTCCTGTTCTCTGCCTGTGGACCCACCCCTCGCCCCCCAACAGTTGAGGCTCTGGAGAACTGAGACACTTTGGTGTAACTAAAGCCATTGGGTTGAGTACAGGGAGCTGGGTGAAATGTAATGGCCTGTGATATACAGGTGGTTACGCTAGATGATTTTATGGTCCCCTTTGGGCTTTAAAAATGCTCTGCAATGAAAATTGATGATATCAAAATGCAGAAGTGCCAGAATGCAAATTGAAAATCAATTCAACCTTTGAAATGTGGTGATGCTTCAAAGCAGGCTTGGGTAAAACTGTGAACTTTTGGGGGTGATTTTCCCATAGCATCTATTTCTCACTGAGATGAGTCCTTGTTTGTTGTCAGAGTCATTTTGAGTAAGGAGTGTTTAGCTACAGTGGTGTTGAATGCTGTGACCAAGAGGCAGATGCAAAATGGACTTTATAGTAAACCCTCAAAGCCAGACTGATCCCCTTACTCACATTCAATACCAGATACTCAGATCAGATGTCCTAATGAAGTTGACGGCTCATGGAGGTGTGGAGTTAGGTGTTGCTATATGAAGAGTAAGAGAGTCAGGATCTGATATTAAGACAGAGAGGTAGAAGCAAGAGTGGAGACTTATTGTAATATAGCAACTTTCTTCACACTTGCTGATTAACAGCTCATTCTTTTGTACCCTCCCCCTTCTTTTGTCAGTCTTTCCCACTGTGTTTTGACAGCTCAGTTCATATTTGTTCCACTAAGAGATTTCCTACAGGAATTTCTGAGGCCGTCCTTACAGGGCAGCATGCACTGTGACATCACCGTTAGTACAGAAAGGAAGCTAGTGTATCTGCATGTAATTATAAGCAAATATGGAACACGGCCTGTAAAAAGCCAAACAAGTGCTTTGTTTCTATCTTGCAGATTTCATGCTTTTGTGACATTGCTTTGGCTATCTTTTAGTATAGGTTTCATTCAGCAATAGGATCAGATGTTCAGTTTGGAGAAGCAGCCAGACATTTTTTAATGCTCATGGAAAGGTCATCTAAAGTTAGTTTGGATATTTTGCTGAAAATCTCATGAGATATTTTCCATACTGCCTGGTTTTGGCCAAGCCAGTTGGAAATACCAGCCTCCCTGAGTTCTGATACTTCTGGATCCAACACAAAGAAACAGAGGTATGTGGTTTTTAAAGGCTTCAGAGGATTGGGTCCTGCACACGGAATGACGCATGGGACCTTTAGAAAAAGAAGAAGCAGCTCAATTGCCAACTCTCGTGACTCCATCATGAATCTGGAAATATTTGGTGCTTTATTTAAAGCCTGGAAATGAGTGGTTATGTAAGAATTTGAGCATCCATTTTTGCAAAATAAATTCATAGCCTTCTTGGTTGTATGGAGAAGCTTGGAAATGTGACCCTAGTGAATGCAAAAGGTTCAAACAAAAGACAAAAGAGTGCTCCAAATTTATTTTAGCTTCACACAAGAAGTCACAAGATTTTTTTTTTAAATCTTGATTTTTGTGGATTCTAATTCATGATTTTTGATTACGGGGGTTTGGCAAAATTATGTGATTACAAGACTGTGTCATGTGTTCAAGCCCTGAGTTGCGCAGCCCAAGGACCTTGTCAGGAACCAGATTGTAACTCAGTGTTACAGTCTTATTCCCAGATCCCTTGCTCCGCTTCTGAGGGCAGAGGTGGGAAGTAACCCGCATGAGCCCTGTACCTGAGTCAGATTGTTTCTTCTATTATGTCAGCCAGTGTGCTGGAGAAAAGGGGGGGATGCCAAGGTTGAACCCACAAATCACATGTGGAAGGGAGTATTGGTTGTCCCTTATGTACTTCAACTCATGTTACACCATTCATCCTATTGCTCTCCCACAGGAAGTGTTAAGCAAATCACAATCTGGCCTTTAATAAGGCCATGCATATATAAAACCTATTAATTGCAATGAGAGGAACTTGGGTTCCAAACGTGAAAGTACTTGAGGTAAAGCCAGGATGCTAAGGAACTATGTTTTCAAAGTAACTGTATTAGCAGAGAAAACAGTGAAAACCATAAGTTCTTCCAGTCCTCCACCAACCCTTATTGTGAATATTTCTTTTAACACAGTTCTTTCCTTCTCCTCCTTGTCTTGGGGAAAACTGGACAGAGCAAAGTGAATTACAAAAAGAAAGTCTGGACTGGTCAAGTCTGCTTTTATAATTGGCTCCACCACACCCCATCCTAACGGCACGGACTTCCCAAAAGTTATTTAGGGGCCTAACTCCCACTGATTTCAGCAGAAGCTCGGTAACTGAATACCTTTTGAAGATCTGGGCTCACATGTGATTATTTCCATGAACTCATTACTCAGCCACAAAAAAAAAAGAGAAAGAGAGACTGAAGGGCATTCATCAACCTGTGAGCTGACAAATCTCTACATTACTTGATCCCATCCTCCATATTATCAAACCCTCTGTGCTAAAACTTCGTGAGTCAGCAACACATTGCCTGAAAGAGATAAGGCCCTTTATAAGTAATGAGATCTCCATTTGAAGGTAAGCTTTGGGTGTAGATGGAGCAGAAGTCTTCTAAGGTTCTAATCTCATTAAGACAAATACTTCCTTGATTTTAAAAAAAAGCTCTGCCTATTAGCAGTGGACTGTTAGGCCTTCAGCTGGCACAGAGCCATTGACTTCCACGAAATGATTTTGCTCATGTCAGTCTAGCCTCTTGTGGGTATCTTTCTTTTATGGAAGATATTTATAATTAGGTCTGGCCAGAAAACTACAAGGCAAACAAGCAAAATAAAATAAAAATAACAATTTCAAAATTTGTTTTCATTCTGGTAGAGAAGAAAAATCAGACCCTTTATTATAGACACACACGTTCTGGTAAATGACAGTACCTATTTAAGCACATTAAGAGTTGAACTAAAATACTACAGGTTGCCTTTCTGTGATCTTTGGGAGAGGAATAACTTTTAAATGATCTTTGATCAATAACTTTGATTAAAATGTCAGATTTCAGAGTTAGACTGGTCAACAAGAGGCTGATATGCAGACTGTAGAGTCACACCAATTATAGAGAGGAAGTTGATCTGTATGTTTCTGAAACAAGAGAAAAGGAAGAAAGAGAGCTTCAGAGACCACAGAAATGTTTGGAAGCAGTTTGTTTTACATACGGAATAAGGTACGGAGGTGGGAATTAAGGAGAGGATCGTACTATACACACCTGTACAAATAGCATCCTGATAACAGAGATTTTAAATTAATTCCTTTGGTACCCCAATTTGAAGCAAAGCTCATTCATTACTGTATTATGGATCTCCATTATAACAAGACATATGATGGAATCCACCAACCTCTCTGCCTTATTGCCAAGTACAGAACCATATTCCCCAAACTCTCACATTTCCTGCTCATAATATTGGAACAAGTTTCTTCTTTCTGACCTTGATTCTGATCCGTTCAGCTCAACAGAAAAACTCGCTCGGTTGTGAACACTGTGGGGTCTAGAACTCTAAGCTGCTTGCATCTGTTAGTCTTAAAGTGGCACACAACTGTTTGTTGTTTTTTAAATGCATTAACCCATCTTCCTGGCCTGCTGACTGTAAAAGGAGCCAGAAAGCAGGGCAGCAGCTCTCTTGGCCTGGTAGTCCAGAAGAGAGATCGTTTATATCCCTCTGCAGTTTCAGGTGGATTCCCCTTTCTGATGCTCCTAGTTATTTCTTACCCAAAAAGATGAATGTTTGTGAGACATGGGAGAATCTGGAGGGAATGTTGGACTGGTACTGTATTCTTCCTTCTGATTGAGAGCCTGCTCCACTCATTTGAAACAGATTGGAGGTTTGCTATTGACTTTAGCAGGATCGGAGGGGCTCTTGACTCTTACACAGCTTCAGCAATGCCACTTTGTGTCGATAACATTGCCTGATTGTCATTTCAATATTTTTTCTCCTTAAGGGCTGTTTCTTTTTGAAACACTAGGTCTGAACTCATGTTTCCCATGGTGCACCTAGTGAACCACTGAGGACTTTGAATGTGGGGAAGAAGTTAGACGCTTACAGCTCTTATCTTATTTCTACATTTCATCAGTAAATATCATTAATTAAGCTCCTTTTTATGAGTTTTAATTCACTCTAATTGAAAGGCCACACTGTAAGAGTCTGTTGCCCGTTTACAAGAAGGAAAAATTGTTGGAGGTACATGGTTCATTTTAAAAGATGAGAGCTGGCTTTCTTAGATAGAGTTGTCATTACATTTAACGTGGTCTTTAATTATAACCAGATGGATGAATTATTTTAATCGCTGCTATATATCTTAACAGTAGTTTGTACGCTGACACAAAGTTGTGAACATCAAACAGAAATTAAATGCTAGTGCAGGAAAGCTGCCAACCTCTAAGGGAAGCAGTTGATCACAACCTGTCATCTTAAAAGGCCCAAAGAATGCAAAACAAACATTCAAGATTAGTGTACTAAATACGGTTTATCAGCCCGGCTCTCTCCTCTGATAATTCATCTATACCATTTATTTTAATACTCTGCCATGCATATCTCAAGCTCTGTAATTAGACAGCTTCAGGTATTCCCTTCTTCCTGCCTTTGAAATGGTTTGCTTTGAGGTTCTTCACAAAGAAGATATTATTATTCGAGTGCTATTTGATGAGTTGTACAAAAGAAGGTACATGTGAAACTATCAAGTCCAGCATAGAACAATTGAGTTAAAACAATTAATATTCATCACTCAAGTAGCTGCAGGTTTTCAGCATGCAACAGGTTTTATAATGTAATCCTGGTGGTATGGAGGGACATGCTTCCAAACTGAGATTTTACTGGCAGTTAGGAGAGGTGACCATGGATTTTGAGTGACCATTGGCAAAGATTTCACAGCACATTACCTCTAGTGCTTTACACATTCATTCAGGGCAGGACTGTGGTATCTTGCCAGGTCTACCTGTTCTTTCATTAAAAAAATTAGGGGTAGATCACTCAACAACACTCAACACTAGCCTAACCCTGGTCCTTCAGCGGGAATGGGGTTAGGTCAACACTGAGCGTTATGAGAAGAGCTACCCTAAGTGATACTGCTCATTTGATGGTTGATTGCACAGCAATTGCTGTTTAATTGCAAAGTTAATTTAAAGATGTTCATTGTGCATATGGCCCAATCCAACTACTAATAAAAATGCACTTTTGCAACTGACAAAGTGGGTTGCAGTCCACAAACGCTTATGCCTGAAGAAATCTGTTAGTCTATAAGGTGCCACAGGACTCTCGTTGTTTTTGCTGTACACAGAGTAACACGGCTACCCCCTGGATACTTTTTCTTTTGCTGGAAGTAATGAAGATATTAAATAGGATCATAATGTTGGAGATGGTTTCAATCCATTAGCTACTGTCTCATGCAGGAGGGTTCCTTAGTATAGTCTTTCAATACAAAGGTGCACATACAGACTTGAAAATAAATTAAATGTTGTAATCTCATTTCTAATGTTCTCCTTAAGACTTATATTTACGAAGCTAAACCAAACACTTAGAGGTAAGATAACTAAATGCATCTGAATTGAAGACAGGCTAATGAACTCATCTTTAGAACATGCCTAAATGATGAAACTCATAAGCTGTAGTTGCAAAAAGAATTCTCACGCCAACCTCATCATCCAATTGATATACTGACCTTTAAATAGGAAAGTTGTCTGTGACCATCATTGAAACAATTCTAACCAATGCTGGATATGTGTAGAACTGGCTATAAAACCAGGAATTTTCCTGCATTAATTTTTCTACTAGGAAATTCTGAATGGTCGTCTAATGACTAGACATTAACCTGGAGCTTGGGAGACCTATACTTGGGATTCTACTGTACAAGAGGCTTCCTGTGTGACCTTGGGCAATTTACTTAGTCTCTCCATGCCTCACCTCCCCATCTGTACAACAGCATTTTCCTACATCCTAGAACTGTAGAGTTGGAAGGGACTTCATGAGATCATCTGGTCCAGCTTCCTCTGCTGAGGCAGGACCAAGTAAACCTAGACCATCTCAGTCAGGTGTTGGGCCAACCTGTTCTTAAACCCACGGGTGTTGGGGATTCCACAACCTCCCTGGGAAGCCTGTTCCAGAGCTGAATCACCCTTATAGTTAGAAAGCTTTTCCTAAAATCTCACCTAAGTCTCCCCGGCTGCACATTAAGCCCACAGTTTCTTGTCCTACATGCAGAAAAATTGATTACTGGCCTTTCTTTATAATAGTCCTTCACATACTGGAAGAATGTTATGGGGTTCCCTTTCAGGCTCCTCTCAAGAGAGAAAACTGGGCGTGTTCAAACCTTTCCTGGCTGGTCAGGTTTTCTAAATCGTATAATATTTGTTATTTTCCTTTAGACTCACTCCAATTTGTCCTCAGTTTTCCTAGATTTTATCCCCCAGAACTGCTCCCTGTGCTACAGCTGAAGTTTCAGTAGTATCACCTCTTGTGTCTTGCATATGACACTACTGAATACAAGTTTATTGTGATAAATAGGTGCCTGATTCATTGTGACTCCTTGGAGAGCAAGTCACTGATAAGGATGTGCGAAAGTAGGGCTGTGGCCCTGTTCTGCCCACAACCCGTCTTGCTGGCTCATGATGAACACAGTCCTGAGCACCAGACTCTTAGATCTACTCGGGTTGATACAGGACTGCATACAAAACACACCCTCTCATCCTTAGCATCCTCAGTGAACTATTAAGCCTTCTTTATGTGTCTCTGCTATCTCTTTAAATCAGCTGTTAGCTGGAACTTTCTGGATTTTCATACCCCAAGATGCATTAGCACGATGTGATGAATGAGGTCCGGCTACTAACTGGGCCAAAAAAAGAAAGTTGAATAAAACCTCCATTCATGGGACTAAGGACGATGAAAGGCAGAGAGGAAAGATGATACAAAGCTGACAGCTGCGGCGCATGTCTCCTCTCTTAGCCAGGAAAGCTGACAAGTAGATTGCTCAGGACAGGCACTTACAGGTTACTCTGTCAGCTACTTGAATGCCTTGCTTTTTATCTGCCACCTTCCTAGGGGAGCAACAGAGAGAGCTGGTGCCCATCTGATGAACTCGTTCATACTGGCACGTCCTCAGCTTTTGCAGCACATGATCACAATAGACTGGTCCAAGACCTACAGGAGGCTGTTTGGTGTCACTTATATATTAAATACACCAGCTGCTGTGTATGAGCTTGTGAATTTAAATGAATCATCTGATTGTTGGTAGACATCAAGATCTTCTGCACCGCCTGGGAATTCAGAATTTTCTTGTCACGTCAACCTGCTCCTTTGTTTCGATTTGGAAAATATTCTTGCTTTCTTAACCCAGAGCTAAATAATGCCTGTACAATGCCCGAAGAAGGTGCCTTGGCTCTCTGTTGGAAAAAAGAGCTGGCCGTTCCCCTCCAGCTATGTGCACATGGTCGTGGTGTCATTTCAAGGGGAGGTGCAAAGTAGGTAGCTTGGTGAGGATGGGCCTTGAGCAGCTAAAATGCTGGTTGCCCTTTTGAAAGAGTGTGCTCCACACTCAGGTGTAGAAGATCCAATGGCTCTTGCCTTGCCCCAGGGTTGAGGTCAGAGTCCCTCCGCCTTTGATGAGATTAGTATTTCACAAAGACACACAAATCCAGTTGTGTTTAGCCTCTGTGCCAGGAAACAAAAATTAGGTCTTCTTTATCCTCATCTCACAGATGGGGGTCTGTGGGAGAAAAAACTCTGTGCTCATGTAATCAAAGACTGCATCATAATACAGATGTATGGGGAAGAGGGTAAGCCAGGCCTGTGCAGAGAATCTTAATTTACCATTCCTACTGTACCTTTTGAGTGCTTGACTTTGTAACATGAATAATGCTTGCTTGCAGAAGGTGCGTGGAATTCCCTAGGTTTTCTTTCTTTAAAAAATCAAATGTGGCAAATGGCAGAGTTCCAGGTCTTCTAATGCAGCCCAGCCAAACCAAATTCTCACATGGTAGCACCTCTGTCTGACCTCAGATCAAAACTCTTCCCACTTCCAGATTCCTACTCCTAACCATAAAGGAGCTAGGTTTATTTCAACCACTGGCAGCATGACAACATTCCCTAGCCCCATTCTCAAGAGTGGCTCCACAGTTTTCCCATAAATCTTCCTGAAAACATCAGTCTAAGTCAGGTACGTAGCATGGAAATTTTCAGCACCTAGGGCTAAAACTCGGCAAGGTTATCAGCGACTGAAAATACAGGGCCACCATAGGGTCTTTTGTAGAGTTGTGTCTTCTGCTCCTTCTCTAATTAAGGGTCTGATCCTTACACTGTTAGAGTCAGTGATGACACTGCCATGACTCTCAATGGGCCACAAGGCCCTGATCCAGCAAAGCAGTTGAGCCCGTGTTTAATTTTAAGTCCATGAGTGGCCTTATTGACTTAAGGGTTTTTCTGGAGTGGGACCAAAAGAGTAGATAGGAACTACTGTAAAGCTAGACTTTTCAAAACTCACCATTAAGCATGTTATCAAGGACTTGACTATAAGTTGAGAGCTTTTCCTTTATAAGGAGGGCTAAATATAGACTTTCAGTAGCCTACTAGGTATAATAAAGTCTAAGCACTAGATGTTTTAGCAAATGTAATTTAAAAAAAAATCCTGTAGGCACAGTAAATTCAATCTTTATATGATGTGGTCAGCTAACACACCTGATACAAGAGCTTGAGGAGTAATTAGTTAATGGTCATAACACACTTTGAGGATGAAGAGTGCTAATTACTTCTGAAGTGTGATTGTAGTGGGGATGCATTTGTGGGCCACAAGTCATTCGGGATATTGTTGATAATTAGTGATATCTCCTTGAAGCTTCAATAGCCACTTTTTAAAATTGGCATTTATGAATTTTTAGATCTACAACATAATCAGGCTTTTTTTCCCAGCACAAATAATTTACACAGCCTACCTGTGTAGGTTCAGATGAGTAAACAAATCATCAGTTGTTGTTGGGCTGATAGTCTGTTCCCTCAGTGCCTAAAAACAAGGGGTATGTCTGTGCTGGAGCCTTAGGTTGACTTAACGAAGGTTAACCTGACCTACAGACTCCTGTAGCCACACTGGGCTCTTATTAAGTTGACTTAAGGGATTTCTTGAGTCGACTCAATAATACCACCTCTTAAGGTCGACTTAATGCTTAAGTTGACTTTATTAAATTGACTTAAGCCAATGTAGATGGGGAAAGCCCTTAAGTCGACCTAATTGGCCTCCAGGTCTCCTCTCAGAGTTCCTGGCCACCAAGAAGGGTCGACCTATCACCTGCCAGTGCAGATGCAAGCAGTCAACAGGAGTTTTCAATGTGAACTCTCTAAGTTGACTTAACAAAGCTTCCAGTGTAGACATACCCAAGAAGGCTATGTGTCACAACCAACTTTTAGGAGGGGATTTAAGTGCTGGATGATGCTAGATACTCTCACGAGGAATGACACCTATTTTGCTCTTCACGTTTCAGGGAAGCCCTGTGTTCTAGCAAGTAGAGCATTGTTCTAGAATTCAGGAGGTTTGTGTTCTAGACTTGGGTTTGAGATAAGACTGTCTTGAGCAAGTCACTTCATCTCTCTAAAATATGTTCCTTGCATGGGTTGCTACCAACAACTTTGATTCTTTTTCAGCTGAAAAAGTCCGTTAGGATGGAATTATTGCGAGAGTACATCATTAACTTCGGGGAATAATGCTTTGCAGCTCTAACAAATCTTACAGAGTCAGGAAATTCAGGTTAAATTTAAAAAGGCATCCAAGCACATTAAAGGATGAAAACGCACAGTTTGTATTTATGGTCCCAGATTAGACAATACAGTTACTCAATGGCATAAAGGCACTTGGTGGCCTTCACTGTGAATTTTCATACTTTTAACATCTGAATATTTTTTAAAGGCACAGGGATATTCACAAGGGAGGTCATGCAAGACACTGTTTCCACTCCAGTAACTGTTGGAAGCACTGAACTTGCCTTGTCCCAGGGCCGTGGGGGTCAGGGAATGAAGAGGGAGGTAAGAGTGAGCTCCTCCCAGGTAAGGGAGGGGCACAAAATGTGATCCTCCAAAAGGAATCAAATTTAAATTCTTGCACTTGCCCCTTTGTGGGCAAAGCCTTCAGTGCAAATATAATTATCCTGATGTAAAAACACACTTAACTCACAATTAGAGGTGAGTGAATTATTTTTGGTAACCAGTCAGTTGGCTGAAAAAAAATACATATTGAGGGCACCAAAACTGTTTATGAATTTGCAAATTGTTTTGGATGAAAAGAACTGAAAGAAAATTGGGAGCTGTTGAGGAGTTCTCAAAATGTCAATTTGTTAAATCCTGCCTCTTGGCGGGGGACTAGATTGGCTAACCCTCTTGGTCCAGTCTAACCCTTGGGTTCTATTTCAATGTCTACACCTAAAATCTTAGCTTGCACTTGGTTAGTCTGAACTAAGTAGTTCGAAAGTTAGTTTTTTTTAGTTTGAACTAGCCATGCTTTTTTTAGGTCGAACTAACTTTTCAGTTCAAACTAAAAAAGCACAGTCAGTTTGAACTAAAAGTTAGTTCAAACTAAAAAAACGCTTATTTAGTTTGAACTAGCATGTCTACAAGCAAATAAATTTGAACTAAGCAGTTAGTTTGAGCTATCCAGCTGAACTAACTAGTTTGAACTAAGCTTTGCTTAGCGCAAACTAAAAATTTTTTTAGTTCAAACTAGGCAAAGCCAAGTATAGACAGTGTTCAAATTAGTTTGAATTAAGGCTCCTTAATTCGAATGCTAGTGTAGACATAGCCTATAAGTCTACATTTCTAAAAGAAAGATCAATTCAAAATGATGATGGAAACCTTTTGTTAGAGCAAGTAAAATTTTTTTTGTTGTTTTTCATTTTAGTGAGGGGAAAAAAATGAAAACAAAACTCAATTTTTGGTTTAAAAACTGATGTATTTTTTTTGAACGGGGTTCAGTCATTGAGCTGGAGAACAAAGGAAATAAGCCAATTATTTGTTCAGCCTGTCATATGTAAAATTCTCTTTGAGGAAAAGCATCTGAAGTGGAATTTTCTCTCTCAAAAGCTGATGCAACAAACACATTTGTTAGTCTTTAAAAGTGCCACAGGACTCCTTGTTTGTTTGGCTGAACTAGACTAACACGGCTGCCCCTTTGGAATATTTTTCTTTGTCACTGTAGCTGATTGAGGTAAACTTCAGGTGAGGGTCATAGGACTGACCTCAACTAGGTCAAAATTACCTGTGCCTTATCTTGACTTAGATTTTATATTCTTGGCTACCTCCCTTTTTCAATGAGGGCCTTGCCTCAAACGGATGGCAACTAGGAATAATTTTGTTAGCATCCATGGATTTTTGCCAGTGTAAAACCAGTTTAAGTGAGAAGAGAGTGAGGCCCATTATCTCCTAGTTATGCCCTTGGTAGCTTGGGATACCCTCAGAGAAGGGAGGTTGTCCAGCAGAGGGTAGGATTTCAGTTTACCTTGGCTCTAATGGACATACATTGTTACTATTAAAAAGAGAACTGAAACAAGCAGGCATGCTTAAGGGGAAGGCATGTTTGTTTTGAATACTTTGGAGAAATTGTCCAAAAATAGTTAGCCTTTGTGAAAATATTACTCCTGGAATGTTACCAAGAGCAGCAAGGCTCTGAATGATCGGCCTTGTTAATGTTCACATAAATTCAAGCTGTCAAACATTAACTTGTCCGACCAAGATTTTATAAGAGACTTCAATTTGCTCTCCTTTTTCTGTGCTTGCTGCTTTTTTTTTTTTTTTTGCTTTCAAAACTCACCTCCTGCCCATCGGGTTTCAGAGATGCTGCCATTCCACGGTGCAGCCAGGAATTCAGGGGCCGATTTTCCACTTTGACTTAAATGAGGCAGGAGAGCCAGGGACTGTTATTTTTTCATTCAAGTTTTTTCCCCCCCTTTCCAAAGGCCCCTTTGGAGGCAGATTTCTGGCCAGAATCTGGCTGTAAATATTAAACAGTGAACAGTTTAACCCACTGAATAAAGAACAGCAGCAATGTCATAGTAAATAATGATGGCTTAGGGTGACGCAGAGAGGATCTGATTCTTTCCCCTATGAGGTTCGGATCTGTAACACAGTGATTTTTCCAGCAACCCGATTAAGGACATGCTGAAATTAAAGCACATGAAGTCCCATTGAGGTCAGGGAGATTTGTTACAGGCTTAAACAACTGAGCCTGGTGCATAGCTGGAGGAACTCCACTGTAATCTTTGGGCTTGATTCTCCATTCCCTTGTGCAGTCATTTACATCTATTCAATGCAGAAATGCCACCATATCTGTCTGGTAGCATTTTGCATCCACAATGCACTCACTGGCCCACGTCCTCATCCTGCAAGAGCTCCACTCAGCTCCTCTGAGGACAGAGGGGACAGAGGCCAGCTTTTGTGCTCCCCCAACTCTTGGAGCTGTCAATGGCCACTTTGCATTCTGGTACAAGTTAGAGAAACCTTAGGACTGCTCTAACTAATGCCAAATTATAACATCCCTCTAAAGCATAGCATATCCCTAGCAGACCTCCTGCACTAGGACTGCTACAGAGGTTCCCCGGATGCTGCAGAAATCTTCAGCTGTCTGTTCTCACAGTGACTAGACAAGTATTTTCCCAGAGCAGACAACTGTGGTAAATGAAAGATTCCAAATATATACATCAAGCATGATATATGAGCTGCGTTATTTCTGATGTCTCAGCCCGATTCTTACGATGCAGAGAGGAAACAATGGGAGACCCACAGCCTTGGATTCCATAAATTTGTTCTTTACCAGAACTAATCCTCCTTCACTGTTATCTGCAAAATAGCTGTAGTGTGGCTTCTCTTTCTTTTTCCCTTTTACCCACCGCACTTTAGAACAATCACGCCATGTATCTGGCAGACTGATAAGAAATGAGAAGGCCTAGAGGTACTGGTGACATTTCACAGGATGAGGTTAGGAGATAACTGACCTAATGTGACAAGTGTCTTTTTTCAAGTCTTTGCTAATGGCAGTGACCACTTAGACTTCTTAGGTGTATGTCAAATGCCCAGGGCAGTCAACTGACTCATGTCAAAAGTCTGCCTCTCTTGACTAAATAATCTCATATCAGCACAAAGCCTGTAAATCCACTAGGTGGACTTTAATTATCTTGCTTTCAGTGGATTTTGGTTCCCAAGAAGGGAGCAAGAGGCTACAAATATTCCATCCATTCTGAGAGCCGTTGTGAATCGCCCTCCCTACTTATTGCTTTACCACGTGGACTATATTTTTAGTAGCAAGGATTCTTGTTTTATTTATGTTTAAGGGTTTGATCCAAAATCCCTGGTGATCAGTCGAAATCTTTCCATGGACTTTACAGGGCTCTCGATCGGGCTGTAAGCTACTTTCCACATTGCTGGTGAAGACACAGTTGAGGCCCTTTGCTGGTTGTAATTTATGTTTGGAAGAACTCAAACTTCAGGAGATTTTCAAAGTTAGGAAGACAGCCAGGCTCCTCAACCCAGTGTTTAGGGGCTAATGTTAGGGAAGCTGAGTTCATTTGAAGCTGTGACTTCCAATGAGTTGATGGAAATACACATATATAAGGCAACTCCTCACTCCTTACACACCCCGAGCAGCCATTAGGACAGGGGTCTCAAACTCCAATCACCATGAGGGCCGCATGAGGACTAGTAGAGGGCTGCATGAAGACTAGTATGTTAGACCAAGGGCTGCGCTACTGTAACCTTTTCATACAATGATATTGCAAATATTGGTACCAAATATGTCATTGTGGGCCTCAGGAAATAGCTTTAAGGGCCACATGCGGCCTGCAGGCCATGTGTTTGAGACCCCTGCATTAGGCCCTCAGACCTCACTCAGACAAACAACATTGGAGTTTATCTCAGCAAGACCTGAGTAAAAATGAAGACCAAGTGGCGCTGTCTCATCATATAGCTGCACGCTGCAAGATTGGCATACAGGACATGGGTATGCCTTAGGCACAGCTCAGGTCTAATGCTTCCTGCTGGCCAGAGATTCAATACATCTGAGAGGCAGGAGAGGTGTTTTACTTGGGTTGATATCCGGGGAGATGTGCGTTCAATTCCCTGCTCCGTCACAGGGTTGGGCCTGTTATTTAATCATCCTGTGGTACAGTGCCCTACCTGTGCAACGGGAGGGCACTTCCCTGCTTCATGGGGCATTAGGGCTATGTCTACATCAGAAATTTTAGTGTGGACTTGCTAGTCCGAACTAAAGAACTCTGGGGTTAGTCCAAACTAACCTCGGGCTAGTTTGAACTAACTGCAGCTTTTTAGTTTGAACTAGAATGCGTGGTTAGTTCGAACTAACGGCTTAGTTCAAACTAAAAGCAAGTAAGTCCAGACCAACCACTGGATCTTACTAGTTCAGACTAAGCATTCCTTAGTTCAAATTAAGAAATTTCTTGGTTCAGAGTAGGCAAAGCCTAGTGTGGCCAAGGGCTAAGTCAGTCCGGACTAAGCTTGCTTAGTCTGGACTAATTTGGCAGTGTAGACATAGCCTAGGAGGACAATTGCGTTTTAGGTTATGTAGTGCTCAGGTGAAGATTGTATCTATGAAGAGAGCCCACCAAAGAGACCCGATACCTTCTATGTTACCATGCAGAGCTGAGCTGTAGCTCTTTTCAGAGTTTAGTATCCACACAAGCCAAGTTAAGGCTTCTCCACAGGGCAGAACATCGGCTAAGGTACACAAAAATGTATATGAACTAAGGGTTTACCCCCCATGTGCAGCCCCACCTGGCATTTGTGGAGTGGCAGGTGTTATTTTTTTTCTTTTTTCTGTGGTTGGGCTAAGAATCTTTTGACTCCAAGTAAATTACCAGGTAGTTTGTCAAACATGCTCTAAGGAAAATACAAATTGCATAGATTTGTTCGTTGTAAGTGCAAACTCAGAAAATGTTGTACCAGCATCAGCGCAATAATTCAACCCTACAGAGTTCTGTCATGAGCGCTGCAATCCAAAGTATCTTGCAAAGAGACAGGTTCTAAATTAGTTATTAAGCCCACAAGTTAACACCCCTCCAAAATCAAGTAGTAGTCATCCTTTCAGGGTCCATTACTAGTTATTTTGGCACCTTTACTAAAAGTTTAAGAATATCCCCACTCTGGCTGGTCAGAGGGTTTTCCAGTTTCCGTATATGGCTAGAGAGGCTGTGTTCACACACGGGCATTATTTTGATACAAGTTGTGTTGAAACAACTTGTGTGGAAATAATGCCTTATTTTGACATAACTTAATTCGAATTAACAGTTTGTTAATTCAAAGGAAGGAAAAAAGCTCAAAGCGAAATAGCAGTTTCAGGCAACAGTTATTTCAAAAAAGTCATTGTTGTTTCGAAACAACATGTTCGGATGGCAACTTAAACCCCATGTGGGGACAAAACAATGTTGTTTCAAAATGATTGTTTCGAAACAACATTGTTTTGTCCCCACATGGGGTTTAAGTTGTTTTGAAACAACGCCGTTGTTTTGAAACAACGGGTGCCATTGTTTCGAAACAACCGTTCGTCGTGTGAACATGGTATTTCTTATTTCGAAACAACCTCTGTTGTTTCAAAATAAGAGTGCTGTGTGAACACAGCTGGAGTGTTGCTTAGTGGCTAATGTTCTGGGCTGGGATTTTGAACATTGGGTTTATATGCCTGGTTCTACAGCTGGCCTGCTGAGAGACTTTGGCTGAGTTATTTTTCTTCTCTTTGCCTCAGTTTCCACATCTGTAAAGTGTTGTTAATGATACCACCGTCTTTATGCAGCACTTTAGGACGCACTCATGCAAAGAGTTATACAAGCTCTAGGTACTCTATTGTTTAGTTCTTGTATTAGACGGCTCCTAGCATCCCAGGCACTATTTAAATACATAACACGACCAATCCTGCCCCAAAGACCTTACAGTTTGGGCAGCGACTCCCCGCCTTTTCTCTGGCACAGCACATCTCAAGCTCCAGGACCTCTTTTCCCTGCTCCCAGCCAGTGGCTGCAGGAGGGGAGCGGAGGGGCAGAGGAACCAACCCATTGGTCACACAGGAGGGGAGAAAGAAAGCAAGTGAGACCAAACTCTGATTAGTTGCTCTGGCCCTGGAGGCGGTGCAGCAATGGGGCAGATGGCGAATCAGAAGACAGCTTTCCTCACCCATTTTCAAAAACACTTTTTGAAAAAATTTTACAGCACCCCTGTTTGGGCCTGATGGCACAGCAGTGTGTTGGGCACACCAGCTGGGAAACACTGGCCTGACCCTCTGTCTCTTCTATGAGTTAGTGCTGGGATTGCCCTTCTCATGTACATGTTCTCATGCCAGTTCTCATTGAGTTAGCATGGATATAAACAGTAGCAGCAAGAGCAGCTTCTGTGGAGCTACAGCTGAGCTGAGCCAAATAAAAAATCCTGCCTTAGTCACTCTCTGCTTCCAACTTCTCTGGGATCTTGATTCCCCATAGCCTCCTCACACTGGCTTAGATCCCCTTTCCTTAAAGTTCAGAGGAGCTACAACAGCTTGAAAACTAGGGAGCAGTTGTCAAGTTTTCTGTAGGCCTCTTGGCAAAGGAGAGTTTTAAGGAAGGATCTGAAGGAGGATAATGGTGCTTTGCAGAGGTTGATGGGAAGGATGGGGGGCAGCATGGAAAAATGCACAAAAGGACTTGTTTGAACACTTACCAAGGGGGCAACTGAGGCAGGTATGGTATCAGTGAATGGCTAGGATGGAGAACTCACAAGGAAAAGAAAAGAAAAGAAACTCCTCAAACAAATTGAAAATCTCCAGAGGCTCATAAGCCAGCATGAAAGATTGACTTAATGGAGCAATATATTTCTGATTCAGCAAAGAGCCCCCCAATCCCCTGATTAGACTGATATATAGATTTTCCAGAGATTAGCAAAATCTGAAATGCATTCAAGAAATCCACTGTGACAAAAGAGTTTTGGCAGCATAAATACAACCTAAAGCAATGTAAAAATGCAATTAGTTCAGCTACCGCTGTGACCCTTCACTATACAAGGCTTTTCCCGTACCTTTGGAGGGCGGGCCTTATTTTCCACCTTTTATTTTGATGTGTTTTATTCTCCCTGTTTGTTTTTTCCTTTCTCTTGATACTTTGCTTGGGTTCCTCTGAGTTTTAGCATAGGCTTTGGTGAAAAGCTAAAATAAAAGGTGGTGACGCAAATGCAGGAAGTGCAGAGACAAACTGTTCTGCCATGAAGTGGTCTAGTCAGATGGGGTGCACGTGCTTTATTTCACTAGCAGAAGTGCAGCGAGAAATGATGGCTATTATTTACACCACAGTCATGCCTAGAGACTCCCACTAGTATCACGGCTCCATTGTGCTAGCTGCTCAGTTTGAGAGAAATCTCTTGTCTGCAAGACCAGGCAGTCTAGAGGAAGAGAGGGTGGGTGAGAGAAGAGACAAGACTCAGGGAAGGTCAGTAGCAGAGGCAGGCAGAGAGCTCACGTCTTCTCAGTCCCATTCCTGTGCTCTGTCGACGACTGCCTCCCAAGCAGTCATTCAGCAGCTTGGGAGCGAAGTTTTACCAACAGGTACACCAGTGGAGATTCATCTCAGGTACCATTCCTCTAGGGGTCTCAAACTCAAATCACCATGAGGGCTGCCTGAGGACTAGTACAGGGCT
>ML682004.1:1417665-1512510 GCA_007922195.1 Podocnemis expansa
CTTACACTCCCCTGCATTTATTCTCATCCAATTCTGTAAGTTCCCACCTTCAAAGCGTCTGACGAAATGGGATTTTCTCCCATGAAAGCTCATGTGATAAATAAATCTGTTAGTCTTTAAGTGCCACACGACTCCTTGCTTTTTTTGCTTTACTAGACTAACACAGCTGCCCCTTTTGAACTGTACTAGTAAAAGTGTTTTTTATCATTATAAATCAATGGTGCATTGACAATAGTATGATGACACTGCACATATTCTTATAGAATAGCCTGCCTGTATGGGCATGAAGTCCTTGTCTCTGGCAGGTTAGGCAGAAATAAAACCTTGCACTGTTCTGGAAAGGATGTGCACTTCATCTTTGAAGCTATAAGCCAATATCTAATAACCGTTAGGCATCCGACTGTAGGTTTTCTCTAAAGCTATCTCTACACTGATGGCAGTAAATTCACCACCATCAGATCGATTTATCCAGATCAGCTGAGCACTCAGTAAAGACATGCCCAGTCTGACCCAGGGGTCTCAAAGTTAAATCACCACGAGGGCTGCATGAGGACTTGTATGTTAGCCCAAGGGCCGCACCACTGAAACCTTTTCATACAACAATATTGCCAATATCCGTAACAGTAGTGTCATTGTGGGTTGCAGGAAATAGCTTTAGGGGCTGCATGTGGCCCACTGGCCACGTGTTTGATACCCCTGGTCTAACTGGAAGTCAATCTAATAAAACAACCGCCTGTGGTGGTGTAGCACTGCACTGATGGGAACCATTTCCTGTCAATGCAGTATGGTGGCGATGGCACGTAAAAGGGAAGTTACAAAGTCGACGGGTTTTGCACGAGTAACTCCCGTTGACTGCTGTCGAATTTTGGCACCAGCGTAGAGCTGGCCAAAGATATCTTACTTTGAGCCCCACACATTGTAATGTAATTTTCCTTACAAACCCAGGGAGACAGGAATGTGCTATTATAAGGGATCTGGTAGGATTACAGCTCCCCTCACTCTCTTCCCAATGCACACCCCTTCCTTGTGGCCAGGCGAGAGGAAAGGACCACTTGAACCGAGGAGTAGCTGGATTCTGTTTAAAAGAGGAAGCTGCATTGAGAGCTGGGAACCGAGGAGAATTCAGCTGCAAGGTGGACTTCCCAGGGACTGCGTATGACAGGTTGCACGTGCTGATCTTTACAGCCGGGTGCAGGACTGAGCGGTAGAGTGGCCTCCATGAGAATCAGTAACAACCTGGCCTGGAAACCAACCAGCTCCCATTTGAATAGAGACTGGACTGAGGTAGTCATGGCAGGCAGTACGTCTGAAGTGCCATAACTCTCCATTGGACTGGCTCAGTGGCCCAAACAAGAAGTCTGATTGCTCACTTGGCAGTGTAACCATTGAAGCCTCTGTACCTACCTTTCCTGTCTGCCCTAGGAAAATATCCTTTCCGTTAGCCGCTTGTCTGACAGGTTACTGGGATCCACCAAAGCTAATGTTCACGAGGCCACACCTGTAGTGCTTGCCTCTGGGGGACCATGGGCCAGGCTTACTGCTCGAAACCTTGGTTTTTGGTGTACTGAGCAGCCTCAGGAGTTCATTATCTCCATTTTATAGGTGTGAAACTGAGGCACAGAGAGGCTAACTGATTTGCCCACACTCACACAGGAAGTACCTGGCAGAGCAGGGAATTAAAACCTGTTTGAGTCCCAGTGGAGCATCCTAACCATTGGACCACCATCCTTCCCCTATTTATTGCACCATCCCGTGAAACAACTATTAGAGGCTGAAGAAAAGATCAGAGCTCTGTTACAGAGCCACTGACATCAGCCAGAACCCTACCATTGATATCAGTGGGCTTTGTATCAGGCCCTAGGTTTAATCCAATAGAATTGCAATGTTCCTGTTTTGCTCTTGAATCAAAGGCCCTAGCCCAGCAGCATTTTCACACAGCAGACAATTTACCATGACATTTGGCAGCTCAGTTTATGGTTATGCAGCAAGATGGAGACCATCTATTAGAAATAGGAAAGCTGCTCTAAGCCTCCCACCAGCTAAGTTGTGCATTTCACACGTGGTTGGGCCGGAGAACAAAGAGCTATGTCCGATGGGTGGCAGCCCATTTAAAAGTTATTTATTTGTACTGCGTGCCAAAATGCTGCTGTGCTAGATGGGATAATGTGGCAAGATGTTAGCTGGTACACACAAAGTTCTGCTAAGCTTGACTGATGTCTTGGGAAAGTTAATTTGGGATGTGGTCCATCTGCAAAGACTTTAGTGGTTGCAACAGCAAATGTTGTTAAGGCTGAATTCTAATCCCCAGTCTACTCTCCTAACTTTCTCTGAAGAAATTTTTTGGCCTGAAATTTTCCAAGCTTGGTTTTAGCTCTGAGCAGATTATGGGAGCAGGATTAAAAAAAGAAAAGCTTTTCTGACCGAGATTTGAAAGGATCTTTTGTACTCTCAGAAGCATCTATGACTAAACTCTGGATTGATTGGTTTTATACTCCTCAATGATGAAAAAATGTTTGTTTGCAGAATATCAGGGTGTCTGGAACTGAGATTTTGGCTGCGTGTGGCTACAGCAGCTTTGAAGGCCTACGGTAAAATTTTCGTGTCTGTGTGGTTTAGGACCCTCCATTTTCAAGAGTGACAGGCATCTGGGAGCCTAAGTCTCATAGACTTTCTGGAAGATTTAAGATCCTGAGTGCCTGTTTCAAAGAGTAGTGGTCCAAGTGCACTAGGGAACTTTTAGTGTCTGGCAGCAGGGTTCAAAGAAGCAGTTAGTGTGCTGTGTGTTCACACCTTGACTTGCCACACACAGATCAACTGCAGACAAGCCCTGACTTTAGCAGGTATCACTTGTATTGCGGTAGCATCGCCAGGCTATTACCTGGGCTGGAGCCCTGTCATGGGGCGCACGCACCATCAAATACCCCCTCAGGTCAGGCACAGCTCTGCAGAGACTTTTTCCACTAGTGCCCAGCTTTTATCCGGCAGCCTGGCTCTGCAGTGACTCCTTTCTGGCCTGCACAGCCCTCTGGACAGGTCGGACTTTAAGTTCAGTCCTCGTCTGGGGTATCCACATCCAGGTGTAACTGGTCACGCTCCAAGCTGCCTTCTCAAAGTCCCTTGGCCACAATCCCCCCCCAGGCCAGCAGCCAAGTCCTTCCAAATCAAAGAGAGCTTCAATAAATTGCACGTTTCTTTCACAGGTCCTAGTGCATCTCCTCACAGCCTTTCAGTGTAATTTAGAGCTACAAACAATAACATGCTCCTGACCCATCTTTTCTCCTTCTCCAGGCTTAAGCTTCTCTCCCCTTTTGGGGGGTTCTTCAGCCCCTGATTCCTCTTCCAAAACACCAGCCCCAGGACTGCCTCCTCAGTGCCTGATAATTGTTCCTAAACTCCATTCCTGTGGCTTGACTTTCCAGTTGCATCCCACTAAAGTGCTCTCCTCTGCGCACAGCCCTGTGTTCTTTAAGCCTAGGTGAGGCCCAGGTTTTTGCTGTACTGACACCAACCGTCCCACTGCTTCAGACTAGGATTCAGTCAGTCCCACCAGAGGTGGGGCTGGTGCCTGTTTCCCCTAACAGGATACTGTATGACTCCATTGCATTGCAAACCCGGGTCTGTGCTGGTGGAGTTGTGTTTCCAAGCTTGCTTGCTTTGAGTGTCCACACTGCATTGTGAGCTAAGGTTACAATTGCCAGCTCCAGGCTGCAGAGCTGGGCAACGCCTCCATATTCCACTCACCTCCTGACTCCGGTCTCCAGCTGCAGCATCACTGAAAAAATATAGGCTGTGGTCCAGGAGCTCATGGGAATGCCGGCTCAGACTAACCCTTCTCTTCCAGTTAGAAGTGACCTCAGTCAGACAGCTGAGTGTGTGGAGAATAGGAGAGCTTGGGCTCAAACCTGAAACTGAGCTGGTGTTTACTATGTGGTGGAGACCTACCCATATATTGGTCACCATGTGAGAAGCACCCTATAAATACACGAGATATTGCCCATCCCAAAGCGCTTATAGCCTTCATAGATGTGTGGACAAAAGGTGTGTGATTATCCAGTTATATACGTGAAGAACTGAGAAGAAGATTAAGTGAATTGTCCATGGCCACACAGGGAGACTATGACAGAGGGAGAAACTGAACCTTGCTTTCTTGAGCTCCCGTTGTCAAAGGAAGCATTTGCTAGAAAGACTCCAGGACAAAAATGACCAAGGGCCTGTGCCACTTTACACTGGTATAAAGCTGGGAGAGCAAGTCCATACATTGGGAACATGAAGGCTTCTGCAGCCTCTGTGTACTTAGGTGAGACTTATGGGATATCTATACTGGAATTGGATAGTGGCCAACTGATGTCGGCTTGTGGGGCTGACGAACAGGAATGGGCTACAGCCTCATCATTGGGACCGTCCCACATCGTGGGCTCCTAGAACCTGGGCTCCAGTCCAAGCCCAAAATTCTGTGCTTCAGCCACGTAGCCCCTTAGCCGAAGCCCGCTGGCATGGGCCAGCCACAGGTTAGGACCTGCTGTATAGACATACCCTGAGTGGCCAGCTGGAGCATACCAGTTCAGGTGCTCCCTTGGACCTCCTACAGCTCTCTGTGGAATTTGGTGTGAATCTCTTCCCCAGCTCAGTGGAAAACACCAGGGAAGTCATGCCAGGAGAGGTAATTAACAGCCTGGCTTGGCAGCCCATCTGTTTTCTTTCCCTGGAGAAGACTCGTGGTCTATTTGTCAGCCATGCTCAGCATCTGTATCTCCCACTGAAGTCAATGAGAGTTGTGGCTCCTAAATACTTACGGGAGGGACAAGATAATAACACCCTCAGGCTGTCAGTTTGTTAGGGGTACCCTGGCGAAAAGCTCCTTAATTAAGAATGTTTCATCCAATGGGGCTTCTGTTAAAGCTGCCGGTAATGAGGTGGGCTTGCGCCACACTGAAGGTATTCAGCCTACTCCATGGGCAGCAGAAGTGCCACCCCCAGACTTCTGGGCATGCTAAAACTGCCACCCGTGTATAAAAGGGAGCAGCCCAACTCCTTGCGGGCTGGCCAGTGAGGAGGGAGGGTGTGTGCTGCAGGCTCTGAGCCGGGAGCTGTGTCCGCCTTGGGCAGCGGGGGTCAGGGACCCAAGGAGCCTTCCCAGGAAACGGCCCCCCTTTGACCTCCTGGAGTCTCAATGCGGTGATGGATTTGACATATACAACCGGATCCATCCCCGAATCTCAGTCTGTGAAGTTAGTGGACATGTGACGAATTCTTCCTTGGCATGGTGGGCAGGAATCATACCATATGGCTGCTCTTCCACTTTCAGGAATGGCTGACTTATTCTCCAGCCCTCTTTTGATTCCCTTTCCCCCTCTCTAATGTATAGCATGACAAACAGCAGCTTCATATCACTTGCTGGTAGCAGGTTAAACCATGATAAGAATGGCCATAGTGGATCAGACCCATGCTCCAACTAACCCAGTATCCTGTCTTCTGTGGGTGCCCAATGACAAGTGCTTCAGAGGAAATGAACAGAACAGATAATCAGCAAGTGATTCATCCCATCACTCTTTCCCAGCTTCTGGCAAACTGAGGCTAGTGACACTTCAGAACATGGTTTTGCATGCCTGCTCATACTGGCCAACAGCTATTGACGGAGCTATCTTCAATAAACTTATCTAGTTCTTTTTAAAACCCTGTTATAGCCTTGGCCTTTACAATGTCCTCTGACAAGAGTTCCAGAGGTTGACCATGCATTGTGTGAAGAAATACATCCTTTTGTTTGTTTGAAACTTGCTTACTATTAATTTCATGTAGTGACCCCCCAGTTCTTGTGTTATAAGGAGGCATAAATAACACCTCCTTATTCACTTTCTCCACACCAGTCATGGTTTTATAGATCTTTATCATGTCCTTCTTTAGTCATCTCTTTACCAGTGAAAAGTCCCAGTCTTATTAATCTTTCTTCATATGGAAGGTACTCCATAGAACTGAATAATTGTCATTCCCTTTTCTATATCTTTTCCAATTTCAAAATATCTTTTTGAATTGGGGTGACCAGATCTGCATGCAGTGTTGAAAATGTGAGTGTAATATGGATTTATAAAGAGCAAATATGGTATTTTCTGTCTAATTATCAATCTCTGTCCTAATGAGAACTTAGGTAATATGCTATTGCAGCTCAAAATCAATGTGAACACAGTACGTACAGAGAAATGTCTCCTGTGATCTGCCCCAGCAATGGCTGAAGTCAAAGGAAAGAGCCCCTTGGCCTCAGTAGGATTGGATAAGGCTCTTTTCCCCATTTTAAAATGGCACTGGCAAAGCAGTCAGTAGGTAAGAGAAGCAAGGGAATCCTCTGTGACCAGCTACTTGCTTGTGATATAAGGAGGAATCTGTCCCAAGGTCAGACGTTTCTTTCCACAAGCAATGAATTCATTTCAAACCATTAAACAAAACCGAATGAAGAAATATAAGAGTCTGTGAGATACAGAATACACAAGGTGATTTAGTGGGAGTAGTCCTGCTTTTAGCAGGGGGTTGGACTAGATGACCTCATGAGGTCCCTTCCAGCCCTAATATTTTATGGCTCTACGAACATGACCGCGTGCATTGACTCACTGCTTTTCCTATCCCTCCCTCAGCAGATAGCCTGCGAATCTCTCCCTTTCAGGGTGCAAGACATTTTTTTAAAAAAATCTCCTAACATCTTCCTTATGTAAACTGCACTGCAACCCCCCCATGTACCTTTTATTGGCTTTGAAATTCTATATTTGTGTTTCTTAAGAGCTCTCCTTCCCCAAACACACATCTGACTTGCTATATATATGAAGCAGCTGGTTGCATTACTACTCAGGGAATAATTATCTACTCTGGATTATGGTGTTATTAATGTCTTGCTACTGATAATGCTTAACAGTTCACAAGACTGTATCAAATGTTTTCTTTCTAATGCTGCCACAGACTTTTAGCAAGCTCTGGAGATAATGTGACAGCCAATAGAGTTTGATGTATGTGTCTGGAGAAAGAAAGGGAAAAAAAAGGTTAAGATCCTCTAGTCAGACCAATGTCTTTAATGGCTTCCCTAGATTAAAATAAATCCCTATGGGAAATCCACTATAACAACAATTCTTGTACAGATTTTCCAGTCACTGCCTCTGGGCTGCAGCCATTCTTTGAAAGTGTTTATATTAGTGAAAGGCCACATTCTCTGGGCGAGTTTCAAAGCACGTGCTTTAACTCCATTAAGAGTACTCTGAATTCTCACTTTCCTTCTTTGACCTTAGTGTATCTATGTATCCCGTATCTTCTGAAAGCTTGACAATGTGAAGAAACATGGAAGTCAGCTCTGTCTGTCTTATTAAAGGGCAACATAGTGTTTTTACTCAAATACATGGGGGACAGGGTGGTGGGGGGCTTAAAAATGAGATCACCACCATCCTGATTTGGGTTTCTCTTTACTTGCCTTCTGCTTTTTAAGCCTTTAGGGTGCCCCAGGGTCATCTTTTGAAGCTTTTCTCTGTGACCATGGGGGCTAGAAACTTTTATAGAGAAAAATGAAAGCTGAGGTGCTCAGTCACAGCAATCCCAGAGCTGGGATTTGAAGACCACCACCAATTTTTAGACGGCTTATATTATTAATTAGAGTAGGCAATGCTGATGTCTGGTGATCTGCTCTTCGGATCGATTTCCTTCCCTTCCCCATGCATTTTTATAAATCTACAGCATCTACATTGCAGTTTGGAATCTAATACCGTTTGGTTTTTTCAGGCGTCTGACCTAGGTTGTTCTTGGAAGCAATGGCTTCTCCAAGACCTTTGACAGGCAAACACTTGCTAAAGCTACCCTACCCAGTGTTTGTCCTGAATTCCCGCTGATATCCATATTGATCTCCAACATACCATCCAAAATGCAACTGTTAAAATAATCTTCCTTTCTGATTGACCAAATTATTTAATTCATTTCCCTGGCTCACGCCAGTGGCTCACCCATGCCCATCTCAATGTATTTCAGCTTTTCATCCTCACCTGTGGAGAGCTTGGCAGAAGTCTTGACCTACACCTCAAACATCATTTACTCATTTATTGAGGAAGGTCACTCAAAGGGGAGTTCCTCACAGAATGGCCTGTCAAGGGAATGTTAACAAGCCTATTAGCTGATTCATGGGAAAGAGCCACAAAGGCCTTTTGTACCAGGAAAGATTTCAGCTGCATCTCAAAACTGGGTGATGAGAGGAGCTTCCAGATCCCCATCATTTCCAACTCCCACCTTCATGCCCAATGCTGCCCACATGCTTAGAACGAAGTATCATTCTCACCCTTTTCTCATTAGAAAGCCCACTGACATCAGTTTCAGTCTCTTTCTTGCTTTCAGTAGGCATTGCATTAAGTCCTAACTAAGCATCCTCACTTGGCTCCTCTAATGAATATAGCTGATTCTGTTGATCAGACTCAAAATGTGGGACCCATGCTACCTGGATGAATGGACTGAAGTATAATAAACAGCAACATTTTACTTCCGCAAAGCCAAATAACAAATGATTATGATTTATGTAACAGAAGTACCCAGGGATCCCAGCTGAGATGAAGGTCCTCTAGAAACGGGTGCTACACGAACATACAGTAAATATATATTTTCTGTCCAAAGAGCATACAGTCGAAACAGACAAGGCTAACACATGGGAAATAAAGGTACAGAGAAGGGAAGTAACTTGCCCGTCGTCACACAGCAGGTCAGTAGCTGAATCAGGAACTGACCTGAGATCTGACTGCCAGTTTGTTGCTCTATTTTCTAACTGTAAGTCAGATCAGGCCCATGACCCAATTCACAGGAATATAAATACGTACTGAATAGGATCCAGCACAATAGGCCAATGACCATTGCTAGAAAGTGAGCACCGGAGAAGTTTGAAAATAGACTGGGTGCAGCTGGAGTGGTTTAAAACAAAATGTGTTGCAGTCTTCAGTTATATGAAATTACGATGTGACAAATGGCCAAGCTCCTCCTGTGCAGGAAAAATTCAGTAACAAAGTGAAACCAGCATGCTGGCCCTAGGCAACCAGTTGCTGGAATTTTTTGATATAAATGAAAAATTTAGCTTCATAGCAACATTAAAAAGCCACCAACAACGGCTTGGGGGCCGGTCAGTGGAGACTGCCAAAAGTAGCTATTATTATTATTTCTTCTTCTTTTTTTAACTCGGATCATTCCAGAAATTCCTCCTCCCTCAGTCTGCATGTGGAAATGGGTCAGAGCACATTCTATTTTTCATAGCATCCTTAGCATTATAGGCAGGCCTGACGTTATTCAAGCTAATCAACGGTCATCTTGCCCTGGGCAAAGGTTGCTGACTGCTATGTGTGGGAAACAGGAAAGGCAGCTGTAAAGCTTTAAAATAAAGTTGTGGGACTTGTGGAGAGTCCTTTCATTTAAGCAGGTCTGTCTGTGATAGAGAGAATTTATGAGAGGAGATGTTGATTTTTCTAGCTCTTAAAACAAATTGAGCTGTGAACACTTGCTAAGGCAGCAGAGTGTTTTTCTAGCTAAGCATGTAAAAACTTCTGAAATAATATCTTTACAGCTGAACTTTCACCTATGTACTGATTCAGATTGGATGGTCACGGAGTCCAAAGTCACTCTGATTTAAAGGCTTTGTGTTAATTTTCTCTTTCCAAAGCCTGATGCCAAACCATAGCTTAACCCCTTTATGCTGACTCCAGAGAGATACCACCCCAAGACTGTTTTATTCAGAGGTTAGGAGACAAAGAAAGGGTTTGGAGTATAAAAGAATAAGTTTGAACTGACACTGAACCTTCTTTCTGATTCACAAATGTCCAGGAAGAGGGTGGCCTGGAGGAGGTGACTCTTCCGGAAAAGTTGGAAAGATTTTGGTTGACTAGGGTAAAACTGAGGGGTGACTTTTGGTATGTTTAGTGTGGGATAAAGCTGTTTGTTGTCTTTTATGTCTTTTTCTGTAATGTTATTACCTGAACAATAAAAGTGCTTCCTTAGAAAGATCAAGCGGTAACTTGTAAGAGCAAAAGGGAACTTGTAGCTGTTGGCAAGACCCTGCTCATTGTCCTCAAAGAGAAAGCAAAGCACAGGTGCTCACCATGCGTCAGACTAGCTTGCTTGGGACTTTGCAGCGTAAGTTGGAGCTGTGCAAACTAAATATCCTCTGCTTGGAAGGTTTGGGGACAAAGATCCCTGTCCTGAGATCTGACTGTGAGCTCCTGGAGTGGAGCACAGAAAGGGGAATACAACTGCAGTGATGCTGAAAGTACAACAGAAATGAAGCCAAAAAAAGATACTCATAAGTTTCAGATACATTCTCCTATAGTAAATATTGTTAAGGAAGGGGTGACTGGGGTGGCATTGCTCCATAGTCTTCCAGGTCTCTTTCTTGACAGGCAAGCAAGTTGTGACTCCTGAAAAGATGTACTGTGTTTAGTTTTGGGCTGTGTAGAGACTACTTTGGGTGGGTAACAGTCACAATTTCCAGGGCTAAGTGACAGCATCCTTTGTGTTGTCAAAATTCACATGATTTTCAAAGTATCCATTTTGAAGTAGTTACCTTGAATTGTAATGGAGTGGATGAGAAAATCTGCCCCACAACTCCAACCACATCTAACAGATTTAGACATCTTTTGCTGCATTGTTCATTTATCATTGTCAAACTCACACACCACTGTAGTGGCCTTCATGATCTGTTTATCTCCATAAGAGCCAGAAAGAATAGCTCCAGAGGGGTAGCCATATTAGTCTAGTTTGCTAAAACAAAGGAGGAGTCCTGTGGCACTTTTCAGACTAACTAAATGCATTAAATAAATTTCTGAGTCTTTAAAAGTGCCACCCCCACATTACACTATTCTTTCTAACAAGAACACCTTTGTAGTCTTGTTATGGGAGTTTAGTTAGTACCTTTGGGAGAAAAAAATTCTCCTTCAAAGACATAAATTGTAGATTGGCCATGTTCTAATCAGTGAACTATGTTTCTTCTCTTTCGTGAGATTATTTCCTGGTGGGAACAGCATTAGAACTGGGTTGCTGGTTATAAATATTTTTGGCAGTGTTCACCTGTTGAAAAGTTTATTCTTGATTCAGCCCTTTTCATCACCTTTCCATGGCTGATTTCCACCAGCATGGTGTTGCCTGCATGAAAGAGCACTCCCATAGAACGCCAGATTGGCGCAGTCTCAATGAGCTCTGTGGCAGGAAAGCTTGCTCAGAAAATTTTGCTACCAGCCTCTAATACGACCTCTACTGCCAATCCCCAAGTTCAAAAACATTAAGCCAGATCTAGAGCTTCCTCACAGCCAAAAACCATGAGACTGGCTCCAAAACTGATGAGGCTCCTGACTCGTATGGCATCTGTAGAGGGTGGGTTGGGCTTTTGGGGCCATTTGTTGTTCCAACAGCATCTAGGCTTTCAGCAGGGTTTTTGCTTTGTTCTTATTTTGGTATATGGCCAAAAGTTTGCTGCCAATGCAAGTGACACTAGGGAAAAAGGATGTTTCTATCTCAGCTGAACCCGAATGGAATTTTCTGGGATAAAGAAAAGGTGCTTCTCTGGCCACATGGGGCTTTGCCTCCTGAATTTCAGAGGTTTGCTTAAAGCATCTCAGGAAACTTCACAGGAATCTTTTGAATTGGAAGGTGTCTGGTAACCTAAATATAAAGGTTGCTATCAGCTCCACCTGGTATGTAACCTTAAACATATCCCAGACTCTCTTGCATGCTTTATCAGAATGCAGAAAGTAAGCTTACAATACAGATTTGGATTATTTTCTTAAAGAGACGCCATTCAAACTATATAAACTAGGACCCATTATAAATGCAATAAATAAAATATTTTCAGAACATAGGCTTAGAAGTATTGAGAAAAGGCCGTTTTGTTGACTTTTTATGATCTCATCACAAGATATCCATAAGGCTTTTGATATTGATGGTGGGGCAAGAAACAACATCTGGAGTATGCAAAGTCTATCAAGGGCCACATGGTGGTTTCAAGTTCTAGAGGGGTGGCTGTGTTAGTCTGGTTTAGCAAAACAAATAAGGAGTCCAACGTGGTTTCACATTTCAAAGTGCAGGAATCACAAGGGGTTGTGAACAGCAGTGAAGTGGGCTTATAAAAGAATTATTTTTCTCAGTTTCTAAGATAGAAAGGAGAGCTTTCTATATTTTGCTTGAAGAAAAGCCCATCTAAAATTCAATCCCAGCCTTAAAGAAACCTAAGTGACCGATGTTCTCTGAACTGGTACAAATTACATGTATTTGGAGACCTTCCAAGGAAAATCTTTGTTTCATGGGTCTAGATCCTCAGCTGTTGAAAATCAGTGTAGTTTCATTAACTTCCAGGGAGCTTCGCTGATTTATACTAGCTGAAAATTGGGTCCATAATTTTAAAGCGCCCTCCTCTATTCTGTATAATCCCATCCCCACTCCCATCCCGACAGATCTTCCACCTTCACAGAGGACTTTATTGTAATGATTTCTTAGAGCAGAAGTCTGTAAAGGGGTAGCACTCTCTCTCTAGAGCAGGATTTTCCAAAGCGCTTCATTGATTTCTGTGGGAAAAGAGTTAAGCCAATACTGAACACTTCTGAAAATCCTGCTGTCGTCTGCTGCTAGGTTCATGTATTTGGTGACTGACACCAATCACCATACTAGCATTAGAAGAAAGAAGTCCTACACCCACAGAAGAAGTCTCCTTTCAACAAGATCTGCTTTTCTCTCAAGCATTTCCTCCCCTCCAAAGCTCTTGTAAATGTGAGTCCTGGAAGCAGGTCATCCATCACTAGGTATTATAGCAGATGGACAATTCAGGGGCTGTAAAATTTTGAAGATGCAGTTGGTGGTGATTTCTTGTATCAAATTTATCTCCAAGATATCAAGGAACTCCAACTGTCTTTACAAAAGAGCACTCTATTTTTTCAATAAAGTGAAATGCCTCTGCTTTTTACTTTATTCTTTCAGTGTTTTCCAGTCATGTGCCCCTTCTGAGCTATGTGGAGCTTACATAGCTATAGTATCTCTTTGATCCACCCATTTTTCTTTATTACTTTATACAAGAGTCATGGGTTTTTACAATTTGGTATAAACTACATGCCTTTTAATAGAGATAAGAACTGCATTTCCAGTCCAGCCTAGCATCTGTGGGCAGCTTCATGTGCTTTTGTGCATAGAGACATGCCGTACAGTTATTTTGAGACGTGCCCTCTCTGGAGAAAGCTCCTGAGAAAATGACACCAGATGGATTGTCAGGTTATTAACACTATTGCAGTATTTCCCTCCTTGCGGGTCTATGGCTGTGTGATCTCAAACCTTTCTCGCTGCCTAGCAGAGAGCAGGAGCTGACCTGCAGAGCAGCTAGCTGCAGCTGAATTTGGAGGAAACTGAAATGAAGCCTTGGCTAAGAAAGAAACATTTTGAAGAACTTCCACAAGCACCCCAGGCAATGAAGGCATCTGCCCTCATTTGCAACCTTGTCTCTGCATTTCTCTTGGACACAGCTTGCCCCCATGGCAAAAAAGGGGGGCATCTTTGTCCTCCACTGTCAAGATCAGTGCACTCAATTGTAGAGGGGGTCAACTCACAAGCCAGTGCACCCCACCCACCCCCATGGCCCTTTGGGATGCAGAAGCCTCTTCAGTTTTGGCATATCCCAGTGCCATCTTCTCCACGCCTGCAGCGGTTGGCTTTCCAGCCTAGTCACTTGGGGCACATCTCTCCTGCAGTTAGACTCCTGTGGCTGGCCTGTGCCAGCTGACTCGGCTTGTGGGACTTGGGCTAAGGGGCCATTTAATTGAAGCATAGATGTGTGGCCTGAGCTCTGGGATCCTCCCACCTTGCAGGGCCCTAGAGCCTGGACTTTCACTAGGGCATCTATACTGCAGTTAACCTGCCCCTTAGCCTGAGGGCTGTAATTGCAGTGTGGACATGCCCATATAGCTCCCCTCTTCCCAACTAGGGAGGAGTCCAGCAAGCCAAGAGTAATGATTTTATGCTAGCTCTGCTCCTGGGCTCAGTGCTCCTTGCTGCCTGGCACTAGGGGAGCTCTTACATCCTAGTGGTATTGGGGCACCCAGGCCTTTCTCCTCTGGGTTTCAGCCCAATCGCCCTGCACCAAGCACTGAAGTGCTATTCTTGGAGCCTCACTGCTGCTTCCCTGGGCCACGTCCTACCTCCAGGGCAGCCCCTGCTTCCCCCCGGATGGTCCAGCACTTCCCTGGCACTGTCACTATGCCCCAGCTGCAGAGGGCCCACCAGTTAACAGCTGAGGAGGCATCAACTCTCTTGGCAGACTCCAGCTTGTGGGCCTCCCGCTACTGTGCTGAAAGCAACTTTCTACGGGCTTCACTGATGCCTGTGGGCAGGGGTAGCCTTCAGAAACCAAGCTCAAAGATTCAGCAGCAGCTTAAAAGCTGTGTCTACACTGCTGTTTTTAGCACGAGCCCTGCAGATCTCAGACTGTTGACCTGGGCTCAGAGGCTGGCTGCTGCAAACTGCTGCTAGCTACGTAGCCGTACTCTTAGTGGCTGTGGTTTATACACCCCATTTGCATGATTCGATTGGAGGTGGCTGCAATGAGCCATGCTTTCCAGCCCTCCAGCCTCGACCGTTGCAGTGCACCATGGGCGAGGCTCAGTCTTGGGCTTGCTAGAGGAGCAGCATACAACTCACAGGGCAGGAGAAGGGACAGCTCTAGTGGGGTTATGTCATCTTTGCAACCTCCTGATCATGGACCGCCGGACACTAATGTGCAATAGAGACAGCCCTAGGGGGTGGGGACCCGTCTAAAATAAGCCAGGCACCCTGGGCTCCAGCCTGGAATCTCCACAGGACAATACACTGTTGCCTTGTGTTGTCTAAAGTGATTATACTTCAGGGTGATCAAAACTTGCACCAACAGGCTGTCATTGAAAATCATTTTTATTAGGTGCAGAGGAAAAGGCAGTAAAGAAACAAATTCGGTGCTATGTGGCCTGGTTTCACACGGTGTGTTCCACGGCCCTCCGCGCCCGCCTGTAATGAATACTCGGAGACCACCTACTTTGAACACGCCTCTGATTTTCCACATCTTTTAAAGTCTAATAATTTTGGCAGGACAGGACAAAAGCAATTGTGAAAAGTGAAAAAGGCCTTGTTTGCCTATCCTGTCATCTGGGGTCTATTTTGCTGAAGCTGAAAATGAAGGTAACTTGCCTTAACGCTGTATGACAGCTTTTAGTCTAATTGAACCCTGCATCAGCCAGGACCCAGTATTGAGCCTTCAGTCTAGGGTTAATCCCTTTTATTGGCCTGGGTGTAGGTTATCAGCCCTTCTTATCAAACAAGGGCCCTTTTCTTCTTGCTCAGGATCAGAGCTAAAAGCCGGTTGAGAAAGAAATGACAAATGAAAAGATTTCCAACCACCCTCCCACCCCTTGAAAAACCTCTGAACATCCGCGAGGTGTTCTCTAGCTCACAGACTTCAGCTGCAAAGTTTAGCTGCATTGTTTTTGGTAAGAGGCTTTACCCCTGCCCCTTCAACTGTGATTTTTTTGTTGCAGCAGCTTCAAAGCCTGTGGAGTTGGCTCAATTGTTTCGCCCAGCATTTGCCGATCAGCATGTCAGATTAAATTTACAGGCAGTTGATTAGCACATAGTGTTTGAACACCTGTTTGAGCCTCCTTTAAAATATTTTTTGGCCTAACTTTTTAAATAGAGGTATGTTACAGTCATAAGGGATGGGTGCGAAATTCTTGTTTTGATTCAGTATTACTTGTTCACAGGGTTTTTGGGAAAAAAAGGCTGTAATTAGTTCATTTGGGCTATGCAGCTGGTCAGACTAGATGATCACAAATGTCTTTTCTGACCATAAATTTTACTCATATAAATCAGTCTTCCTTGTATAAAACAAAAATCACATTTTAGTATATTCCCGAAATCATTTTAACATGATTTGAGGCCAAATCATTGAGAAGTAAGTAAAAATATACTCACATTTACCATCTATATTAAAAATATAAGGAAAAAAATTCAAAAGGAATTACCTTTACAACAAAATTCTCTTAATTATAAATTAAAATAAAGTTATTTACCTTATGTTACTGATTTGTGAGATGCATTGAGTCTTTCCCTGCATTCCTTTAAAACTTATTTAAAAGGAATAAAAGGAAACCCGTCCCTCTCCCACCATATACATACCAAGATTGGCCTCTGGAACTCATTGCCACAAGTTGCTACTGAGATGAAGACCCCAAGAGGATTCATAAAAAAGGATGAGACATTGATGTCGATTAGAAGAATAACCAGAATTCTAATAGTAAAGATAGTTTAAATTTACTATGGAGAGCAGTTTGTAAGTGAAAGAAACCATCATGCTTCCTCTGCGGGGTTTTGTGCATCTTTCTGTGAGGCATCTGGCATTAGTCACTGTCAGAGACAGGATAGCAAACTAGATAGATAAATCTTTGGTTTGATCCAGTCTGGCAATTTCTATGCTTCTAGCACATCCCAGTGATCTATCCTTGTAATATTTTGTTATGGTTTGACTTCTAGATCATTGGGCCAAATCCTTCATGCACTTCATTGTACTATTTCAAATACTTTTTCCCAATAGACATCTCAAAAGGGAAGCTTGGGAAGGTCTTTTAAAACTCTCTGGGCCCCTGTATGGTTCTTTAGTTGAAAGCATAGCATAACTGAGATTTTTTTCATTGTAAATAACACAAGACCTGCTGGCCTGGGTATCCAAAGAATACAGTTGTATTGTTGTGGAAAGTCATTAATAAGGAAGAAAAAAAATAATGAAGTGGATCAAGTGCCCTTGGGAAAAATTAGCACACAAAGACTACTTGTGCAGCCAGTTGAAATAGCAGTGTGGTGTAAAGATTGGCTTTACAGGAAATATTAAAAAAGCACAGATGGCTCAAGTTTACATATTTACAGAGTAGTTGGAATGGCAGCTAAAACCTTCCAGTACAGTATAATTTACTAGAAGGTCATAGACCCAGTGGTTAAGAACGGACCTGAAAACTATTGTAAACACACTGTTAGGGTTTCCAGAGGTTTAATCCTGGCATTTTTCATTCTTTTCTGCAATATTAGAAGAAGCTGGCTTCAGGGTTAATGAAAAGAGATACTGAATGCACGGAAAAATGTGACATTCCATTGGAGAATGTGGGATCGAGTTGTTGCAGCGAGTTGGACGTCTGTTATGCAATGCTACCGTTACTATGTAATTAGAAGGTCTTTGGCACTAGCCTACAGTACCACTTACAGTGTGAAAAAAACCAACATGCTGAAAAATGCTAGTAGAAACAAGGTAACTTCAGCATGGGCAAGAATATCTGCTGCATTCAGAAGACTTTACAGCCCACACCTCTGAGATAAAGACTGGTGGAAGTGGGATCTTCTCCCACAAAAGCTCATGCAAAAAATAAATCTGTTAGTCTTAAAGTGCCACACAACTGCTTGTTGTTTTTTTACTGGTCTCTGAAAGAAAGACTCACAGGGTCTATTTTCAGTTCCCAGATCTGCCTCTGATTTCCTGCCTGGATGGAGGCAAGTCAGGTAGAAGTCTTTCAAACAGCTCTGATTGAGGCACCTAAGAGAAGGGGCCAGATTTTCAAAAGAGTTCATCACACTAGACTTCGATCCACACACACGTTTGGGGTACACTGGAATTTGATCATTGGTGTTAGAGTGGGAACTCTTTAATTGTGCTTCTCATCAGTAAATCTGACTGTGCTTTACAGAGGAAGTTTGTATTTTAGCTCCATCTTACAGACGGGAAAATTGAGGCAGGGGCAGGGGACATGACTTGCCCAATCAGCCAGCAGATTCATGACAGAACTGGGAATTGAAGGCAGGATGCCTGAATTTCAGTCCAGTGTTGTATGCACTACGTAACACAGTCAACCACTGCAGCATTGACTGATAATTACATTACTATGCAGTCTTTGCTTTCTCCAACGTAGCTCGGGGGATACTAGACGGGTATAAGTGAATTAAAGTTAATGGTATTACACCAGAGCAATAGTCTGTGTGTATATATGCATGCAAAACTAAGTGGTTCAGCTCTTATTTAATATGTTCATTTAATATAATAAAAACATCTGGGGAGTTAAGTCATCTGAAATTAAACAAACTACTGTTGCCATGTCATCCAAAGCAACACTACTACACCTATGTTATTAATGGAATATTTGCTTCTTACTATTATCTTCTTCATCCTAAAATGAACTTCCCCTTGAGAGCAGAAGCCTGCAGTCTTCGATTCACCTGCTGTTGACAATGCCTCCTCCTGAATTGCACCAAACAAAACCTGTGTGACTCACTGAAGAAAAATCACAACCAATAACATGAGCTCATTAAAAAAACAAAAAAATCAGTCTCTGTAGCAACTATAAAACACAACATAGCAACACCATGTCGAACAGTGGGAAAGGTTGAGTGAAAGGGCCTGCACATGCTGCTTTATAAATTGGGCTCCTCAGGCTGGACAGCAAGGGTCTGAGGATGGGGCAGGAGGGGAAGGTTGCTTGCTTAGGGTCTACACTAGCAAATTCAGCAATTCATATTTTTGCCACATCTTGTTTGTTGCCTGGTCTCTCCAACCCCTCACAGCTGTTGCCTGGTTTCTCCTGGAAGCTGATCCCTCATAGCATGATCCAGGATTGCAGTAAGAGCCTTGAAACTTCATATCAGTAAACATTTAAGCCTCTTCCTCCCTGAAGAGAGAGCAGGCATGACTGATATGGCATATTATCTCTTGGCTTCTATTATGAAAGTCCTTAGCCTAACTCTAGTGTCCAGTAGTCAAGGACGGGAAGCAGATACCCTCTGACCATTGTTTCCCACCTGTTTTAGGAAGGGGTGGAAGCCATTCTTCTTTCATATGGCTTGAGTAGGTAGCAATTATTATAATTTTATAGCTAGACTTGATAGCCAGCACGTCACTGCAGTGGTGAGCTGGTGAATATCTCTCAGGCCTCAATGAAAGAATGAAGGCAATGCTCAGATATGACATGTTCTATGGTTTGTGACTGGTGACCACTGTCACATACAGGTGTTTGCCTCATTTTCCATTTAAAAAGGGTTTTTTTACATCTCCTATGACATGTCCTGATGTGATTCAATCTGTAACAATCTTTCTGATATATATCAAAGCCTTGTGGCTCCTCGGTAGGGTCAATGACAAACCGTGTGTTTCGAGCAGTCAAAATGCTCCATATGGCTTGCCTCAGCATCGAAGCTGTGTGTAAGGGTCTTGATGTGGTTCCACAGAGGGTTTTTAGAGTCCATACAGAGATTTTAGTCTTGCCTTTGGCTGGATCTGCAAGTCATTGTGCAACGGCATCAAGGTGTTTGCACTGGTCACCATGGTATTTTTTTGGGTTAGGCCTACATTTCTAGTGCTGGAAATAATCAGCCATTATGTTAAAATCTTGGGTTAGGGAGCAGCTGATGGAATGTAAGCTTGTAAGCTGAGCAGTGAGGGCGATGTCATTCACATACACAAATTTCCTTGAGTCCATCATTGGTGTATCCGAGGCATGTAAATTAAAAACTATTGGGGCCAGGACAGAGCCCTGAGGGATGCCCGTTATGAGTTCTTGGTCTGCTGATATGGCCATTAAATACCATAGAGCAGTGGTCCCCAGTCATCGCCACCAAGAGATGGAGCATCTGCCAGCCGCAAATAATGCAGGAGATCTTGAGGAGGAGGCCCTTTCTCCAGACTGTGTCACATGCAGGGGTCAAAACAGCCAGGGCAAGTCAGGCTGTGAGCCACTGTCCACCTCACGGATTGAAAAGATTTGGATTGCTTCAGATCATAGAGCAGCTGGAAGCCCGTTCTATGATCTGTTCTGCAGCTGTGTTGTTTGAGCAATATCCCTCATCTTCTTGATGGCTATGTAAGTCACCAGTGTAAATGGCCAAATGAGGAAGGGAAGGTCAAGGTAAGATGTGATCGGGCCACATGATGCCACATGGTTTATACATGTTTACTATTATGATGTCCCTGATTCTAACTGTGCTGATCTTTCTTCTGCCAGTCAATGATTCTTCCAAAACTTCCATATCCTCTATTCCATTCTGCATGTACCTGGAGGCCATGACACAGCTCAACAGAAGAGCTGAGCACTTAAGGTCTAATTCCTCACTGCTTTGATCTTACTTAGTCTTTTTACACATGCTCCAATTGTGTATAATGTGGTGCCAAATCAGAGTTTGCCACTCACACTGGTGGGAGGATTTTAAACCCCACAGAGCTTGTTTCTTGCCTTTCCATTCTTTGGACAGTTTCTTCACAATCTACCACCCTCTAGGAGCCCCCAGCTTTGGGGAAAGAGCGCATGGCTGTACAGCTTTTGCCCTCTTAGGGTACTCCCAGTTCTCAGAACAATTACAGGCAGCAAAGCATATGTGTGAGCAGCCTGGAGGCAGCCCTAACTTTAGAAGCAAAGCTGAGTCACTTTTTATCTCCTCTGGATCCCATGATGGCATGCGCAGACCTGTGAATTCTGGCCACACTGTGTGCCTCATGCTAATTTTATCCCAGCATATCTTCATTAACTTCAGTGAGTTTGCATGCTTTATACCTGGTTTACAGGGGTGTGAGTGAGAAGAGAAGCAGATGAATCAGCACGAAGTTAACTGCAAACGGAGGAGAAGCAAACAGACATTTTGCCTGGGAGTTCGCCTTGTGGGAGAGCCCACCCAGGGTTTTGCCTTCTGGCTTCAATGAGCAGTAAAGAGATGCATAGAGGAAAGATAACATGGAAAGTGAGCGATCAGCTGTTGTGACCTGCACAGAATGTGCCATGTTTGTCTTTCTTCCAGAGAATAAAAGCAACTTCATCTTTATGAAGTGCAAGCTGGTCTCCATATTGGGGAAAAGATTAGATGGTTGGAGACCCAACTATCAACCTGGCCTTGCATTAGAAAAAATTAAGACTTTCTGGATAGGAATCACAATTTATTACAGCAGACACAGCATGTGGAAGAATCAGAGGGCAGTGCAGGAGAAACCAAAGAATGTGGAAGAAAATTGTCAGCATTTGACCTCCAGAAGAAGAAAGGGGGGAACTCGTATAGCCTCAGTGCAGATAGAGGTAAGCAATTGCTTTCAGGCTCTCTGCACAGGTAGTAAGGAAAAGAACAGCTTGGAAGAGTCACCTGATGGAAGAAGGAGGCCTCATTGATCAGGAGGCAAGGAATGCATTGTTCTAGCAATGGGGGTTTCATGACCACCACTTTCAAGAGGAAGAGATGGGTGGGGATGATCAGGGAATCCCTCCTAAGGGAAATGGAGTCATCTATCTGCCGGCCAGATTGGGTTGTTGCTTGCCTAGAGCTAGATTTTAAGATGAGATGAAGAGTCTGCAGAAAGTTATCAGGCCCTCAACCTCTTCCTACTTCTCCACGTGGGCACCAGTGACACTACCAAGAATGACCTTGAGTGGGTCCCAGCAGACTACATGGCTGTGGGAAGAAGGATAAAGGAGTTTGAAATACAAGTGGTATTCTTGGCCATCCTCCCCATTGAAGAAAAAGGCCCAAATAGGGACTGTTAAATTGTGGAAGTCAATATGTGGTTTTGCAAGTGGTGTCATTTTTTGACCATAGGATGTTGTTCCAAGAGAAAGGATTTCTAGGAAAAGATGGGATCCACTTAATGAAGGGAAGGAGGAGCATCTTTGCAGGCAGGCTGGTTAGCCTAGAGAGGAGGACTTTAAACTAGTTCACCAGGCAATGGGAACCTAAGCCCAGATATAGGTGGGGAAGTGGGACAATAGGAAAAAGCACAAGGAGGAGGGTGCAACAGAGGAGGCCTCCTGATTCATACTGAGAAAGTAGGGCAATCAGCTAATTATCTTAGGGGCCTGTACACGAACAAGAGAAGCCTGGGAAACAAGCCGGAAGAATTGGATGTCCTGGCACTGTTATAGAATATGATGTGATTGGAATAACTGTGAGTTGAGGGGGTAACTCACATGACTCGAGCACTGTCATGGAGGGGTATAAGATGGTTCAGGAGGGACAGGCAGGGGAGAAAAGCTGGAGGAGTTGCCCTGTATGTAAGAAGTTAGTATGATTTCTCAGAGCTCTGGTATGAAACTGGAGAAAAGCCTGTTCAGAGTCTGGGGTAAGTTTAGAGGTGACAACGACAACAGCAATGTCATGGTGGTCATTTGTTATAGCGCACTAGACCAGGAGGATGAGGTAGACGAGACTTTCTTCAGACAGCTAATGAAAGTTTCCAGATCTCAGGACCTGGTTCTCATGGGAGTCTTCAATCACCCTGACATCTGCTAGGAGAGCAATACAGGAGAACATAGATAATTTAGGAAGCTTTTTGGAGAGTGCTGTGGGCAACTGCTTGGTGGTAATGGGTGGCAGAACTAGGAGTAATGGCTTAAGTTGCAGGGAGGGACATCTAGGTTATATATTAGGAAAAGCTTTTTCACTAGGAGGGTGGCGAAGCACTGGACTGGGTTACTTAGGGAGGAGGTGGAAACTCTGTCCTTAAAGGTGTTTAATGTGCAGCTTGACAGAGTCCTGGCTTGGATGATTTAGCATACCGAGAACCAATGGGTGGAAGTTATGTCCAAACACATTTAAATTAGATATAAGGCATCTGTTTTTAGAAGTGAGAATGATTAGCCATTAGAACAGACTACAAGGGGTGGTGGTGGATTCTCCATCTTTTGACTGAAGCCCTTTCTGGAAGTTATGCTTTAGCTAAACACAGTTTATTAGACCGAATGATGAAGTTGGATTTTCTTCCATGAAAGCTCATGCAAAAAATACATTTGCTAGGCTTTAAGTGCCACATGACTCCTTGCTCGTTTGTTTGGTGAAATTCAGAGTCCTTTGTTAGACAGGAGGGTCTGTCTGCATGGTCTAATGGGCCCTTCTCAGCTTAAAATCTATGTATCTATTAATCTTACTATGCATTTTTACAACTGCTAACCCAGTGGTCTCAGCTGTGGCTTCTCAGCACAGCAACAATAATAATAATTAATTAATACATAATCTAAACACATCAAGGAGATTCTGAAAGTTAACCACCCAACTCCCATTTATGTCTTTAAAATCTCCTGCAGTGAAACCAAAGTTTGGTCCACTTTATTTTCTCAGGTAGATGTCTGTGCTCTTTGTTTCTAAGCTGTCTTGTAAATACAGCATATATTAAACTGGATGCCTCTTGGATGGGACAAAGTTCATTACCTCAGGGCTTAACATTTCATCTTGGCATTGTGATTAGCTAGATGAATGGTGACAGCGTGTCATCTTCACTCTCCTGGAAAGCCACAGAAGACTATGCGGTGTCTTACTGACATGTTTCAGACCACAGGAGTTGTAACACTTAGTTCAAAAGAAAGGAAGTGGACTTCTTGAAAAAGAGCTGAAATTATGGAGGAGCACTTGAATGTGAATATTAAAGTGCCTGACCCTTTATGGTGCTGAACGCTGTCCATGCTCTTTGAATCTAAGGCAGAACTGGGTTGTAAGAGAGAGCTAATTACAGAGAGGAAGGATGGCCTTCTGGTTAAGGCACCTCACTGAGACTTTACTGTGGGCTCCCCAATGGTGCAGCCACTTCCAATTAAAAAGAACAGAAAATGGTCTGACTTGTCCATTTAGCCTGTAAACACTCTGTAGGAAGGATGGATTCTCACCGCACATTTGGGTCCCATTCTTCATGTGCCCCTGACAGGGAAGTAACAGTATAGTGAGCTGGGCTCTGAAGCAATGAAGCTGTTCTGACATAATTATTTTCACTACTGTTACTGTCTAAATCTAGCACATGTTGGAAAAACTCAGAACAAGTCAATGTGCTTATGGGAAGGAAGAGGATTTTGCTTTCAGTTTGATTGGCTAGAAGTCCCTTGCAGCTTCAACAGAATTGCTTCAGCGATGGAGTTGGTCCAATGTGTTCTAATGACTAACATAGACAGCCGAGTCCTAAGAACATCTCAGGGCTTCCTGCAAGGTGTTGAATGCTTTTGTCTTGCAGGATTGGGTACAGCCTCTTGCATCCCTCCAGAGACATCAAAGCATCACACAGTTATTTGAGGAATGGATTTAGGATTTTTTTTTTCTAAATTCCATTTTTCCAATCTCCATGTTGTATTGCACCATATTCTCCTTTGAGACAGAATTCTGGTGTATTTTTCTTTTTTAAAAAATACATCATCAGCTTGCTTCTGTGTTTGTATATTCCCAAACCAGATTGCTGGCTTGGATATCCATACCATTATGTTTCTTTCCCAATAATACCTATGTACTGGTTGATGGTGTCATTGATGCTACAATACCATCTTGAGGGGTCCAAGTGCCATGCTGTGCATGGCATGAAGTTAATAATAAGGGACAGCCTTTGCCCTGAAAAACGTAGTCAAAGGGTAGAATATTCAAAAGCGCCAACACGTTTGAAAGCAAAGGTACCTGTGCTCTGAAACTCCTTACTTGCTTTTAGATATTCCCTCCCAAATAGGCAAAGTAGACCAAGAGTGGGAAGGGAAACAGAACTACAGAGATGAAGTGACTTACCAAAAGTTACACAGTAGGCTCAATGAGTGAGCTAAGAACAGGACACCTGATTTTGAGCCTATTTCCCTCACCACTAGGCAACTCTACTCTTCCCTTTTTGTAGCCAAATTCTTCAAGTGACCCATTGTTTCCATCTTGCAGGTTCTGGCTGTTCCAGTCAGAAACACAGTAGGTTGGAATAAGTGGGTTGACTGAGTACCTATTTGAGGAACAAGTATTTAATAGTGGGCAGTTCTGTCTAGCAGAGAAAAAGTACACCATGACCCAATGGTTGGAAGATGAAGCTAGACAAACACAGCCTGGAAATAAGAGGTACATTTTTAAAAGTGGGAGTAATTAACCAAATTTACCAATGGTGGAAGTGGATCCTCCATCACTGAGAATTTTAAAAGAAAAACCATAGAATCATAGGGTTGGAAGGGACCTCATAGGTCATCTAGTACAACCCCCTGCCAGAGGCAGGACCACTCCCACTAAACCATCCCAGCTCATTCCAAGGCTTCACCACTCTCCTAGTAAAAAAGTTTTTTCTAATATCCAGCCTCAACCTCCCTAACCGCAACTTGAGACCATTGCTCCTCGTTCTGTCCTCTGTTATTACCGAGAACAGTTGAGCTCCATCTTCCTTAGATGAGATGTTTTTCTAAAAGAGCTGTAGGAGGAATTATTTTAGAGATCTTCTAGGACTTGTGTTACCCAAGAGGCCAGACTAGATGATCTCAGTGGTCTCTTCTGGCCTGGGAATCTATGAATTTCCATTTTTTACCCCTTTTCATCAGTACCTCCCTCATGGATATTGTTGATCAGCTTCTCTTCCCACCGGAGCACCAGATTAACTTTTGTTCTTCCCATGTTCTTTACAATACTGTTTGCTCTCTGTTAAAACTTCACTGGGGGCATGATTGAGATAAATTGCCTATAAATCCTCCCTGAAACAATTTCTGTCTCAAGAAAGTGAAATACACCTTGCATAAAATCAGTCTGAACCATAAAATGGTGCCAGGAGACAGGAAATATTGGAATCAAAGCCTTTAAAGCAGTTTTGCTTTATATTAGCATTTTGATGAGACCCTCAAGGGAATGACTTTTGTCTTATTATCTCTGGTGTCAGATCCATCACACTAGAGCTCAGAAGTCACGATGAAATAGTCCATCGTTATGAGGAATTCTCTGGTAATCATAAATGCAACAGAATTGATGGAATATGAGAAGTTAGGAGCAGAAAGTGGAGGATGGCCAGATGTATGGCTTAAGAGAAGGCAGCCTTAGCCCTCATATGCTGGGCTACTAGGAATTTCTTGCTTTATCAATAATTACAAGAGTTCATGGCATTGCCTTACTGTCTCCCATAGCCAGATAAATATAATTTAATTATCAGAAACATGCTTCCTTTATTTTTCTTTTGTTAGCCTTGATTCATAGTTTTAAGACCAGGAATAACAAAAGACCACAGATTTCATCCGATGTTCCTGCACTGAGGTCAACTTCTGGCTGAATGAGAGTGTATTTTTCTGGCATGACTAATAAGACTTAAAAGTTGCATCCAGGACTCACCTACAAATCATTGTTTTCTAGACCATAGGATCCTGAGGGCAGATGCTCTCTTTATTTTTGTGTACTATCCAAGGTGGAACTCAGGGGCTTAAGAAATAATAAATAATGCAGTATAAATGAAAAAATTTGTTCATAGTCTTTGATTGCTATTAATTAGTTCATTTCTTCATAGTTTTTGATTACAAAACACATGGTCAAATTCATCCATTATGTCATGTCCTGGAGTCCATATGAAATACACCAGCAATGAAAAAGTTTGCCTACTTGGACACCAGAGTTCAAAGGCTGACTTTCCTTGAGGCCTGCAAACACCTGTTGGATGCAGTTTCTTTAAAACAGTCACACTAACCAAGTCACACCACACTCCAGTGAAACAAGGAAGAGTAGAGGTCTACTGTTTTCCTAATTCCAATAAAGATCCTTGCTCAGTATTAAAAGAGGGTGACTCTTTCTGAGATGCTTTATAGTTATCACATGCAACTTGTGTGCTCTTTGAATGTTGTATATGTGTTTGGCTTGAGATTTGGGAGGTTTGATTCAGTTCATGTTGATCCCTGAATATTGTCTCTCTTCTGACCATCTCTGTAGATTAATGCACCAACAAATGAAGCAGATTATTTACTCCCTTTATTAGGAAAATATCAACAAACCATCCTTATTGGTGCCTCTTGGGCTGGTTTCACAGAGGTCTTCTCATTAGAGAGTGTGAGCTATTCCTTAGACATTATTGTTAGTTGTCAGTATATGTATTAGAAGCAGCATTATTAGGACTTCTCCCAGGGAGGGTGTTGTACAGGCTGATGCTTGTAATTCTTTAAAAGCTAGTGATGCAGACAAAAGAAGACTGAAAAGAAGAAATAATACAGACTGAAAAGAGAAAACAATATTGCTTTTTACTCCTTTCATGCAATGCTATACTGAATTGCTGGCGCTGGACACTGTTGCACCATATTGGATGCCTGTGTTAATGCATGTAAAACACCCATCTGAAATGGTACGGCATATGCTCATACCTCTTATAAATCAAAGAAAACAACAGGTGATGGCTATGTTAGTTTTGTACAGTTTATCACAAGGGGGTCCTGATCCATGACTGGGCCTTCTGTATGTAGCCGCAGTACAAATAACTTCCTCTTCATCCTCCCTCTTTTTTGTCTTTATTTATTGACGAACAAGTCCCATCCTTAACGTCCATCTCCCAATGATACTGGCTGCCATAGTCAGTAAGGGTTTGTACTGCATTGTGGGAGAAATGCTGAAGCAGCTCCATGCACCCACCCATGTAGAACACCAACCTTGTATCAGCTTTTGCTGTGGGAAGTGATTTATTGAGCGCTGACAGGGCACGCTTTTCTGTCCAAAACATCTCCACCCCAAGGAACTTGCACACAAAGTGAGGCAGTTAGTGCCCCATAAATCATGATCAAATAGAGCGTGTTAGAGTGAATCAAAATGTGATTCATACAATATGAGAGCAAAGAAAAGAAAAGGGATAAAAGCACTTTCCCAAGAAATGCTGAGTGCAGATCACAGATAATTATCAATTAGCTTTGCTGCCATACTGTTCTTATAGACAGGCAGGAACTGGTTGTCATGTGAAGTGTCTGGTTTATTCACAGGAGCATTGCTTAGATGTCATTCTCTGGAGCTGTTTAAAAAGCAACCCTGTCTCTGTTTTACTGAGAAAAGTTACATACCTTGCTCTGTCTTTGAACCCTAAGGGTATGTCTTTTCCCACCAAGTTCTTACTAAGCATTTGTTCTTGAATCAAAAGATACTTTCCATTGATGAAAGTGATCAGACAATTTTGAGGATGGTTGGCTATGTATTAGGTCTCTCTTTAAGGATGTTGGCGTGTCTCAGAAATTCTACACCCATGGTTTTCTGATGTGTGTCAGAGGACTCAATCTAAATTTAGATCCTGGGGAAGGGAGTGAGTAGCGACACAAGAAGTCTGACTTTCAGCTCTGCTGTCTGAAGAGAGTCTTCAGAAAACTCAGTAGCTTTTATCATACCTGCTTTCTTGTGTGAGCAACTTAATGGATCAAAGCCATTGCTACAAAGACCTACCGCTGAGATACCCAGCTCTGTTTGTGGGTTGCAAATTATTGGTGGCCCGAGAGGACACACCAGTCTAGCTCTCTGAAGATGATTCCAGCCATTTCCCCAGTTCTCTGTGACGGACTTACTGCTGGGTGGTGACACAGTAATGTCTCCTAGTTCCAAAGGGGCAGCCGTGTTAGTCTAGCTCAGCAAAACAATCAAGTCCTGTGGCACTTTTAAAGACTAACAAATTTATTTATTGCATGAGCTTTTGTGGGAGAAAATCCCACTTCATGGGTATGTCTACACTTAGAAGTTATTTTGAAATAAGGAGACTTATTTTGAAATAACTTTTTTCCTGTCCAGGCAGGCATTTTGTTATTTATTTTGAAATAATAAAAGCTGCTTTTATTTCAAAATAGTGCTTAAGTCAAAATTATTGTTTTGAAGTAAGCCATTCTAAGCCACGGAATTGGCTTATTTTGAAATAATGGCCCTATTCTTTTGCCTGCCTTCCTCTATTTAGAAATAGAGAGTCTAGTGATGACTATTTTGAAATAATAACTCCCAACCATATTTCACATTACAGAGTCTTCAAGGACTCCTAATTCAAAATAATACATTTGAAATAGTGCTAATTCAAAACAGTTATTTCAAATTAAAATCCAAATAGTTATTTCAAAATAAGGATTTTAAATTAATTTTGTCAGTGTAGACGTAGCCACAGGCAGCACAGAAGAAATGAATGGGACTATGCACGTGACTCACTACTCACCAACATGAGTACAAGGTTCAAAAACTGTCCCTAAATTCTCTCCTTGTAGTTGAATAGGAGTGTTTTGTCTTTTAACCCTGAAGACCCAGGTGTGACGGTGGCAGAGCAGTTTTCAGCTCTCGTCAGGTTTTAGGCCTTAGATGGGCATTAACAAATTCATTGCTGGAAACCAGGCAGTTTCCCCTCTGGGTTACTCTGTTGATGATGGGTATTGGGTTTATAATAATGTAGTTAGATGTTATAAAATTCTTGTAATCTCACTCATTTCTTTACCACAGACAGTAAAGGAATATATATATATATTTACTTCATATCAATAAAAAAAATGTTTGATCCAAAACTGAACCCAGACAGGTGGGACAATCTCCTGCCCATTAGGAAAGGCCTCCCCAAACTAACTGGGCCTTTGTGGGACAAAACAATATCATGACTTTGCTAACTTCCCCCACGTAGCCAGGAAAAGGTCATGTGCGAAGTAGCTTGTCCCATCAGCTTGAATTCTGGAAGAAGAAAATAAAAATAGTTGAGAAAATTTTTCACCTCATTTGCTATTTGAGCTCTCATGGGGCTGGAGCTATGAAACAGAAGCAGAGATCTCTGGGGTCAACCTGGGTTAGTCCAAAAAGACATTCAGAGCTGACAGATTACTACAACTCTGTCACCTTTTGAAACCATGGACTGTAACTCATTTGTCTACATATGCCTGCCAGCATTAGCCTTGAACTAACTCTCTCATGTCTTCTCTGAGTTAATAAATCCTTAGGTAGTTTACTGTAGGAATACAGATTGACCTGGGGTAAGCAACTGGCCCTTTGGGATTGCAAGTAACCTGAATATTTTGTGATCTTTGGAGTACAGAAGTCATTTATCAGTAAGTCCAGCTTGCGTGGGTGGCAAAAGCCTGGAATGCCCCAGGGGAGTGCTTGTGACTCCAAGGCTGTGTCTACACTTAGACTGTTAAATTGATTTAACCTAAATCTAATTGAATCAAAATAAAAATCATTAAATTTAAGTTAAATCAATTTAACATGTCCCTACTGGAAACCCAAATTGAACCGGCATGTCTATGGACAGGACTTGCTGGTTTGATTTAGGAGAGAGGCACCATGGGAGGTGTGGCAAGATGGCACCCAAAAAAGGCCAGCCCCCCCCCCATCCAATACATAGAAAGAGGATGGCACCTTGGGAGGCCGAATGGCAAAAAGTGTTAAATCGAAATAACGTGGCTACACTGCATTATTTTGAAATAATAATTTTGATTTAACCATCATTTTGACATAAATTGAAGTTTTATCATTTCAAAATGACTGCTTCTTATTTCAGAATGAGGGAGCTCCTCATTTTGAAATAAGGAAAGCGAGTATAGACATGCACTTCTTTAAATCGAAATAATCATCATTATTTTAATCTAAAGTGTAAGTGTAGACATACCACAAGTGTTTTAGTGCTTTAGGAGTTCACACTTGTTACTGGATTAGTAAAATCTGATTGTAGAATTTACAGTTGCTTTGCAGCTTCTTCCCTGCTTCTTGACCGTCTGCCCTGAGGTTGGCCCTCATGGTAATGTGTCACTCCAAACACCGTGACACCACACGCTAGCCACAGAGAATATAAGCAAATAGTGCAATCTGGTATGGTAACCTCTTTGTTCCTAGTAGGATGGGCAAATAAAGACCTTTTTTAAAAATCCCAATTTGATGTGCTACTCACTGCTGTTAATTTGAAAGGATTCATCCATCAGGAGAGCAATAAGGTCATTAGGAAGGCGACCTGGACCACACAGAATAGCCCTGCAACCTCAGTAGAGGAATGAAGCTCACATCAACAAGGGCCTTTCATGAGTAATCGTAATAAATATCTAGCTCTTTTATAATGCTTTTCATCAGGAGAAAAACCACTTTTCTGAGGAGGCAAGCAGCATTATCCCCATTTTACTTTCTTTATAAATATATAATTGTTACTATAAATGCATAGTAAGTGAAGAACTACTGTATCACCCTCAAATCTAAGCTAGAGCCATCTTCAGGGACTGATAGAGCACTAGTATTTGGCTATAAAGTATTTCACCCTGAGGTCACTGCTTTCAACCATCTCCTGTTGGTAGGGAATTGAAATCTTTACTGTGCAGTGGTTGTTTTGTAAGGCTCCTTGAAGTTAAATGCACTAAGAATAATTCTTTAGCAAGCACTTTCCACCAGGGTGTCACAAGCAAATGTCAAAGTGGGTTCCCCTCCCAATCTCCACCATTCTGATGGAGTTTAGCCACTTCTAGGATATATCAATCAAATAGCAAATGTTTAGGCACTGATTGCACTGCTAGAACTCAGGTAACGTATTTCAACCCAGTAACCTGTTCCCAGCTGTACTTAGGAAACCTGAAATTCCCTAGATTTGAACTATACACCAGTAGACATTTACTGCTGGGATACTGAGAGCTTGCACTTTGATAAGCAGTAATGGGAAATGATGTGAGCATCTGAACAGCACATGCAGTGAGTCAAATGGAAAATGGGGTTTTACATGTATATAAAAGGTGCCTGTGAAAGATGAGAACAACCGATGTGACTGAGTCATTTAATCAATCTTGGGCACTCACTTTCATCTTTAGCAGTCAATGCTAAGATCATTTCCTCTTCTGGATCTGATTTAACAACTTTCTTTCCAATGACTGCATACTGTCCAGAAGATATGTGAGGGTCATGGAAACTCTTGACTAGAACTGGTTACCAAATACAAACTATTTTTAATGGCATATATTGAAAAAATATGTTTTTTTTCCATTTAGATTCAATAGTGTGTAAATGTCCAGTCTTTTAAATTCCCAAGCCCACACATCTAGTTTTTGAAAGAAGTTCTCATATCTATATCTATACATTTGTGTTTTGCTAAACATATATATTTTTCAGTCTCTTCTCTGTTCCCATGACCCTTTTCAGAGGAAATCAAAAAGGTTCACAGAACATTTTCAGTTTTTAACAAAAAGCCAGTGTATATATGTATGACACAATCTGGGGTATCTCATAACTGGATTCTGGGTAGCTACCTCCAGTCAGACTGTCAGAAAACAGGTCAGATATCCCAAACTAGTGGTGTGTTCCAGAATTAGATTTCATCCAGCCAGTGACAAATGTGAGCTCCTGGATCATTATAATAGTCTTACCAGGGAGTGAAAGAGAGTGCCCTTAGACTTATTAGTCTATTTTCCACCCAGACAAATTGAACTTGTCATAAAAGCTCTCTTGTACCAAAAATCATATCTCACATAGCTTCCCCCCTGTCTGAAGAGACCAGTCACTTACCTGTGACAGAGCAGAGGGAACAAACTCCTTTGATTCTCCTTCAGTCCTGGCCCAAGGGGCTGGAGCAGCTGCCTGGGTGATTAGGCAGAGTCAGAGCCTGGCATGATGAAGTAAAGAGGACCAGCTGGGGACCTGCCCAGGGGAGTATATATACCTGGGCAGGCAGGCCAAGAGAGAGGTTTGGTCAAGCAGGGTGGGGGACTGTTGTGCTGCATCTCTTGGGGAGGCCTGTATGTTGTGGGAACTGAACCTGAGGGGCAAAGTAGAGGGCTGGGCAAGGTAAACTGCTGTGTTACCCCCAGATCAGCTGGTGCTTTAGATCTTATACCAAAGACAATGCTGGTTGCCAATTCAACAGTAAACAAACTAATAGTTTAGTAGCTAAGAAAAGGAAGCAAGCCTTAATGAGAAGTTAAAGCAGGTAAAAAACATGCACAGATGAGTCACAGTCTGTAATCCCAAATAGTGGCAATGATCTAATAAACTGCCAGTTCCCAAAGTCTGCTCAGGGTAGCCAGATTATCTCTGGGGAGCTCTACTTTCTGTCTGGTATGCTTCATTTTGTGAGTACAAAAGAAAGAAACAAGGTCTTTCCTTGACTCCATACTTCTCACAGAAAACAAACTGACAGTATCATGACCCAACAGGGCTTTTGCTTTGATGATGGAGAGTAAGGAATACATTTTGAGTCTTTGACCTCTGATCATGACACCTAATCATCCCTTGCTTTCAAATTAGCAGTTTTCTGTTAAAGCTCTTCATTTGTATTCTATATGCTTCTCTCCCATTTGATGGGTCAGTTAGTTACAATGGTAGACACACTGCAAATGTTTGCTACTACTTTATAATGGGATGTGGATGAGTGAAACAGTGTGAGTAACAAGTTCCAAAGTGGGATCTGTTTTAGTCTAGTTCAGCAAAACAAACAAACAAGCAGTCTTATGGCTCTTTTAAGGACTAACAATCATCAAATGCTTCAAGATGGATAACTTACACTTCCCTACATTTATTTTTCTCCCATTCTGTAAGTCCAAGGATCAGGACAGCAAATCAAAGCACTTGTTTAGATTCAAACAGTGTGTACAGCATATTAGAAGGAGGGGAATTAGAGAGAAGACAGAGAGAGCATCTGGAATTACCAGATTATTATTTCTTGGACAATAGCACCTAGAGATCTCAAATGAGATGAGGAACCCATCGTGCTACACACTGTACATAGCAAGAGACAGTCCCCTGAAGAGCCTACATTTTAAACAGAAAAACAGACAAAGCTGGGAAGGGAGAGAGGTGATATGAGCCCAAGATCAAACAGGCAAGTGGAAATGCCAGAAATAAAATCTAGGTCTCCTGAGTCTCATAGCATTACCTTATCCATTGCCTCTCTGGGTGTGTTACGTACTGGGGAATGGAAGAAGAGGTGGTCTATGGAATTAAAAATGATTAATAGATGCCAGAATGGACCTTTGTGATCATCTAGCCTGAGTTCCTTCATAATACACACCAATGTTGGAGCTAGGACATATTTTTTAAAAAAAGCACACAAATTTGATTTTAAAATGACAACTGATGGGAGAGGAGGTGAGTCTAAGATACAATCATCTTATTAAAGATAGTCCACACAGTGAGAAAGCAGAAGTCAAGCTGTAATGTTTATCATCTCTCCCAGAATCTCCCACTTGTGTCTGTGTAAAGCCATTGCAGACCTAACTCAGTCTGCGTTTTTTCCCAATGGCACTGTGGTTATTTTTGGCTGATATGATAACATATGGACTAGATTTTTTAAAAAAGTTTTCTGGTGTGTTTTGTGTGGCAGGGAAGGCTTGTGTTGTTTGACTGTTGTTGTTTATTGGGTACTTGGTCCTGCTATGAATGGAGGGTACTGGACTTGATGACCTCTCACAGTTCCTTCCAGTTTCTCTGATTCTATGAATGTTATATGCATTTGAAATATGGTCAAGTCAAGAATTTTGAGAGCTCTAGATTGGACAGTAGCCTAATCCATTTCTTTTATTTATCCCCCACTGAAGCACTGTGATATCTCTTTTTCCTCCTTTTTGTTGCTTCTTGGGTGAAATCTTGACTCCATTGAAATTATAGAATCATAAAAATTGGAAGGGACCACAAGAAGTCATTGAGTCCTATCCCCTGCACTCCTGGCAGGACCATGTACCAACATAAACCATCCACCCATGAATGGGAGTTTTGGCACTGACATCAGTGAACCAGGATTTCACCCTAAGTGCCCTTTTGTTACTACTTAGTCAAGCTATGAGAGCTAAAAATAACTTCTTTAGGCCTTGAGCATGTACCTAGTGAAGTTTGTGGTGCATCTCCTACTGACACCAGTCATGCAGGATCAAACTCTCAATCTTTCCTTACACGACAACCTCTACATCTCCTCTTCCATTTGTGGGATTCTTAGGTTGTCCACACTTCTACCAGGAGGTGTGATTGGAAGCTTGTGTGGACATACCTAAGCTTGGGTGAAAGTCTGTTTGTATAACAACAACTGTAGCAGCCAGACCTTCCTGGGTATAACCCCACCCAAGACCTGAGGTAGGAAATCAAGAGGCCACCATCCATGATGCAAGTCACATTGCTACAGTTACTCACATTACCTTTAATCCTGCTAGATCAAAGCTCATTTGGGTGTCCCTGCATGTGTTGCAGTCACACCTCTGACTGCATCATGGACAGACCCTATATCTTCCGGCGGCTGCAATATTTCACATACTGTTAATGCTGGACTTGTGTCTGGACAATGATCATTAACTCCATCTTTCACTGTACAATTCCTCTTTATGCATCAGCGCTTCATGACTTAGCCACCTCATTCAGCAGAAGCCAAAAACCTGATGGGAAATTTCTTAATTTAATTAATCAGTAAGAAAACAAATACTAACTTCTTAATAAAAGAAAAAAAAATGGAAATCATGAAGTGTTCAGTGAATAATAAGTCATGAGTTCTTTCTTCTCACCTTGCAGAAATCTCATGTGCTAGCAAGGCGTGAATTTGCCTGCACTGATGTTTATGGCAAAGCTTCCACTTGATTTAACAGTGCAAGATCTGGACCTTAAATAGCTGGTGTCACTTTTGTGTTGGTAACTTAAAATGGGGAGTGAGGAAAAGATAGTACATATAGCTGATTAATTTTACACAGAAAGAATCAACTGGATTACTCCTGGATAGCATTTCTGTCATGTGGCCAAAAATGCCCTATGGTGCTGGTGTTATATGGGTTTTTTGCGCACCATAACATGATCACTGAGCCTTACATATAGGCTTGCCAGAGATGTGGCATTCTTTTCCCAGTCATCAGGAAGGATGGTCTCATGGTTAGGCCAGCGCTAACGTGGATCTCAGGAACTCTAGGTTCACATCAGGACCTTGAGTCAATTGCTTATTGTCTCTGGATGAAATTTGGGTCCCATTGAAGACAATGGGACCTTTGTCATTGATTTCAGTGGAGCCAGGACTTCACCTTTGGCATCTAAGTTCTCATTGCATAAAATGTGGGTGGTAATGCTTCCTTTATCTGGATTGCAAGGTCTTTGGGGTAGCATCCATCAATTATAATGTGTGTGTACAATATTCAGCACTGGGACTCTGATTTCAGAAGGGCTGCCTGTTGGCATATAAATAATGCATAGAAACATTTGAGTACCTTCAAAATGGACATTTGTGGAATGGTCTTATGGTTTTGATAGCTGAATCTGACTATACCAGATTTAGGGCAGTAATTGAGGGCCTTTGACTTCAAGAGGTTTAGGACTGCGCTTTTATTGATAGAAATTTCTTCTGGTCTAAACCTTTCATTTTCTAAATCTAAAATGGCATTTCTTCTATAAGAAGTGAAAATATCTTTGCACTGCGATGTTAACAATAAGGCCAATTAATCCAATATGTGTAAGTAAACACCATGCAACCTAACTTGGAATATGAGTAAAAACGTTTTGCACGTGCTATGCAAATTCAGGAGTCTTCAATAGGGCCCTGTTCCTTCAAGGAAGTGGTTCCAGAAAAGCTTGAAAAAGCAGTGGAATATCTTTAACATTATTAACTCATATAAAGACTCTTGAATATAGCAAACAATCAGTCATGCTGTTATTAGCTCTTCCCAGAAAGAAAAGGAGATCAAAGGGTCTCCCCCCCAATATTAGCCTTGTATTTACATTTACATTCAACATTTTCACTACTGAGGTATTATTGTTCCTCAGGCTCAGGAGGCCTTTTATAATCGGTATTTACTCTTACATTTATTTAGTTTCTTCTTCAGAACTGCAAGAAGCTGATTTTCTTATGGAAATGGATTTGGTTTTCTTAGGAGATAATCTTCAAGAATTACACATTTAGGATTTTGGGGAGAGAGGATGATCCTGGAAAATACTCAAAGACAATATAATGAACAAACCAAATTTTAAAAAAGGAATATGGAAGATAAATTGTTACATTTGAATGGTGTTACCAGCTTATCTAGTCTGGGTTGTCGCGTGATTAAAGTCTGTGTAATAGTGTGTGTAGCCAAATAGACCAGGGGAGAAGAACATATTGGTTTCAATCTGAGCACTCAGGCCAAAGCTGAGTACTTTTGAGACTCTTACCGATTGTCTTGAAATTGAACCACACAGAAGCGCCTGTGTCTCATGACACAGAGAATCACAGTCCAGGTCAAACAGGACTTGATAATTAACTACAAATTCTAAACACAAAGGGAATGTCTACACCAGTGGTTCTCAACTTTTTGTGGGTTGCAACATGCTTGGTGGCATGTCACGACGCTACAGGGCACACCAGCCCACCCACCCTAGGATAATTGCAGCCATTGCCCTGGCTTTCCATGACACACTTACCGTTGTGTGGTGACACTGTGGTTAAGAGCTGCTGGTCTACACTAAGAGTGCTAGAGTGGCACAGCTATAGCATTTCAATGTAGACATTGCTATGACAAGAGGAAGAGTTCTCCCATCACCATAGGTAATCCACTTTCCTGAGAGTTCTTCCATCAGCCTACGACTGTCTATGCAATCAGCTAGAACGCCCACGGTTGGAATAATGGGAGTTCTGTGCTGCTGTTGTATCGTGACTAGAGGCGTAGCTAGACCTCCCATGGGAGGACCTTGTGAAGCTGGCAGGTAGTATCACCCAGAAGGACCCAAATGGTGCCCCCCTCACAGCCCACTGATCGATTGGTAGCATGATGGGAAGCGCTCTGAACAACGTCTTTGCTTTAGACTTTGATTGCAAGAGACCCTAGACTCCCACTTCCTACCCTTGTTAGTGCTGGGATTTTCTCTTTGATTGCTCTGTGTAATCTGGTACTTGACCCTGGTCTCCTGATAACCTGACCTTGACTATTTCCTGACACTTGACTCTCAGTTTGCCCCTCTGGACTGTCTTGGACTCTGAACTCCAGTAATCTGGCCCTGCATACCTTCTAATGCCTGAACCTTGGCCTCCCCTCTATCTTGGACTTAACTCCTCATACCAAGACTCTTCATCTTGGTCATGACACTCTCTCAGGGATGTGGCTTTTCCACACACTGGGGTGTAAGTTGCCAGTGTAGACCAGCCAAAAGTAAGAGGCTTCCGCACAGCGTGAGCTCTAGCTTTGTCTCTTTTGTTCCCCAGAGACTATATCATGCCTGTACAAAAAGACATGCAGTGGCTGAAAAATGTACTGCAAGTAAATGTATCATTACATCCCTTAAATATGCTCATTAGTTTCCCAGCCCCAATCTGATCTCATAATCAAGATCTCTTCTCCTATGTTTGGCTCTCCCCAGGGTCTTTCCTAAGACTCCCTCTAGCTTCACCCACCTGCAAGCCAGCAAGTGGGTGCAGGGAAACCATTGCCAGTTCACTTAATAGATCTTCCATGTTTCCCATTGTTAACTGCCTCGATTGGAAATTGCATGTTACCGCTCTCTAACCACACCAGATCTTTGCTCATTTTGGCTCAGGGGGCTGTTCTGAATTATGGCTGGATGCTCACAGCTGCAAGGTACAACTGAAAATTCACTACACCTTCCTCCTATGTCTATGCCACCTGGAGTACACAAAAAGAATACTGATGGAGTCAGTTAAAACTGCTTTTGGCTGCTTTTTCCTACCTAAGGGTCACAAAATGGCTATAGCATAGGCAAGGTATGGGGTCAGGATATTCCATTTCTTCCATCCGCCAGATTAAGAAGTTAGAAGTGGATGCTGCAGTCCTTGCTTGTACGAAACTCTCAGCAAGGTCTGAGATAAGAGTCTTGTGTGAGTCAGGAATGTAGCAGCAGTCACTTGTGCCAGGCGTAATTGCTGCTGAGAATGTTTATGAACAGGCAGCATGAACAAAGTGGCTTGTCCATCCTAAGTAGCAGTCTTATCTTGTCAAGTTCATGGTATAGGAGAACTAATGGGGACGTCTGGTCCCAGTGAAGTGTGCTTGGCTTGGAGAAAAGAATGACGTGTTGGAAAAAAAGGAATAATGGAAATGTTCCATTTGTAATGGCTTTTTCAGCTTGCTGGCAGGGAGTATTTTCTGTGCTGTAAAAATGATTTTAGGATTTAATTGCTGAGGCTTAATTTGTGCCATTGCTTGTAGTAGATTTCAAGGAAGCTCTTCCAGTAGGAGATGTTCATTGCTTGAACTGCTAGAATCATTTTAAAGTAAAGGGTTGTGTTGGCTTCTAAGATCTCCAGCTTGTAGGTGTGGAATTGTGTGTGAGAGAAAGAGATTCTGGGTACATCACACACAATTAAAAACGTGTGTTAAAAATAACATTAACAGTAAGGGGCTGTTCAGAAATCTGCAAGGAAACAGGACAAGTTTCTCCAAGCATCTCTAGATGCAGTGACTCCAACTCAGCAAAGCACGTAAGCACACACTTGGCTTCATTGACTCTGATATGACTGTTCCCATGCTCAGTGTTCAGCGGGTCCTTAGGTGCTTTGCTGGATCAGGACAGAGGACTGCTTGAAGCGAGACAGGATCATGGGTCCATCTCACAATGTACCCAGTCCAAGATTGCTGCATGAGCATGGAAGAGTGGAGAGAGTATGCCACAGTCTCTAACATCAGAGTTTTCAGGAGGGATTTAGAGGGGCTGTTGTGACCATTTCTATGCACCTTTCCAACCTCACAGACATCAGTGAATTAGTGCTTCTCTCACCCCCTGTTAGCAGCATCTCCATTTGACAGAGGAAAAGTGAGGTCCGGAAGGAGAAGATGATGGGTCCAAGGTCTCTCAAGGCACAGCCAGGGACTGAATCCAGATCTCTTGAAAACTAAACCAGTTGCCTTAACTACAAGGCATTCAGTCCTGTCTGGTATATTTTCCTTTGAACATAGCAGCCTTCCTAGGAAACTGCTTTCTCTATGGCCCTGATCCAAAGCTCACTGAAGTCAATGGGAGTCTGACCATAAATTTCAACAGGCTTTGGAGTAAGCTCTATAGATGCTTTTACAAACAATATGTGTCCTTCCCTGGTACTTTGGGAAGACCTCCTCTAGTCTCTAATTCTCCTTGCTTGTGTCCTGCTCCTCCCGGGCAGATCTTGCCTTCCTTAAGGAATCTGGAGTGGTTGGGTCTCATGATCACAGACGGTCTCCTTTAGTCCCAAGGGGTCTTTATCACCCAGCATAGTCCCATTATCATATCACCACGTTTCTCTGAAACTGTATGGGAAACTTCACTTTTTTTCCCCTGATTGCTCGCTCACCTATTCAGGCTAAAACCTCATGCTGTGTAGCATTGGCTCCACTTATAAAGGGCTGGATTGTGCTGTATTTGAAGTCAATGGCAGAATAGGAAATGTTAATGATGTAACTATATGGACACATGGCAAAGTGCTGGGAGTCACCAACTGAACCAGAGCTATGGTCACTATATCACCCTTTAGACCCTGGGGAGGGCCAAACGTAGGAAAAGAGATCTTGATTGTGAGATCAGATTGGGGCTGGGAAACTAATGAGCTAATTGGCCCATCAATAAAGAGACTGGATAAAGGTGGAAGGGGAGCAGTGGTGATGGGGAAAGTGAAAGGCTAGCAGAGCCTGACAAAAGGGAGCTCTTTGGGATGAGACACCTTTTCTTCCTCCACCAACACTTTGGGGAAGGGGTAGTAAAGCTGGGAAATGCTGCAAACACCGTGACTGCGCTGGTAGGTGCTTAGTGGTGGAGCGAAACATTGTACATAGTTGCATGGTGGTGTCTATAGGAGAGAAGGTCGCTTGAGCAGTTTGTGCCAAGCAAAGTGGATGCAGGAAAATATGGAGTATTTGAATTCTCTGTTAAGATCTGCACTTATGCATGTCACAATAACGTAGTTGTGACATCTTCCTGCATATGACCCAAATTTCAATAAAATCTTTTCAGCAGCCAGAAACCACCTTCTTTTAACTTGTATGGAAAGAATCAAGGCCTCCACTACTCATAAACATTTCACCCCCTGCAATAAATTCAGTCAACCTATACAGAACGGACAGCAGGATCAGGGCCTAAAAGCCCACTCCAAAGTCCACTGAAGTCAGGGGGAGCCTTTCTGTTGACTTGATTGGACTTGGGAATTTAGGGCCTGATCTAAAACCACTGAAGTCAATGGAAAGACTCCAGCTGATTTCACTGGGCTTTGAAACAGGCTGTGGTTTATTAGCAGAGCGCTCTGGACTTTTTGGAATTAGCGTCTACAGGCAGTGGGTAGTTGCTCAGATGTTCTGCCAGTGTATCATCTGCTTGCCTGCAAAATCCTGGAGACAGTGATTTCTCATGGACTGTTACTTTATCAGGGATCTGCCTAGTAGGGAGAAAAAATCACAGGAAAACAGACTGTCAACAATCACAGGTCTTTACATCTGGCAGTAAAGATTTGGGGAAAAAATTACTCCAGCAGCTTGTTGACTTTGAATCTTAATTTTATTAAAATGTACAGCATGTCGAAGTTTCTATTTTTAAAAAAGCACTTGAAAGAAACAGCCAAGATTAACAGGAACCTAAATTGAAACCATGTTGGTTTGTAGGTAACACAGACCAACATTGAATTAATAGGCAAACACTTTTTCAGGGAGCTTGGTGCAGTTTTCTTTGCTTTGTCTTTCTTAGAAAGCAGGGGGAGGTAAAAGCAGCAGCCTCCTAAATGTTTTATTTCCTTATTAGATTTTTAAGTCAGTTCAGTTTATTAAGCTTCCTGAAACAGTAACCTGTGCAAAGTCCATTGACCCTATGTCGCCCCTATTTATATTGAGTCAGACCCACAGGTTGTATAAACCATTATAGCTCCATTTACTTCAAATCATTCTTCACTGGGAGTTGTTAGTAAAAAAACAAAAACAAACAAACAAACAAAAAACCCCAAACAGGTGATAAGCTGAAACGCTTTTCAGCATATAGCTATTGCCTGTAGAAACGACTTACAAGGGGATCAGAGAATTGTGCTCATTACCTAACGAGAGATTTTGAGAAGCAATAATGTATAGGTTACATAATTGCTGCTATAAGATTCTGCGGAGTTGCTAGTGCTTTGAAGAAAGAAGATTTAGCCTTAACCGGGAAGTTAAACAGGAAAGTAGTAAAACTGACTTTGTTGGATTATTGCAGCTCTACAGCATCGAAAGATCTGGCCTGTTGGTTTCAATGGAGCCGTGCTGGTTTACACCAGCTACTTTTATTTTTTAAGTCCAAAGGGAATGTTTACCATATGGAAACAATTGAGGACATGAACATTGGAAGAACTTGTTGGCAGCCTGATGGCAGGTCTGCAAATCACTGCTTGGTGCATGCATTGTTAGTAGATTTCAAAAGGGATAGTGGTGAATGTTACCGGGGGCATCACAGTTTTGTATTCATTATGTGGATAAATGCATTTAGTTTCCAGTGGAACTTGGGAACCTCCGTGCAATTTGCAAGCAATAATTGTATTTCTATGCACATTACAGCACACTGATTTCCAAGTGGGCGTTCAGTGTCAGTAGTCATGGGAGCAAGGACTTCAATTTTTATTCTAAGCACTTTTTATTCCCGAAATCCTGGGGAGTGGGAGAAAAGCACGCCAAGATCATCTCTATGCATCCTGAGAAGGACCGTTAGAGGGCACTCTAGTCTCAAAGTGAGACAGAAACCTGGGGAGAGACAGAACAAGCAAGGAGCCTGGTGGCAGTTTTTAAAGACTAACAAATTTATTTATCGCATGAACTTTTGTGGGAGAAAACCCCACTTCGTCAGAAACTTTGAAGAGAGAGAGACAGAGACACTCCATCCCTGCTTTGGAGATTGTGATGAAGGGACTAACAGGATGATCATTCCTTAAAGGGAAGGCCTCTGAGAGGACTGGATTCTATTCTTCAGGGCAACTCCTCCCCAGGAGAGATCCACCAAGGACTGTGAGCTGTGAAGGGAAAATGATGGCATCAGTGGTCCCTGCAACAACCTTTGCTCCTGGGGAATGCAAAGTTGGTGTCTACAGCAAAATGCTGAAAGAGGATTGCAGAGGATGAGGGGTGGATGTTTCCCAGTACCACCTGTCTGCCACATTACCCCTTCTGTCCTGGAGCCGGCTGAGAGGCTTCGAGCAGAAATTCAGGCTTCGAGCAGGAATTCTCCAGGCGTCTACACGTAAGAATCACATGACCTGCTTCTGCCAGCAGGTGCCCTGCAGTCTAGCCAGCGCTGCACCAAGAATCTCAATGAATGTGACTAAGTTGTTCTGTGCTTGGATGGAAAGGAGTCTGAAGGCCAAATTTGGCTGAGAAAAAGCAAACTCAGCAACCTCGAGAGCAAACACCAAACAACCGGCTCCATCGCAGGGTACTGCAAGGGATGGAGTGAGGCGCAGACCAATCCGGTGATTTTTAGACTTAGGCAAGGCACAGGATCTGCTTGCCAAGAAGATAGCTGAATCACCTGGAAATATTGACCATAGCATAATTAAACTTAGCACCCTTGTAGGTGAGGAAATATAAAAGAAGTTCACCACTGTAGCATTTAACTTCAAAAAGAGGAGCTGCATAAAAATGAGGAGGCAGAGAATTAACAGTTAATTAAATTAAATTAAAGGGACAGTGAAAAGCTTGCAAGCTGCATGGAAACCTTTTAAAAACAGTAAGAGGACTCAAAAAAGAGAAAAAAGGCATGGCTAAATAGCAGAGCAAGGCACTTAGAGGCAAAAAAGCATTCTTTAAAAGTTGTAAGTCAAATCCTAGTGAGGAAAGAAGGACACACAAATTCTGGCAAAGTAAGTGTAAAAGTGTAATTAGTCAGGCTGAAAAAGAATTTGAAGAGCAACTAGCACAAGGCACAAAAACTAACAATTTTTTTTAAGCATGCCAGAAGCAGGAAGCCTTTCAGACAACTAGTGTGGCCACTGGACAATCAAGATGCTAAAGGAGCCCCCAGGGCTGATGAGGTTTCTGAAGAGTATGCAAAATGAATTCATTGCATCACTCTTCATTGCAGAAGATGCAAGGGGCATTCCCACCCCGACCCATTCTTTTTGGTGATAAATTTGAGGAACTGTCACACAGTGAGATATTAATTGAGGTTTGGAACTAATTAATCAATTAAAAAGTAATAAGCCACCAGAACCAGACTGGTTTCACCCAAGAATTCCTTTGGAACTCAAATATGAGATTTCAGAACTACTAATTGTGGTATGTGTCATTTTAATTAGTTTCTACAACAGTTGATGACTGGAGGACAGTTAATGTAATACTTCCTATTTAAAAAAAAAAAAAAAAAAGCTCCAAAGGCAGTCCAGGCAATTGTAGTCCAGCCACCCTAACTTCAGTGCCAGGCAAATTGGTCGAAATTATAGTAAAGAACAGAATGATCCAACACATAGATTTACATGATTTGTTGGGGAAGAATCAACATGACTTCTGTAAGGAGAAATCTTGCCTGACCAATCTATGAAAATTGTTTGAGAGTGTCAATAAACATGTGGACAAGGCTGGTCCAACTAATATGATGTACTGGGACTTTCAGAAAGTCTTTGATGAGGACCCACCACAGAGACTCTCAAGTGAAGTAAGCAGTCATGGAAGAAGAGGGAAGGTCCTCCCCTGGATCAGTAACTAGCTAAAAGATAGGAAATAAAGGACTGGAACAAATGGTCACTTTTCAGAATGGGAGAGGGGTAAATAGTGTTGTCTGCCAAGGAGATCTGTAATGTGACCTGAACTGTTCAACATATTTATAAATGATCTGAAAAGGGTTAAACAGTGAGGTAGCAAAATTTGCAGATGATACAAAACTATTCAAGACAGTTAAGTACAAAGCAGACTGCAAAGAGTTACAAACTGATCTCACAAGACTGGGTGGCTGGGAACCAAGATAGCAGATAAAATTCACCATTGATAAACTCCAAGTAATGTACATTGGAAAACATAATTCTAGCCATATATTCAAAATTTTGTGGTTTAAATTAGCTGGTACCACTCAAAGAAGAGATCTTGAAGTCATTGCAGATAGTTTTCTGAAGGTCTTCTCAAGGTGCAACACTTGTCAAAAAAGCTAAGTATGTCAGGAACCATTAGAAAAGGGCTAGATAATAAGACAGAAAATACCATACTGCCACTCTGTAAATCCATGATATGTCCACAGTTTGAATACTGCATAGCATTCTAGTTGTTCCATCTCATAAATGATATGTTAGAAATAGAAAACCTACAAAGAAGGGCAACAAAAATATTTAGGGGTTTGGAAATACTTCCATCTAAAGGGAGATTTAAAAAGAGTGACGCTTCAGTTTAGAACAACGCTAACTAAGGGTGGATCTGATAGAGGCCTACAAAATGACAAATAGTAGGGAGAAAATGTATAGGGAAGTGAACTTTACTCATTCAGGTAACACAGCTAGAGGCTGCATAATGAAATTAGCAGGCAGCAGGTTTTAATTTTAAAAGGGATAGCCGTGTTAGTCTAGTCCAGTGAAAAAACAACAGGTTTTAAACCAACAAAAATAGCCGGGAGGGTGCATTGTGTGAAGAATGCATAGCCAGCCTGTTGAACTCATTGGCTGTATCTACATTGCAGAGCATTTTCCAAAAAACTTTTTTTCAAAAAAATTATTTTGAAATATATTCAGAATCATTATCTTGAAATAACTTTTTTCAAAAATGTTATTTTGGGAGAACAGTTCGGGGACCGTCTTCTTGTCCCAGAATACTGTGGCTTTTTTTTTTCAAAAGTGAAAGGCTACACTGGACTTCTTTTTTCGAAAAAAAGAAAGCCAATTGAAGAGGTAGGCAGGCTTTTTTGAAAAAAAGCCTTTATCACATCTGGTGATGGCTTTTTTTTTTTTTTAACTCCCCTTGAAAAAAGGCTTTTTTAAAAAAACTAAACTAGATTTAGCACTGGCAAAAAAGCACTTTGGTATCTCAAAATACCAAAGCACTTTTTTGAAAAAGCTAAACCTGACAGTTTTTTCGAAAGAAAAAGCCTTTTTCAAGAGAGCTTTTTTGAAAAAAGCCATCACCGGATGTGGCAAAGGCTTTTTCCGAAAAAGCCTGCCTATTTCTTCCATTGGCTTTCTTTTTTTTGAAAAAGAAAGTCCATTGTAGACTTTCATTTTCAGAAAAAAAAAAAGCCCTGGTATTTTGGGACAAGGAGTCATCCCTGGACCGTTCTCCTGACATAGCATTTTTGAAAAAAGTTATTTTGAGATAATTATTTCAAAATAATGTTTCTGAAAAAAGTTTTTTTGCAAATGCTCTGCAATGTAGACATAGCCATTGTCAGGGGCCAAAAGGATAACAGGGTTCAGAAAAGTTCCAGCGGAGTAGCTATGTTAGTCTAACTCAGCAGAACAAACAAGGAGTCCTGTGGCACTTAAAGACTAACATTTGTTAGTCTTTAGAAGGGGTTCAGAAAGGAATTAGATAAGTTCATGGATGATAAGTTCATCAACAGCAATTAGCCACTGTGGTCAGGAATGCAGCCGCATGTTCTGGGTGTCCCTAAACATCTGGCTGCCAGATGCAGGGACTGGGTCACAAGAGATGGATCACTCACTAATTCCCTGTTCTGTTCATTCTCTCAGAAGCATCTGGCACTGGCCACTGTGTGAGGACAGGATAGTGGACTGGATGGACCATTTTTTCTGAGCCACTATGGCTTTCTTATGTTCATATGCTGTCATCTCTCCCAGGAGAAAAGTTCCACTCCCCCTCCATAGGCAGCAGGATGGGAGAAGAGAAAGCCCCAGCTTGTTTTCACTCCAAGAGTCATGGGGAGACTGAAGAAAGGTCAGACAGGGATGCTCCGGTCTCACTCCTCCCAGAGAGAGATGCTGGGAGAGGAAAGTCTGTAAGAAAAAGTCAGCAGGCAAGCAGAGCGCGCCCAGGACCTGCTCCGGAGATTGCAGCCAGGGGGCCAGGCAAAGCCAATAGGACCTGGTCAATTTTGACATAATCCTTTAAGAGCTGTGAGCTGTGGAAACAAGAAGCCTGCCCCTTTGGGATGGCCTGTGCTGTAGCTGTGATGTGGCCCTTTTAGTGACCAACGCCTTTGCCACGTGGAGGTCAGATAGTCCTGTGCCTGTCAGGACCACTATATCCACAAAAGAGGGGTTTTTGCCCCCCCCCAGCAAGAAAAGCCCCCCAAGTAGCTGTTGCTTTTTTATTCAGGATGCTGCTGCATCGATCGTTTTCCTAGTCTGTCAATTTGTCCATGTCACGCCACTCTTTGCATTTCTCTGCTTCGCTCTTGTTTCAACCATAAGCTACTTTTCTTCACTTTCTAAGCCCTTCATGGCCTATCCCCACCTGATCTGTCATACACTATTGAAATGTCAAATCCTGCCTCCAAATGGCCGATGATGCCCATCTCTATGTCCCACTTGTTACATTTTCAAATAAGCACTTTTTGATCTTTCTCCCAGGCTGCCCCTCATAGCTGGGAGAAACCCCCATTACACATCTGCAAAACCAGCTAGGTATCCTCTTTGAAATTCCTCTTTGAAACGTGCCTTTGCCATGATGCCAACAAAACATGGTTGAGCTGTTGGTGTGCTAAAAGCACTGCTGAGTATGCTAACCAATATTATTATTTTGTTTTTATTCCCCCAAATCTTGTCTGTATCCAAATGTTGTCTTGGGTTTTATACTTCGATAGTTAACTCTTTGGAGCTGCCTTTTTGTTTTGTGCCTTGCTGTGTAGCATCCGGTCCGTGCCTGAGGCTCCTAGTTGCGACAAATAATAATTTTCCTGATTTAATATAACATGCACCATCAGCCACCCTAGACCATATGCACTGTTTTCATTGTTTTGCTTGAACAAAATGAAGGCAAGATTCTTTTCAACGCGGACAGTAATCATGAGTATTTTACATCCCTGACTCACTGGTTAATAATCCAGTGATTTTTACTTTGGAAAAAATCAGCTGGTCTGTAGAAAAAAGCAGGCTTGTTCTGTGAGACACATGTCACTCTCTAGCCTGCCTTAAATCCTCGAGCCCAGGTTTTAAGCCTGGATTGCTGACTTGGTGAAATGATGCTCTTCTTGTTGCCAGCGCCAAAGCAACAATGCCAGAGATCTAATCAGGTGGTGACACAGAGGGCTAGAAGATATGTTTATGAACATGGAAAAGGTAGTTCTCATGGCGCTTTGTGCCAAATGGCTGTCTAGAGCCAGGGTTTCAATTACAAGTGAAGCTAAAATATGTTTGCATTAGTGGCAAATCTATCAGGTGTAGTGCAAAGACTCGAATGAGAATATGTGTAATGGGAGTGTGTGCAGATTGCTAATGTGTTTGACATATTGAAGCTGCATACATGAGTTTCATCATTAAGGTGTATGAGCTGTATCACTAAAGAATGCCAGGAGTGAAACTGGCTTTTTGCTACAGAGCTCAGTATTGCATAATTTACTAGAAAATAGGAGCAAATTAAGAAAGCAAGCCTCAGAATCTGTAAATGAAGATTCAGTCATTAATAATGCCCAGGCTGGAAATATTAAGAGGGGAGCGTTTCAAAATCAAAAAGGCAAGTAGGTATCTAATTCCCTTGAAAAAGCATCCCAGAAGATATCTTTGGTTGACTAAAACTCTTGATTAACCCATTTATATACCCTGAAATGTTATTGGTAGAAGCCACCACTCTGCTTTAGAAGACCAGAATACAAACTGTTGGCATTTGTATGCTGTGGGCTGGAGTTGAGAACGTAGGCCCTGATTCTGGAAAAGCTTTTGCATGTACTTAGTCTCACGTGACATCAGTCTGCCAGATAGATAGGGAGAGAAAGTCCCTGTTCTGTAGAGGTTACAAAAATAGACAAGATGAGGGAGTGTGTGTGTTGTGGAGGGGAACAGGCCCAGAGGAGACGCGACTGGCCTATGGTCAGTAGTACTACTTGAAATAAACCCGGCCATCTCCCCATGTCTGTTACCGAGACTCCCCACATTTAATTTGAGATGTAACAATCTGTGAATTTTATCAGGACGCTGTCAGGTCTGCCAGGTCTATAGGTGAACCATAGCATGTGCATGCCAGCCTTGGATCATCCTAGGACTGAGGGCTGCATTTCACTGTGTTAAAAGGAGAAGGCATTTTATCTCAGTGATATATCTATCTGGCACTCCTGGCCCTCAGTACTGTATTATCAGCGCACCTTATGATCATCAATGGATTTTACCCTTCCAACACATCAGTGAGGTAGGGAAGACCCAGTCCCACTTTTACTGAGGAGAGCGAAAGCAGAAATAGATGAAGCCACTTACCTGAGGACACCCAGGTAACGTGGCTGAGGCAGGAACTGAACACAAAACGTTGTCTATGCTTGCTGCTGTTTTCAGTGGCAGTCATGCAAGCTACGTAAAATACCTTGCACGTCGCACTTTGACTCTCTATCTCATACTTCCCTGAGCTGAATTGAAGGGAAATGCCCTCCCTTTGACTAGCGCTACATTCTTCCAAGGCTGGAGTTACTAAATCGAACCCCAGATCAATTGAGTAGGTCTTGACTGACTGCTCAATCGAACGTTGTCATTGTAGAGTGACCTTAAGTATCTTGAAACCCAGGCCAGTTCTGTTTCACTAGACTATCTTTCAGGAGCCAGAGTTATGAGCCAGAATTTATTCCTGGACAGCGGCAGGCTGTGAGATGACCTATCATTTAGCATTGTTTTAGGTAAGACGAGGACAGCTGCCAAGAACTGGAGTCCTCCCACAGAGGTGAGAAATGCAACACTTTCTCTGATAGTAAAACAAACAAGGTGTCCGGTGGCTCCTAAAATATTAACAAATTTATTTGGGCATAAGCTTTCATAGGTTAAAACCCACTTCATCAGATGCATGAAGAGGAAACAGCAGTTTGTTAGGTACATACACGCATGCAAAGATGGGTGCAATGAAGTGGCTTTAGAAGCACAGAACTGAGAAGGAACACTTGAGGTAGATGCTTCTTTAATGTCCTAAAGCTGGGAGAAATGTAAGTCACTTGATCCTGGTTCTACATCTCTTTATAGTGCCTGTTCTCTTCAGTGGAAGCTTATGCAAGTCACCTCATGGTAGAAGGTTAGGACTGCAGTTGATGCTTTCAGTTGATGTTAAGGTGAAACCTAAGTTAAGTCTTTCCTGTGTTGAAATGGAGCTTTAAATGAAAAAAAGAATGCTGCAAACATGATGGTTTGCATAATGTGCTTTGGTTTTATTGAATTAAAAATAAAGGGCTGGATTTTGCACTGTGTTCTCATTTGAAATGAAATTCAATAAAGACAAGTGCAAAGTACTCCTCTTAGGGAAGAACAATCCATTGCACACATACAAAATGGGCAATGACTGCCTAGGGAGGAGTACTGCAGGAGGGGATCTGGGTGTCATAGTGGATCACAAACTAAATGTGAGTTATTTAAGTGCCACAGGACTGTAATGCCATTGCAAAAAAAAGCAAACACTATTCTGGGATCTATTAACAGGAGTATTGTAAGTAAGATGCAAGAAGTAATTCTGCTCCACTTGGCCCTGATCTGGCCTCAGCTGGAGTATTGTTTCCAGTTCTGGGTGCTTCATTTCAGGAGAGATATGGATGAATTGGAGAAAGTCTAGAGAAGAGCAACATGAATGATTAAAGGTCTGGAACGCTTGATTTATGAGGGAAAATTGAAAGAGCGGAGTTTGTATAGTCTGGAAAAGAAGAGACTGAGGGGGAACATAACAGTTTCCAAGTACGTAACAGGTCATTCAAGGAGGAGGGATTAAAAATTGTTTTCTTTAACTGCTGGTGATAGGACAAGAAGCAATGGGCTTGAATTCTGGCAAGGAAGGTTTAGGTTGGACATTAGGAAAAAATTCCTAACTATCAGGTTGATTAACCACTGGAATAAGTTGTCTGGGCAGGTTGTGGAATCTCCATCATTGGAAATGTTTAAGAGCAGGTTAGATGAACACCTGTCAGGCCTGGTTTAACAGGGTACTTGGTCCTGCCATGAGTGCAGGGGACTTGGCTCGATGACCTGTCATGGTGTCTTCCAGTTTCTGTGACTTTGTGATTTACACCCATGCAAAATGAGTACAAAGTGGATGCTAGATACTACTACCAGTGTAAGCAAAGGGAGAATTCTGATTTGAGAGAGATTCACAGTCCTTTCGCACTGGTACAAATGGCTATGCAAGGAGCAAGGCAGCAGAGAATAAGGCTCAACATTTTCAAAGTGTATTTTAATGTTCTCCAAAGCAATCAAGGAGTCCAGTGGCACTTAAAGACTAACACATCTATTTATCACATGAGCTTTCATGGGAGAAAATCCCACAGTGTCAGATGCTTTGATTTTCTCCCTCGAAAGCTCATGCAATAAATAAATGCGTTAGTCTTCAAGTGCCGCAGGACTTCTTGCTTGTTTTGCTGAACTAGACTAACACGGCTGCCCCTTTGGAACTTGGCAACATGCGCAAAGCATTTAATGTTCTGGATATCAGTCTGTTGAACCATCCACTCTCTTCTTGCACTGCACTCAGATACTTCTGTGCCTCCAATAATTGTAAATGTAAGAATGGTTATGGACAGATCACCGAGAAGGATTGAACCAAGGATGTCTCGAGCAGAAAGGACGGTCCTCTATTGTTTGAACTAAAGAACTGCACTGGGTAGGATAAGAAGGCTCTAGCACACTCATAGACCTGTGCACAATCTCCAGCCAGTACAGGGGGATGAAGCACCACACTGTATTTGCAGCAGGTTGTACCCTGTATCCTACCACACAGGCAGTAGATTGCACTGAAGTCAGTTATTGCTTTCTGTGGCTTATCCTTTATTCACAGCTGACTGCCCTACATCGGGGTCTCAAACTCAAATCACCACGAAGGCAGCATGATGACTAGTAGAGGGTTGCATGAGGATTAGTATGTTAGCCCGAGGGCTGCACCACTGAAACCTTTCCATACAATGATATTGCAAATATCAGTAATGATCGTGTCATTGTGGGCCGCAGGAAATAGCTTTAGGGGCCACATGCGGCCCACGGGCTGTGTGCTTGAGACCCCTCCCCTACATAGTTCTTGTTGGCCAGCTGTTATTTCTAGAGTTCATCAAAATGTTTCAACTTCATGTTCAATGCATATATAAATTGTGGTGGAGGGGCTGTCCTCTGTGTTATGGTACGGCACCTACAGCACCTCTGCCTCGGTTTCCCCAACAGTGTCATCTGCACACTTCTGCTATGGATGTGGCTTCACTCTTCAACGCTCGCCACGGCTGCTGTGCTCTCCCACTCCCTGCTCCACTTACAGGGGGTGGCTCTGTCCTTCTCCCACTGTGCCCCACCGCTCATTCGGCTACTCTCCATGGTGGCTGGCTGAGGATCCACTTCTCACCTGGTCTCTCCTGCCTGCAGGGGCTTGGTTGGGAGAAGTGGTTTCCCCTTTCCTAGCCTGGGCTGGCTGCTGGACTAGTACCCAAATGAACTAGTTTGGAAATGGGGGCAGGGGGAGGGAATAGGAGGAAACTGGGCACACTGGTTCACATGGCCCTTGCCCCAGCAGCCAGCCGAAATGAAGAGGGGAGGCAGGTTCCCCCCAGCCAGGCTCTCTGATGCAGTGTACCAGGGGCCGTTGCAGTGTGGGGCTCTGGGGGTGCCGGACTCCCCTGCAGCTTGGCTGGCATGCAAGGGGGAAGGGGCCTTGGGCAGAAAGTGGAGCGTTAACTTCCCAAGGAGAGGGTAGTTGCAGCATACGGCTATGGCATCGTCTCTCCCCAGTCAGAAGTGACTGGTCTGCCACAAGCGTCTGTGCCCCTGGGTCCTGGCTGGTGCATGGGCTGCAGTGGAAGGACGAGGCTGCTCCTGGCTGGCGCAGGGCTGGTGGGGAAAGGCTGCTCCTTGGCTCCAACTGGGTGTGTGGGGTGGGAGGCAGGGCAGCTGCTGCACCCAGCAGCGGGTCAGATACCAGCCTTTGGCGGGCTATATTCTGGTCCTTGGGCCGTGAGTTGGACAAACCAGATCTGGATGCCGGAGTGGAGGGTACCCACAACAAGTGTGCAACTAAGCTGGGTGGAGTGGTAGATGACCTGGAGGTCGGGGAATACAATACAGAATGACTTAGGCAAATTAGAGAAGTGGTGCAAAAGAAATCTGAGACTCAACAAGGAGAAGCAGCACTTAGGCCTGTACTTAGGATAGAAGAATCTCCTGCACTCCAAAGTATGTCTACAATGAAAAGTTTTTTTCTAAATAAGGAGGCTTATTTCGAAAAGGCTTTTTTATGTATCCATACAGGCATTTGGTTATTTTGAAATAAGCGCTTCATTATTTTGTAAAAAACAAAGTGCTATTTCAAAATAACAAAACTGCTTTTATTTTGAACGAGCAATTCTTTTGAAATTGTTATTTCAAAAAAAGCCTTTCCAAGCTGTGGAAGTGGCTTTTTTCAAAATAATGGCCCTGTACTTTTCCCTGCCTTACTCTATTTCGGAATAGAGAGTCTAGCGAAGGGTCTCTATTTTGAAATAATAATTCCTACCTTATTTCAAAATAGATAGTCTTCTCTAGACTCCTATTTCAAAATAATAAATTCAAAATAATGCTATTTTGAAGAAATTATTTTGAAGTAACTATTTCAAAATATCTTTGGTAGCATAGACATAGTCCTACAGACTGGGGACTGACTGGCTGAGCAGCAGAAAAGGATCTGTGGTTACAGTAGATGAGAAGCTGCATGCGAGTCAACAGGGTGCCCTTATGACCAAGAAGGCTAACGGCCGGTTGGGCTGCATTAGTAAGAACATTTCCAGCAGATCGAGGACAATGATTATTGCCCCAGAAGGACCTCATTTGGAGCACTATGTTTGGTTTTGGGCTCCCACTACAGAAAGGATGTGGACAAATTGGAAAGAGTCCAGGAAAGGGCAAAGAAAATGAGGAGGAGGTTGGGGAATGTGACCTCTGAGGAAAGACGGAGCTAGATTTCTTTAGCCTGCAGAAGAGAAGAATGAGGGGGCATTTGATAGTAGCCTGTAACTTCCTGAAAGGGGTTCCAGGGAGGATGGAGCCGGGCTTTTCTCAGTGGTGGCAGAGGACAGAACAAGCGGCAACAATCTCAAGTTGCAATGGGAGAGGTTTAGGTTGGATATTAGGAAAAACTTCTTCACTAGCTGGTGACACAATGGAATGGGTTGGTGGTGAAGTCTTCATCCTCAGAGCAGCCTGGCAAAGCCCAAGTTGGGGTTGGTTCTGCTTTGAGCAGGAGATTGGCTAGATGACTTCCTGAGGTCCCTTCCAACCCTCATCTTTTCTGATTCCATGACACCTTCCTTCAGTCTTTAGTCAGCTCCTGCTGCCGGCCAGGCTTGCCTCACCACGTCGAACTGCCAGGCTGGTCACCTTCCCAGTTGGGCAGCAGCTGAGCTGTGCACCCCCTTTTTAAACTCCTTTTTCCTGGCTGGACACTGGCAAGATGGAGCAAAATGGGGATGTTTGAGGTCACTGAAGCTTGTTAACCCCTTCCAGGCCACTGTGTGCCTCAGGCCATCACAGAATAATCCATGATGGACAGAGTGAGAAAAGAAATATTTTCAGTATATTTTGGTTTGGGAAAAATGCTGAGGTTTTGACTTTTCTTCCCAATTGAGGATGAAATTCAACTTTGAAATAGCACCATTTCTTGTGGGATGGAAATTCTGAATTTTGACCAGTTCTGGCTCTTTTCCCTCTTAGTCTGCTTATCAGACACATTTGGGCCTCCTTTCTCCAAATTGCTCTGGATGAAGGCTGCCTGTCACCACTGCCGGGGCTCTAAGAAGGGGGTGTATTGTTGCCTGCCTTTCTGAGAGCAGGCTGCTAATTACAACTTTAATTCTGTTTTGTTTTACATGCTCCAGGTGCCCAACTTTTTATCCCACATAAAAACAGAGCTAAAGGCAGATATGCTGTCAGACAAGATGGCCCAGCTGGCAAGATGCCCATCAGATGGGTAAAACATATTACTGATGAGCCATGTCAACGGATAACATAATAGAAAAGGAATTTTCTGGGGGTCCATATAGACATCAAAGCATCGAAGCCTAAAGCCAGCAACGTTTTCAGGTCAGGCCCCTAAAAGTGTAGGGTGGGCCTGGCCAAGGACAGCTCTCCCCAGTAAGGAGGGCAAGAGCCATAGCGCCCAGGACAGCAGCGGTGCAAACTTCACAGTTGCAGGGCCAGCCAGCAGTTGGTGGCCACAGCTGTGAGTAGAGCAGAGACACTGGCACCGGTGCCTCTGCCTAACTTATGGCAGCAGCCGCCAAGCCCAACAGCCATGAGCAGAACAGAGACATCGACACCGGCACCTCTGTCATGCTTGTGGCCACCAGCTGCTGGGTGGCCCAAGAGTGATGAAGTTCATGCTGCAGCCTAAGGTGGGTGGGCCTCATGGCCGAGTGGGTGGGCCCTGGCTCACCCAGGCCCACCCTTGGCTATGCCCCTGCTCTGAAAGGGATCAAATTAAAATAGGGTAGATTTCCCTCCTTATGTCCACCAGGCCAGTGGATTCACCGACGACATGAATGTAAACCATTGACTGGGTTGTTTTTTCCTTTACATTTGACTTTGGCACGAGGAAGCCTGGATTTCTGATAACTAGTGGTTGCTGGCCAGTGATACCTGCTCACTGCTATGTTATATTCAGCTTTGGAAAAAAAGTCCCATGTCGCCTTTGAGATGCTATATAGACGGCTTGCTGGCCGCTGTGGCTTTTGGCTTACCCTCTGCTATCTGATTGCAATGGGCATGTAGTTTTCTCATAACAGGGCAAAGGTGAGAGGTGCCATCTAGACAGTTAGCATATGTCCCATGGTTTACACCTTTCCTGATTTTTACTGCCAGCTATTTTGCAAGCAAACCCTAGAATGCAGATAATCTGCTGCCTCTCTAAATCTTACCCAGTAAGATCCTAATGTAGATTTGGAGTATAGAGAAGGCAGTAGTCTGAATTCTTTTTTCTTTCTAGTTGATAATACATATCTGCTAGACAGGGATGTTCTGGGGACTTGATTCGATTAAATATTTTTTCGCCAAAAATGCTGATTCATAAAAACAGCAATTGTCAATGAAAAGTGGTTGGTGTCGAGAAACCTCCTGACCTAAGACGTGAAATGGTCAGAGCTTCCTATATGGTCATTTTTGGACCAGAAAGTTTTAGGTTTTCAAGTTGAAATGAATATTTGTTTTGGAATTTTAGTGAATTTAGACAAAAGGGGGGGGTGTTTAAAAAGAAGTTCAAATAAAACATTTTGAAAGAGTCAAACTGAAATGTTTTGGAGGATTTTTGGTTCAGGAAAATTTTTGAGATTTTGACTTTTTGCATCAATCTGTGACAGAAAACTTTTTGATAGCTCAGAAAATTTTGTAAGATGGGGAAGATCATTTCCCACTTAGCTCTAGCTATTTAGGCATGAGATTGTTCCCACTTGAATTCAGTGGTCCTGGTTTCATGTTACACCACCTGCAGTTAAACATACGGGCACTGGGTTTCCTCACCTAGCCCTTGTTTGTAAAGTGGAGCTGACTGGAGGCTTCCAGTATTTTACTTATACTCTGCTTCCCATGTTCCCTTATGCGGGCAATAATAACTGGGCCTACAAATTGATTCTAATTGCAAGCATGCTGTAAAAACTATGTCATAACTTATAATAACAAACGTTGATGGGAAAAAGCTATGGAAAGGAGGCAAGACTGGATTAGTGTAAGCAAAAAATCTAGGGATCTTCTTAAGTCACAGAGAAATTACACAAAGTTTGTGGATGTGGTCACAGTGCATATACACAAGTATTGCATTGTACTAGTTACCTTTGTAAGCTGCCCTGGATAAGGAAGTCTGCTGTATAAACTAATAACAATAATAATAATGAAGTATAGCCCTCAAAGTTGTATGTGAAGTTTAGAAATATACATTTATTCTTCCCTAAATAAAATGCTCTGTTGTATCTGTTTAATGCCAGCCTGCCACATCCACCAGCAGTTTTCACTGATATCTTCAGTCTAGGTGGGGTGGTGACTTGTCCATACATAAAAGCTGCATATTCTGCATCTACAGAATTGGTAGGAATTGTAGATCAGCAGATTGTAATTAGTAGAGATTTGGAAACCGATCAGAAACAGAGTCCCAAAGCTGAGTTAGTTTTTCTGACACCTGGCAATCTTCGGTAAAGCAGCATGTCATGATCTTTCTCCCAACCAGCAATTGCTTGAATTATATCAGGCTCAAACCACTGAAAAGGCCCCTGATTTGGGTGTAAAAGAGGAATAGCATTCAGAAAGTAGAAAGCTGATTGTGTAAACAGCAGTGGCGGGGAGCAACCATACCGATAGTACTTGACGTCACTTGTCTGCTATTGACACTGAAACACTTCTTGTTGTGGCTGTTTTCAGTTTGTCTGTCTGGAAATTGTAGTGATGTTCTCTTCCTTCCAGCTGATCAGATCTATTGCTTTGCTGTATGCTCTGTGAATCAAAACCTGCTGGCTTTCAACCAACATTAGAAGCTGTGTGAACTGGATTGACCTGTCATGAACTTCACCCTGGCCTTCAGTGTTGCTCTGTTTTAGGCAGATCAGACACTTTAATTAAAGACTGTGTACCTGGTGTGATTTCAAGCTCCTCACCTACACCTTGTGGTACTATTTATTGTTCTTTGCATGGTAAGTGACTGTATTAAATCATGAATTCCACCGTGTAATCAGTAAACAAACAAGGAGTCCTGTGGCACTTAAAGACTAACAAATTTATTTATTGCATGAGCTTTCATGGGAGAAAATCCCACTTCGTCAGATGCTTTGAAGATGGGGAATTTACAGAATATTACAGAACTTACAGAAAGTTCCCCCATCTTCAAGTGTCTGACAAAGTGGGATTTTTTCCCATGAAAGCTCATGCAATATATAAATTTGTTAGTCTTAAAGTGCCACAAGACTCCTTGTTTGTCTTACTGTATTAGACTAACACAGCTCAAATCAAATCATAGGGCTGGAAGGGACCTTGTGAGATCATTGAGTCCAACCCCCTGGGAATTGAACCCAGGACCTTCTGTATGTTAAGCAGAGGTGCTAGCCACAGCTACCCCTTTGAACCCTGTAATCACTACTCCAGGAAGAAGCAAGACTTCTTGGCTACCACTTTGATTAGCCACTGACTCCAGGAATCAGCGTTTATGCTTGAACAATGCTTGTATATTTTTTTAAAGGAAGAAACAAACATATCCACATCAGGGAAATGTGCACCAGATTATCAATGGCCACTGAAAGAACGAGTGCATTACAGGTAATGTCAGCTGCATTGGGCATTGGCTTTGTAGCACATCAGAGAAAGCTCTGTATATGTGCATCATGTTGTCAGAGAGAAATGCTGACGCCTGGTTGAACTCTAAGCCTTAGTCTTTACTACAGATTGTGATCAGTTGAAAAATTGACTGACTTGAGCTGAGCGGGCTCTGTTCGGGAAACAGGTATACAGTCGTCTTTCCAGCTGCCAGATATAAATAAAATATGAACTATAGACTTCCCCTGTGTCTGTTGCTTTGTCAGTTACAATCCAAAAAGAAACATATTCAGCCAGCACATGATTTTGTAGATTGACTATGCTTCACAATTACTTCTGTTAGATAATCTTGGCAAAGTTTCTTTCCAAATGAGAAACTGCCAGCATTTGGTACATGCTTACAAAAGTACTCCCTTAATTTCAAATTACCCATTTTTTTTTCTAAAGGTATGTTGGCAGCAGTGAAAGCCTACAGTAACTCCATGGGAGTTTCTCTTTTTCCTAAACTGCTTTTTGTCATTCTTTTAAACATTGTGGCTAGTGTCACACTTTTTTTTTTGTTCTGACCTGTAGCCTCTGTACATGCTTTTTGTTTAATATGCGATGCAGACTCAAAATGGCAATCAATCTTGCTTTTTCTGAACAAAGCTAGAGTCCCATTGCAAGACAGACAAAATAATTTACCGCTTTCTGCATATAAGGTTTTTCCTGGTACTGTTTCACGGGATCTAAAACTGAAAGGCTTTTTGCTTTGTTTGATTTATTGTCAGTTGTTTTTAAGCACAACAACAGTCCTTTGGCTCAACCTGATGACTTTCATGCTTACTTATTATCACAAATATTGACACGCTCTCAGTCAATGATCTATTGTTAGGACTCCCATGCTCACTTTCGTCTCAGGCAACTTGAGAGACGCGCTCAGTCAGCTCTCTACTATGATAACTGTGGTGTTTCCAAGAGGAGAAGAATATAATGACTGGCTATAATTTTATTGAATGAGCCACACAATATCAATTTATGCAATAAGGATAACAGTGGAGTTAATTGTCTCCTTCATGGAGTAACAACATGCAGTTGAGATGTTAGACTCGTTTGATACAGTCAATAAAAGACGACTACAAATGCACAGATCCTGTCGCATAGTTTAAAGCACTTCAAAGATAGCATTATCTAGCAATAGCACTCTTATCTACAAATCAGTACGACAATATTATTTATTAGCTCTGCAGTGAATGACATTGCCTGCTGTTAAGGCTGTATACATTTCCATTCTAAAAGCCTTTTTTCCATCATTTATTACATTGTCAGTCTTCTGCCTTGTGTGTTAAGTCACCTAAACATCTCCTTTCTTTCTAGAGATGAATATTTTTTTGAATAATTGATTTAGTTGGTGTTGGTCCTGCTTTGAGCAGGAGGTTGGACACTAGATGATTCCTCAGGTCCCTTCCAACCCTGAAATTCTATGAACATTTGAGCAAAAATGATTCAGTCACTCTATGAAAAGAGAGCTACTGAAAAAAAAAAAAGGCTTTTACCCTTATAACAATAGTGTGATTTTTTTTTCCCATTAGCTTTAGAATCTGGTTCAGAGATGGCACAAAGTTAACATTTAGTACAGTGATTATTCTGACAACAGATGTGAATTTCAAGATTCCTGTGAAAACATCATTGGATCTGGCCAAACTCTAATAGTTTAAACATCATAATGTGTGAACGCACTGTGACTTTGGTTTTGTTTGTATGTAAAATTTCTTTTGGACGCCAACTCCAAAATGGGTTTCTATGAATGAGGCAAAAAAAAAAATTGTCTTTTATAATTACCCCAGTGCATGTATTACCTTATTTAAAAACCTGGTTTCATTTTGCCTGCTGAGTGCTTGCTGCAAGGAGTTCCCTGCAGAGTTCCAGCAAAACAGCCTAAAGCACAGTGGGATGTAAATACTTTTTCACAGTGCCTCCGATTTCACTGTGAATGATGGCAGTGTAATGTGTGAAATAGTTAATGTAGAGTAAGAAGAGAAAGCTGGGAGAAGTCATTGATCATAACTAGGGCACTAATGAAGCTCATAAGCTTAGCCCAATTTAGAAATGATGGGTCATATCCTTAGCAGGTGTAAATTGGGCAGACTCCAGTGACTTAAATGAAGCTGGACTGATTTACGGCAGTTGAGAATCTGGCCTTTCAACTTTCATTCACTGGCCTTTCATTCACATTTATTTGGGTAACTGACAGATTCACTGACAGGTCAGAAATTTGTGAACCAGATTTGCCACCTATACTCGAGATTTAGTATTACCTTCAAGTAATTACACTGATTCAATGGGTATGTCTATATTTGCAAGTTAGTTTGAATTAAGGAGGCTTAATTCCAACTAATTTAGACCCTATCTACACTAGGCTTTCATTAGTTCGAATTACGGTATTCCTTAATACGAACTAATGAAAGCTTAGCTCGAACGAGTAAGACCTGCTGGTTAGTTTGAACTGAGCCCTTAGTTCGATGTTAGTTCTAACTACGGTTGATGTAGACAAGGATTAACCTTTAGTTCGAACTTAAGAAATTTGAGCTAAGGACAGTTAGTTCGAATTAACAAAGTGGACTAATTTGAACTAACGTTGGTTTGATTAGTCCACATTGTTAATTTGAACTAATAAGCTTGAGTTTAGATCAAACTAAACTCAAACTTATTAGTTCAAATTAACAAATTAGAACTAAATTTTCCTAGTATAGACATAGCCATTAATGCAGCTACTTGAGATGGAAAGGTATTGCTTAGCAGGAATAAGGAGGCACAATTTTGTCCCATTTCGAAGCACCCCAGAAAACAATCTCTTGTAGCCCCAGGCAAGACCTAGTCAGTCTTGTAACATAGTTAAAGGTAATATTATCATGGGCTCCATTCAATTGCAAGCATCAGGTTATTTACTCTAGTTTCTTTTCCATAAACTGTTCTTTGCAGAGGAGCTGGAATGAGGCACACTGGTTGTGGCAGTGATTTCTGCCATATACAGGATTTGCACTTTAGTTTAGTGGCTTTCATCACCCTTGCTGTAAAAAATTGTTCCAATGCTGCTGGTTCCACATATCATTCGCCCTTCATTATGGGCCCAATCCGGTGCCTGTTGACGTCAATAAGATTCAGTCCACTGACTTGCCATACAGTAGATTGGGCCCTTTGTTTATGGGTCTTGCACCAGATCAGATGGCAGTACCTGCCACAGCATAGTATTTCTCCAGTTGTTGTGTTTGCTGCGTATAAAATCAACATTGTATATAACCCCCTCCATGCTTTTTGTAAAGGAAGAGCGTTGGCAAAAGCCAGTTGGTGCCATTTGGGATTTCTTCTTGGCCTGTTGCCACTCAGCTATTCATTCAATATAGAGAACTGATCAGTCATTCAATTCTAGTTGCTTATTCTCCCTGCGAGCACTGATGACTACAGAAGGCTGCTGTTATATTGCAAAAGGTCAGACCAGTGTGTTGAGAGACACACCTACTGGCATATAAAGGAACTCAGATTTGAAAACAGGAACCTTGTCCTTAGTGTTAAGATGGAGACACGTACCCACATCTGTGAAGTGGACTAAAATCCTCAGGGGAAAGATCTAATTTATGTGCAAATGATCTTTCAGAGTGGGAGTTGCTTGACATCTTCCAAATTTCAAGACTCTGCCCTATTTTTTTTTTTAATGAAATTTCAACAAGCAGCAACAGCAAAAAAGGAAGGGGAAAAAATCCATGAAAAGACACATGCTTCTCCCTGTTTTTCAAGGAGTCCTGTTAAGAACTGAATGTCAGGTGTGTTGTTAGAAAGGAGGTTGTGTTTGTCACATGTATGTGAATTTGACTCCTTGAGAGCCCACAGGCATTTGCTCTGCACCATGGACAGGGGGTGCAAAGCTGACCATGTGAATAAATATGAGAGAACTTATACTAAGCTGTAGTTTTCTTTCCTTTTTATAGTGCTCAGTTTAAGCCAGTGATTTGCCCCACTCTCTGCTCTCCTCTGGTTGTTTGAATTAAACAGGTGTTTCACAAAAAGACTAGAGCTAACAGCTAATCTCTGCATTTCACAAATGGGCCTTTTGTGCTGCCTGTTGGATTTGGATTTGCAGGACTGAGTCTTTCTTTTTATTTAAAAAAAATAAACAAACAGACATTGAGTGCAAATAACAGAGGGGAGAATAAAAGGGAATCAGCACATATAAATGAGATGACATCATTAGTTTAGCTTAGATGATACAGTCGTCAAGGGATGTGATGATGGGAAGGGCTTTTAAGGAAATAATGTGGTCTATGACAAAGGGCTAAGTATGAGACAACCCACAAAGAATCTGCTACTGGAACAGTGAAAAGTTCATTGGTTTAGAGCCCTTGGCTCTCAGGTGCAGTGAAAGAGAATAGGGTCTCATTGTTAAGGCAAAACCAGCACTCAGCTTTGTTCATTGCTCCTTCCCTTGGCACTACAATAATGATAACTTGTCACCATCTTGAGACATGTTGGCATAGATCGCAATCACTGATGGATACTCAGCCAATGAATGCACTAAAATGGCTTGTTTCTGTTGATGTACATCTTTGTCGAATTCCCTAATGGGAAAATAAATAGATGAACCCTTCACCTGGAAGCTGTAATTAGTTTTTGTGTAGTCCAGTTTAACCCTTCATTACCTGGAGAAAAGCTTGGTGTTGCCAAGATATTAAACAATTTTATGCCTTCTTGTATGGTTTCATTCAGTCCATTTGCAAATGGAAGTGTATATATCACTGAGGCGCTGGGCAAGTTGTACAATCCAGATGTTAGTATTTTTTGAAAATTAGTTTTCATTGGAATTCATTTAAAGAAGGTCTGGGAATTAAAACAAATTAATGCAGCTCTTTAAAGGGCTGATCAAATATCCACTGATGTCAGTGAAAAGATTCCTCTAGACTTCACTAGGAGATATAGGCAAACTCTGTCAAATTTATTTTCAAAAGAGTCCTTCATTAAGGTTTTGGGTTTTTTTTAAAAGCTGGTTCAGAAGAGTGTGTGAGTCATGGACTTTGAAAATATTTTGGATTGAGCGAACTGGGTTTTCCTCTGATCTGATCTTATTGGTGCCTGGACACTACAGAGATGAGAACCACTTAAGAGGTAGAATAGGCACATTGCAGAGCACTAGGGAAGGTTCTGATCCATTGAGTTCTCTGCTTGTCTGCATGGTTTTGCATCTGTTTGCTTATTTGCCTGAAATGTCGCTGCAGATTGGCCTCAGTTATGAAGCAGGATGAGCACTCTGAGCATTTCAGTGAAACACCCAGCAAAAGTGGAGTGGTCTTACTATATGAGTCAAAGTACTATTAACTAATAATTTGTTTGTCGGCACAGGCCTGGGAGAGTCTTAAGGCAATGCAGGTAAACTCCGGTTATCTGAACTCTGATCATACCCAGAAATTGTGAGCCTCAAGATCAGCACATGCTGAGTGGTCCTCAAAGATATTTTCAAAAAATGGGTCCATCCCCTAAATAATGCTATTAGCCCAGGAAGACTCCGTCCTAGATATAGTTTTCAAAGTGGAGCTGGGAGACTAACTAATGCTATCTCACCAAAGCAACCTCCTTAAGCCTACATGAAGGTGAAATTCAAGAGAAGGGTCAAACTATCCTCATGGCTCCATTCTAGGCTTAATAGTGGTGGTGCTTGCATATCCTAATGATGGCACCCAAACCTCCATCCTTTCTTATCCTGGGATTTAACAAAGCATCCAGTGAGTCATGGCTTTCTCTAAATCCCATTAGAGTCAATGAGTAATTGCCCACTGACTCCCATTGACTGAGGTCATCACTGCAGTCCACTAGCAAGAATGGTTGAAGCTTTCAGGATTTGAAAATGTTGTTAATATTTTCAGGCACTGATGGGGAAAAATTGTGATTCTTTTTTTCTTGTATTTTCCCTCTCTCCTTGTTTTTCAGTCAGCTGTACCAACTGGGTTGATCCTGGCATAGGATGCAGGGTTTTAGAGAAATGGACTATCACATGGCTCCAGAAATGACTGATGAGTGCAAAGCATCACATCATGTGATGAGTGATGCCCCATAACAAATTTCTGCACTGCAGTCAACAATCAGTGTATAAATCACAGACTCACTGTGATTTGAGACAAAGACACAACCAGGGATAGAAACCTGAATTACCTGGGGGGGAAACCAAGGAGTTGTGTGGCTCTTAAAGGCTAACAGATTTATTTTTTGCATGAGCTTTCGTGGGAGAAAATCCCACTTGTCAGATGCTTCACTCTCTGAAGCATCTGATGAAGTGGGATTTTCTCCCACAAAAACTCATGCGAAAAATAAATCTGTTAGTCTTTAAGTGCCACACGACTCCTTGGTTTTTTTTGCTGAACTAACACGGCTATCCCTTTGGAAATTGAACTACTTGGGCCTTCAGTTTTTGGTAGTAGCAGGTGCCTTGTTTGCTCTGTGTTTCAGCCACTAGAGAGCAACATTCCTTGCTCTAACTCATTTTTGCTTGTCTACGTTGCTCAAAAGTCATCAGGAGAATACACAAAGGGCTCTGACATGCATGACATCAAATTTACATTTTCATTTCAATTAATATTTGCTAAAGATATTTTGAATTTTCACCCACCTCTTATTGTAGTCCACTCTGAGTCATTTGAAATTGTCACCCTTTTGATACACAGTATACCATTCGGAGAACACAATGGGAGTCTTTTCAATGATGTATGTGACCGTTGACTCAGCATCTAAAAACATAGGCAAGCTTTTGGGGTACCATCTTTTTGTTGCATGCCTGTACAACGCCTAGCATAGAGGGGTCCTAGTCCATGACTCAGGTCCTAGGTTCTGCCACAGTAGAAATAATAATAATAATAATAATAATTAATACTCAATATCAGATAGTCTTGGTTTATCCCAGCTGTTTCAATGTTTATAATGATAATGCTCATATTTCACATTTCAATGGAAATAAATAGACTTTGATTCCTTGTTTATAATATACAATTTTTATTTTTATCTAGCTACTCATTGAGAACAACTGATCCTATTGAGAAAGCTATATTTACAAAGATATTTTCAATGTAAAGCAAGAGACATGAAATGATTTTGCTTTTACCCCCTTATATTTTACTTTATTGCAATTTTGAGGGCTTGTTTTTGAACAATGAACAATCAGAATAGTTGAACAGAGGTTCTAGTCTCACTATATCATTTCTTGGTTATTTCTATGAGTAGCAGGCTGGGCCAGACACCAAGAAAAAATGGAGGACGCAAAAGAGAACTTCAAATGACTTTGATGAATAGCTGAAAAGGAACAGAGAAGTTTTGAAACTCTTTTAATGAAAGTCTAATTTTCTACTTCCATAAGAAATGGCCCACTGATGATGGAAATGTCACAGACATGCCTGCAGAGATTTGGGAAGCTCTTGTTTCAATGTCTCTTTGCATTGGTTAAAAAAATAAAGAATTCTGAATTCCTGCCAACTTGGTGGGTGTTTCCAACTTACATTTCTTCTTTGTACCCATTCTCTGTGATACATCATGCAAAAGTACAGGCAGAGCTTGCCTCCGAGGCTGTTTATTGTTTGTATCTCTCAACCCAACCAAAATCAGACCTCATCATATTAGGCTTCTTATAAACCCATGGTAAGAGACTGTCACTGCCCCAGAGCTAAATGTACAAGCCAGAGAAAAGCAGTAGAGTCGGTCAGAAAATCTTTGATATAACCATATATTCTTAGAATACAGTTCCATTGAAGCCAAAAGGCTTTGTGAAATCCTATCAATTTCTGTAAAATTTTTTTCTGGAAAAACAAAGGGGGACAAAAATAGCTGACACTATTGAAATGGCTTCTTGTGACATTTTTGGAATTTCATTTTGAAATGGCTTTGTGTTTTGACTCATTTTAAATGTTGTTTTGGTATAGACTATAACATGACTTAGATATTTAAAAGCTGGACTCAGCACAGAATATTTTGAGGGAGAATTTTCTTTCATGGAGAATTTTGGATTTTGGGGGTTTTGTTCCTAATGGGAATGGAAGCAAATGTTGAAATGCTTTGTGAAGCAAACAAGGAATCCTGTGGCACTTTTAAAGACTAACAAATTGATTTATCATGTGAGCTTTCATGGAAGAAAATCCCACTTCAGTACTATCCTCACCATTTTACAGACTGGGAACTGAAATGCAGGGCTAAGTTACGGTAATTACTCAACATCACAGAAAAGCTCTGAACCGGGGATGAACTTCTGAATGTCCAGAGCCTTTACCATGGGACCATTCTTCCTCTTACATAGCCTCTGTCCTCTTACCAATTATCGGTCCTACCAGGAATGTATATTGTAGAAGAAACACTTTGATGTGGAAATAATAAAAGATAAAGGTACATGAAATCCTTGAATAAAGAGGGCCAGATCCTGCACAGCTCCCTTGCTTTTTGGGGAGCTGTGCACATTTATATGACCTGTGGATTTTGGCCTGTATTGGGGTACTGTCCCTTTAATATCAAAAGAGGTAGTTTGAGAAGCCAGTTATCCTATATCAGGTGTCCAGAATAATCAAAGTGGACATTGGGAGAGCGGAAGTTAATTCTGGGGAATAGCTAGTATCTGGGAAGGTGAAGGTCTGGAAAAAACCCAGACTACATTTCTTTTAAGGCAGCGGTCCTCAAATACTGTTGGGACACATTATTGTGTCACCACACAGTGGTAAGTGGCATGGACCGCTGGGGAGATGGCTGGATTTGGCCTGCGGAGGGTGGGATGGTGTGTCCTGTAGGGTCTTGACATGCTGCTAAGTATGTCGTGACCCACAGAAGGTTGAAAGCCATTGCTCTGAGCGTCCAGGACCAGCAGCCTGGAGAATGGGTGGGACAAGACGTCCCTCTCTCAGCCAGCCAGGAAAGGTGTTTGCAGTTATTAGACCCAGCTGGGAAGGATTAAGGTGTTTGCTTTCAAGGGATTGTATGTGCACATGGTGGGTGGCGGATGACTGGGTGGGTGGATCTCAAAAGGAGGCTTTGAGACCAGTCAAGGAAGAGCGGCTGAGAGCACAGGACAAGGAGGAACTCAACCAGTCAATAGTCTGAGAAGGCAGGCTATGAAATTCTGGTCTAAAAAGAGTTTGTGGGCTGGAGAGGCCAGAATTCACAAAAAAGGCTGTGCATACCCTGCACTAAAGAAATGAACTTGCAGGCTGGGGAGGATAGGGGCTGAAAGATTTGTGGATATCCTGGCCTAGAAGGGTGAAACGGGGCTCACTGTGGGGTGCTGTGCTAAATTGTGTTAAACAAATGTATCCCCCCGTCTTGGGATCTTTGTATTAAAGACCTTCGCTGTGAGGGGGATCACTTCTGGAAACTGAGACGGGGTGACTGCAGGGCGTTCCCTGGTCACAATGAGGCATTCCAAGAACGGCACCTGTCTGTGGACAAATCTGCCTTCAAGAATGAATTTCTGACGAAGTGGGATTTTCTCCCACCAAAGCTCATGTGTTAAATCAATTTGTCAGTCTTTAAAAGTGCCACAGGATTCCTTGTTTGTTTTTCAAATAGCTACCTCACCTAGGTATGGCACTCATTTAAATCATTGCTGAGGCATGGTTTTAATGTCTAGCGTCACAAGGCAGGATTCCAAAGTCAGCAATCAGACAGTGCTGAGATGAGCCAACTTTCTGGTGTTGGCCAGGAGTTGCCTTTTGGAGTTTGTGCTGCAAAGACATATAGAGAGAAGGAATAGGAGGGAAGGAGCCATGCGTGGGAAGCTGGCTTTTATTTGCCTGCAAGACCAATCACATCCAAAGTGCATGCATACTGCAAGGCCACCGTCTTTCCATGCAGTGCAATGTCAAGGTGTGAAGGTGCTAGACTTGTTAAAGCACAGATGAAGTCCACTGGCTGCATTTCATTTGGTCTCCAAAGAGGATGGGGAATGGCTGGATGCTCTGGGGCTCCCCCAACACTGGTAGCTCTGGTACCATTTTTGACAGGCATCATCATCAATGCCTGGCTTAGGGCTAGCCTGTGTCTGGAAGGAGACTCCTTGTACCGGAGGGTGAAGCAGTCCTGCATTGCCTGAGATGAAGCACCGGGGGACATTTTGTCCTGGGAAGCGGAGCAGCTTTTGAGACTCCCAGGTTGGCAGGGGCAGCTCTACCCAGACTTCCCCGCCTCAGCCTGACACGATTCAGTGGTTCAGTACAAACAAAGAGACTCCCAAGGAGTTTAGAAGCAGAGGGGGCTTTGTATGGGGCTTTGTCGCTGAGAAGAAATGGGAGTAGGGCTTTTGTATTCAACACCTGCCCCTCAGTTACAGCCCCGTTCTGGCTCCCTTCCCCACCACGATAGGCTGTTTCCCTCCTGGCATCTCCCAGTCTATCTTTCCTGCCCCCTGTGCATGTTTGCTTTCGAGGGTTTGTACGTGCACACAGTGGGTGGCTGAATGTTGGAGGCAAGAGGGAGTTTGTTGTTGGGAAGTGGGGTCGGGGCGCCTTTGGGTATGATGGTGTGTGGGCGGCAGGGCACGTGGAGTGAGGTTGGTCTGGATGTCAGCGTTGCCTTAATTGGTGACTTCCTTGGTTTCTAATCATTGCATTCATAGGAAAGACTGTCGATGGTCTTAACGTGTGCATGCAGATTAAATGATAGAAGAGGCCACACCTCCCCATTCAATCATTTTAGGAAACAATAAATAACGTAAGAGCTGCCAAAGTTGGAGTAATCGCTGATGAAGCCTTTTTGGGGAAGACCGCCAAATAGCGTGCATGGAACGTCCATGAGTAGAGAAGTTAAAAATACACATCTCAAACCCTGAGGAGTCCCCTGGGACTAAGAAGCTATATTGATACTAGACTTCAAAAGAGCCAAATAAACAGCAGCTTTTTTTTCCCCCCCTCAGGGCACAGAAGTACGTGCTTGTGGTGTCAGAGAGATGTTGTTTCTGCACTGCCGTTCTCAGGATACAAGCCTAGAAAAATAATTCAGCTGTGTTGCCTCTTATTTCATTTAAATTTATCTTTTCTTTTTCAAAAAAAGAAATTTAGTAGTTTATGTTGCACGTTAACACCTAAAATGTTTGGGGTTTTTTGGAGATTTTTAAATTTCCCCAGCATGGCTGTTGGAGAGGCAGCTTGGCCTAGTGGGTTGGGTATGGACTCAGGAAACATCAGTACTATTGTGGTTCCATCACCAGTTTGCTAGATAGTCTTGGGCAACTGAATTGCCAACTGGTGACTCAGTTTCCCCATTTTAAAGATGGGGATAATAATAATGACTTCATTTGTGCAGTGTTTTGAGGTCAATGGATGAAGAGTGCTGAAAGAGCAAGATATTCTTGTCTGAAGGTGGATTAGGCTGGGGATTCACCTGGAGAGAGCCATTGGGTGCAGAAAGCCCTGAACAGACAGACAAAGAGGGGATGTCTGCTGGTGCAGCTTGCATATGGTTGGAACTGGGGCTCATTGTGGTTTTTCCTGTCCACTGGGATTTGTATTAATGCAGCTGCCCCTCATGCTGGGCAATGATGTTTGGAAATCTCAGAGGAGGAAAGGCCTCAGGTTGTTGCTGAGACTTCAGTATACGTGCGAGCAGTGGATGAAGCTTTCCCTGGAGGGGTCTACCTCTCTGTCCTGCTATTTCTGCTCACACTCCACCCCTGCTATGCCGCAGACCCCACCTCTCCCCCAACCTCCCTACCCTTTGATGGATGGCGGGGGAGCTTGTGGAGGGATGGAGCGTGGAGGAGAGAAGGGATGCGGTGAGTGGGGGCATTGTGCAAGGGAGGGAGATGGAGGAAGGATAAGGCCGGTGGCAGGAGGGGGAATTCGCAGTGGGGGGTGGAGAAAAGTAGGGACACAAGTAGTGAGTATAAGGGACCTCGAGGAGTGGAGTGGAAGAGTGGAGCAGCCAAGAAGTGGCTGATGGGGGGCCTGGAGAAGGTGTGGAGCAGGGACAGGAAGAGGCACCCTTGCCCATGATTTTTTATATTCACCATCCATGAGCATATGCTAGTACTTGACATAGGAAAGAAAGACAGATGTGGTCAGTGCCTGCGCTGGAATACTCCTGTGCCTGGTCCACAGAGGGCAGGGATCTGATGCAGCTTTGAGCTACAAGGCTGAGTTCAAAAGTGACTAGTAATTTTGGGAGCCTCAAGTTTCAGATGCTTTACCTGAACCTCTTTAAAGGGGCCTGATATATCTGAGGTCGTTATGAGGCACTTTCTGAAAGTCAGGCCCCTTCTGATCTCTCCAGTTGAGAAGCCAAAAATGGAGGCCCTAAAATCGACTAGTCACTTTTGAAGAATCTTGTTCAAGTTATTTCATTCAACTCTGGAGGTCACTTTTGTAACGAGTGGCATTGTGGTCATGATGGAGACCTCCAAAACAGAAATAGAGGATGTACAATGCACTTATTCTTCACCCCTTATCCTTTCCCCTCCCTTTTGTCAGCTTGAAATGAGAAGTCAGGTGTTGCCCACTGACTTCTAAGTATTCCCCTGTTGGGTTCAGTGACTGTTTCAGTTCCCTGCTGCTTCCCAAGTTTATCACTTATTTTTCCTTTCAATATTTGAAACCACATGTTTTCCCATCATCATAAACCAAATGCTGAACTCAGTGCAGTTGGCAAGCAAATCACTTTAAACTGCCTTCCCTACTGAGGAAGTAGCTTGCATATGGTGAGCACTGTGGCTTCCTCACAGCTGTAAGTACTGAGCCAAAAAAAAAAAAAAGACACTTTGGTTACTTCGGTAAAACAAACAAGGAGTCCTGTGGCACTTTCAATGACTAACAGATTTATTTATTGCATGAGCTTTCATGGGAGAAAATCCCACTTTGTCAGATCTTCAAAGCATCTGACAAACTGGGATTTTCTCCCATGAAAGCTCACGCAATAAATAAATCTGTTAGTCTTTAAAAGTGTCACAGGACTCCTTGTTTGTTTCGCTGAACTAGATCAACATGGCTACCCCTTTGGATTTTGGTTACTTTGGTTTCCTTGATCAAATGGACATGAATGATGCCTTTTGTCACCCATGCCTGACCGCTGGAAAGAGGCTATGTGACAACCTCCCTTTCCATGGAGTGCATTGAGAAAGTGTTAACTGGCTTTGCAGACTGGTTGACTTAATGTCCACTTTACTTGGCCAAGAGATGGTGAACAGGTGGCTTGGCTGTTATCTCCCTGTACCTACTTGGGTGAAGATTCCTGACAGTAAAGGGCTTTTTAATCTAGTGGCCAAAATCCTAATAAAGCTGAAGCCAGACGAATTCAGACTGGAAAATGGATGCCAACTTTTAACAAGGAGGGTAAATAATCACTACATCAGCAGAGGGATGTATTGATTCTCCATCCTCAAAAACCTTTAAATCAAGACTGGGGATGTAATGGAGTAACTCAGCCAGAGTCTGGGCTTGATGCAGTAAACACGTGGTGATATCTTTGGCCTGTGATGTACAGGAGGCCAGCCGACAAGATGAGAATCGTCTAGAGCAGTGGTTCTCAACCTTTTGTGGGTTGCGACACACTTGGCAGAATATTGTGACTCTACAGGACACGGCCCACTCCCTCCAGGCCAAATCCATCCATTTCTCCACATCTCCACAACACATTTACTGCTGTATGATGACACAGTATGATGTCCTGACACTGTGGTTGAGAAACACTGGTCTAGAGTGGGTTTGACAATCCTGCTACTTTCCCATGTTTTTTTAAAACAGTTTATTAATGACCAAAACTTCATTCCATAGATGCCTCTGAGAATTTCATTCTTCATGTCAGTGAACAGAATTTGGCCATGATATTATAGTTCATTAAAAAAGGCAAATTTGACTGACTTGACAAATAAATGAGTGATCTCTGTTTCCTATCCAGAGGGAGCTATGCATAGGCAGGCAATGCGACTCTTTGCAGAGTCAACTGGGAGTTCAGGGGCAACTTGAATGAGCCCATGGTCATACTGCAGGTGTAAGATTCAAAACTTGTTGTACACATAGATAATAACCTTCAGCGCTTGTCGTGCCAAAGGAGGCTTTGAAGTTGTCACCCTCGGGGCCGCATAGGAACACTTGCGAAGCTTGAAATTAAGCAACTGTATTTTAATTTAATGGCTTTGCCTGGATAAATGGCTGCCTGGATACATACTTGGGTGGCTAGTCCAAGCCACTGTGGTCACACTGATGTTTTGAGCATACCAGCTTGAGCATGTCTGTCTATCTGCACGGAGGGGTACGCTCCCTGATACAGGGTAGATGAAAGCGGGGCAATGGGCCTGCTGCTGCATTTTGCAATGGGGAGATGCACTGGAGAGGAAGTAAAAAGCAAAGTAAAAGAAACAATTATTATTTAAACCATGGCAGCTTACAGTATAAACCAAGAGAGTATTATCTCAATCTACAGCTGGGGAACCTGAGTCACAAAGTGCCTGACTTGCCCAGGATGATACTGAGACTAGACTTTTTGCCACCCAGTCACATGCTTTAATTATAAAACAACCCCTCTTCTCAGGCTGCTGGAAAGTGAGGATTAGATACTCTTCTTGACACCACTTTAAGTCCCCTTTGTCCTATGGTAGCAGTGGAAAGGGGTAGTAGAGTCAATGAGACCCTCGTAGCTTAAAGAATTAGCAACTACTCTGATGCATTAAGCTCTCTATTAATTATTAATGCTATTATTTTATTTTGCTGTCCATTCAAGGGTGGCACAGATCAGAAAGTGGCTCAGATAAAAGCCCTAGCTAGCCCCCGACCTGCAGCCCACCTTCACACAATGTCGCTTTCTGGAAGGGCCTGGACCACGGAGGGTTAGATGGTTGTAAGCTTCTCCCTGAAACTGAATGGTCCTTTCTGGCTGCATCCCTTGAGGAAGCTCGGGAACCAGTGGGGAGAGGCCAATGTGCTAGGTGAGCCTGACTGACAGAGCGGACAGGCCAATGGGAGAGCCAGGAGGGTGGGCTGCGTGTCAGCTGGATCTGCCTGTGCGTGTCTGGGCAGAGAGTGGGGCTGAGCTAAGGACAAAGGAAACGCTGGGATGCTGGAGAAGCCAGGCGGGGGACCTGCACGGATCAGCGTGGGGCTGTGGCTGGCTGGAGCTGGGTGCAGGAGGCCAGAGGAAAAGTGTGGGGAGCTGAGGTGAGCTGGCTTATTGCAGCAGATCCAGGGGGGCTCGAGGAGCCAAGTGGGGCTGGAGCCCTCCGGAGCTGGGTGCGGGGAGCAGCTGCAAAGAGTGAGGGGGACCCTGGGCAGGGCCCAGCATAGGGAGATGCCATGAGCTTAGAGGCCTCATGGGTCAGGCTGGGAGGGGGCTCATGACCCTTATGGGGGCTGATGCAAGGGAGAAGGGTCTTGCCATCTAGCACTTGGGGGCGTGTGGCCATCACCAGAGTCAGTGTCTCACTCTTTGCATGCCTGCACCACAGTCTAAGTTGGGGTAAGTGGCTTGCAATGTATGAGAAGCAGGCTGTGAATGTCCTTTGCACCCCAAGACTCTGGGTTTGGGGCTCCTAGGCCAGGGACAGCTTTGGGTGTTTGCCTTTCACCTTTTCCTCTTTTCTTTATTTTTTTATTTGATTGCTGATTGCTGCGTGTTTAATAAATTGCATTGCTTTGAGCTACAAGTAATGGCTAGTGAGTTAGGGAGGCCCTGAGTGCAGTTAGTACCTAGGTGTGGGGCACCCTAGCCCCTGCTCTAAGTGACCACAATGAGATTGGGGGTTGAGTCTCCCCCACGCCCCCTGCGGGAATCCTGGGCCCAGCCCTGTTGGGGTTACGGGACTCCCCCAGTCAGGAGAGTGGGAGGGGAGCTCTTGAGGTCAGGCAGCCTCTGGCTAAAAGGTGTGGAAATAAGGGCTTATATCATGCTTGTCCAACATGCAACCTGGGGGCCAGAATCCAGCTCACTGAGGGCTTTTATTCAGCCCACTGAGTGCTGCCACAAGAGCCTGGGAGTTGGGGCTGGCAGGGGCTATTGGGCATACTCCGTATTGCTACGTCAAGTGTGAGGGCAGACACTGACAGTTTGGGCAAGCAAAACCAATGCCAAATATCACACTAATCATTACTTTATTAAAGTTTATTAATAAAGATACATTTGTATGTCTAATCTATCAACATTTTTTTTCACCAGCTTCCAGACTTGAGAAAAGAATTGCAATGTGGCTCCTCACCTGAAAAGGTTAGACACCCTTGGCTTAGATCCTTTTACTAACCAACTCCACTGGTGTAGTGCCTGAGCTAGGAAGTTCCCCCCCAATACTGGGCCCATTCCCCCACTTCCATCTACACTGGAATGGGGAGCGCACCCCTCAGTTCAGATAGACAGACATAGTTAAGCTGCCATGCTGAGATTGTGGCTGCAATGGCTTGGGCTAGCTACCTGAGTATGCACCTAGGCAGGCATGTGGACCCAGGTTTGGACAGCTAGTCCAAGTGACCATCCCTGCTGCTCTGGCCACCCTGCTATTTTTAGCTTGCTTGCTCCGCAGAGCTAATCCGTGTCTGTTTACCTGTGCTGCTGGGGGAGGCTCCTGACTCCAGCATAGCTGAGCCCTTTGTGCTAACAGGCCTGGGACATTTAGCTTTGGTGTAGAGGCTCATGCTGTTAAGTCCAGGCTTGGATCCCTACAGCTGACAACTCGCCGAGGGGCACCGTGTTGCAAAGCTTCGAGTTGGCCACGGGAAAGTGCTTACGTGAGCAAGCAGCAACCTCATAAAATGTGGTGCCGCTCAGCACATTCGGAGCCACATGAATAGATTCGAGGCTGGTTCACCGTCTGTAATTCAGAATCCCAGGCCAAGGAGGAGAGAACATGTGATGCTTTAATGCCCTGTGACTTGGATGCTGAGCAAGCATAAGTCAGGCAGTAGTGTGAAGTGGGTTTGGAAGGATTAATAAAACGTACCCAGCTCTTATTGTATGACTGCTAGCTATAAATCTTCAGTAAACACATGACTGAAGTGGCCAGCAGATCCTTTGCCACTAGAAATAATAGCTATCTATGCCATTCTCCTCCGTGACCCTGGAGCACATTTCTGAATTCTGCTCTGCTGCCAACAGTGAAATCGAAGCTTGGATTGTGCACAACAGCTTGTCGCTTTCACTTTGCTTGGAAGATAATGTACTGCCAAAAAGAGCCTGTCAGAGAATTAATTGCAGGGGTTGGATCACTTAATCTGAGAACATGATCTTCATCCCATTGACTTAAAAACAGTGTGCTCAACTGGCAGCCAATAATTTGCTGGTCTGAATGTGGCCTATTTGTAATAGGGTGAAAATAAATGCATTAACAAACTGTAGGTCTGAAGCTCTTTCCTGAAAAATTCTTTGGTTAAATTTTCCTACTGATGAAACTTGGAAACTGATTAGCAGTAGCTAGAGAGAAACTTACTGCAGAATGACTTTCCTGCATAGTGCTGCTAGTGCATTTTCATCTTGACACACTATGCTGAACTTCTGAGTAGAAAATGTTATTTTTTCCCAGGTATGGTGGTTTTATCATGTGGAAGACTTTCCATTAAGGGTAGATAACTAGAGCTACATGGGAACCAGTTTCTTATCCTGACTTCTTGGGCAATTTTGAAACAATTCCTGTCCAAGGTCAGGATAAAATGTGAAAAATCTGAAATTTTCACAAACCACTAATCAAGAGAAAACAAATAGATTGGATCAATTCAAATAGTTTTGCTGATTTTTTCAAATATTTCATTTTGATTTTGACTTTTTCTTCTAAGTGTAAATTAAAATAGTAAAACAAAAAGCCCTTCTGAATAGAGAAGCAATTCCCCCCCCCATTAATGTTGAAACAGTGTTTCAAAAATCCTTTAAGTTCTTTTTTGTGTTTTATTTTTGTTTTGTTTTGTTTTTCCCAAATTGGGAGATTCATTAGAACTGGTCATTCCAAGAGAACTGTCTTGATTTGCACAAATTGACATTTTTGATGAAAACTTTTGTCCAACAACTCCCACCCTGCTGTACTGAAAACCCTTTTCCAGCTGGTGCTTTGCAGATCAGAGTGATTTTTACCTCCTGCCATCACCTAGTTTTGAGCACATTTTCAAATGTCAGCTATCGGCCCAGCCTATTCCTGTGGGACCCAAGCAAACATAGCTCTATAAAGGTCTTAGAGAGTGTTTTTTTGCCTGTTGGGGGCCCTGCTGAAGTGCTAGCATTCTGCTGAACTGCTATCCCTTCTTGCTTTTTCCATGTACGCAAATATAAGCCAGCAGTAGCTTCAGCCTGTGAAAATCTGCAAAGTAAAGAGGGAAGATTGAGGAAAAATACTGGCAGCCTAGAAAGTAACTGAATGCTATCATTGTGATGTGAAAGGATTTTAGCGCCTGCAGAATAGACTGCCTAGCTAATTAAAAATGATCAGAGAAAATTAGTCAAACGGATGATGACCTAGCAGGGGTGTCCAACTTTTCTGGATGAGGGGCCACGTTGCAATTCTTTTCTCACTCTGGGGCCCGTGAGCAATTTTTTTTTAAATATTCTTAGCCTTGTGCAGTCCACATAAGTGTGTGCGGTGGCTCCATGGGCGGATAAGAACCCTTGGTGGGCTGGATTGTGGCCTGTGAGACGCAGGTTGGACAAGTGGCATCACTAATACCCTGGCAGTCTGCAGATGACTGAAGGTAGAAGACTACAACGGACTCATTTGTACCTGCCCACCAACCCATCCCTAAGGGCGTCCAAGACCTTCCCCACCCCTGAAGGAATATTTAAATGGGTCTGTAGTTCCCCCTACTGGTCACTGCATGTCTGTTAAGAATGAAACAGAAATGATACCAGCTTCCCACAGCACAGGTGAGATGCCCCAAAAAAGCCAAGGCTGTGGTTGAGCCAAAATGGCATCACATTACTGCTGCAACTGCTGTCAAGAGGAGGCTGTCAAGCATTGGAAAAGAGGTGATGGTCGGTGGCTTATTCTCTGTGAGGACCCTGGGACTTTGAAACCCGCTACCCCCCAGCTGCTGACCCTGGTTCAAAATTAAGTGAGTAGAAACTTGCTTTGCAAGTAGCTTGTTGTATTGCACTGAGTCTATTTGCAGAATAGCAAATATTTATGTTTGTTTTTTACGATGCACAGTGAAAGTAACCTCAATCAAGTAAACGCTGAAAACGATGGGACTCTTCAGGAGGCAGGAAGTTTTATCTTCACAGGGTTGGGGCCAGAGGTATTAATCGTTATATAATAGGCATTAAAATAATCCACATTTACTTTTACACACGCACCTACAGAATTGAAGCTGTGGCTGGAAATGCATTGAATCTACCCTTCACAGCTCTTTGTGACCTTGATCAGGAGCATTTATTTTAATGCCCATTATGCTTTGAGATAAGTTGAGCACCATCCAGTGCCCCAGAATGGCCATTCACGTCCTCCTCTCTATCAGGAATCCTTCAGCCAATTAATCACATGCTACTCTACAATCTTACCATTCAATTATGTCTGGATAAGTGTTGCGCAGCTGTTCCTGCTGCTACAGATGTGACATATCCTGAGATTAGCTCAGATTCACAGAAGGTCACTGATTTGGTATCTGGCGCTAAGAAAAGCTAGGCTGTCTGGAAGGGAAGTGACACCATCTTAGAAACATTTTATCACAAAGTAAGTGTAGAGGTCTAAAAAATCCTGTCCTCTACCACTGAAGGGCTTTTTAGTTCACTGTTGCCTTGCTCGTTCTTAGACAATTTACCGTTTTGAGATGGAGATGTCAGCAGGGTAATAAACTGTCTGTTAGTAGGGGTCTGATGACAGACAGTAGCTAGTGCTCCTTTGGGACCATTTGATAGGTTAACACTGATTCCGTGAGAGAGAGCCATTTTTCCTTTTCTTGTAAACTTACACGTCACATGTAGCATGGCAGAAGTGTACTTCTTGTTCCCCTATGTGTGATCTGCTGCCAAATATGTCACTGCAGTGGGTGCGTGTGGAAGGGGCCTGTAGTCCTTTCAGTTGAGCTAAAAATTCCCACTCCAAATTTGTTTGCAGCTTTTATGACTTCTCAAAACAACAAACATTTCTGTGGTTCACATGGAGTATTGGAATGCATTTAACGGCCCACCAAGTTACCATTTGGCTTTCATTGAAAACTTTTGTGGCACATAATTAATTAATTATGTTGGGCATCAGGATAGGCATGCCTTTGCCAGGATATTCCTTCGAAACCACATTTCTCTTGTCACTCAGAAAACACGTCCAGTAGAGTGGAGACACTTGCAATGCCGTAAATCTGTTGGAAGAAAAGTGGCAGTGAATGTGCATAAGCAGAACAGGCCTCGTTCTTCTGAATCTTGAGGATTTTATGACTTTAAAAAAGCCAGAAAAATATTGAAGACTTTTCTTCAAACATTTGTCAGTTTTTTTAACCAAACATGAACAGGCCACCCCCCCCCCATGATTAATTTATCAAAATGTTGACATTTTTCATATTTTTTTAAAAGCAGTTTCTCTTTAGGGGTTGGGGGCAGTGCGCGTGGAAGCCTTCAAAATCTTGTGACTAGCTCGTTTTTTTAAACCTGCTTTCTATGAAAGTAATAGGGTGGCTTTAAAGGCAATCAAACCACGAGGAGGCAGTTATTTCTATGATATTCCTGATACTGCTCCTAGAGTGCCGAGTTGAGTTCTGGGCATCTCAGTCACTGAAAACTTCTAGGGCTGTGAATTCAGAGATGAGCAACAGAAGTCAGTGGGGTCCTGGAGAAACGGTTACAAGAGCTGCAGGCGTACGGCTTGATTTAGCTGTGACTTATATAGTATCTCATCTACACCATTCTGGGGTGTATTACCAGGAGTATTGTAAGACATAAGAAGTAGTTCTTCCGCTCTACTCCACCCTGATTAGGTCTCAACAGGAGTATTGTGTCCAGTTTTGGTTGCCTCATTTCAGGAAAGATGTGGATAAATTGGAGAGTCCGGAGAAGAACAACACGAATGATCAGAGGTCTGGAACACTTGACTTATGAGGGAAGATTGAAAGAGCTGGGTTTGTGTAGTCTGGAAAAGAGGAGACTGACAGGCGACACGATAACAGTTTTCAATTTTGTAAAAGGTTGTTATGAGGAGGAGGGAGAAAAATTGTTCTTCTTAACCGCCGATGGTAGGATAAGAAGCAATGGGCTTGAATTCTGGCAAGGAAGGTTTGGGTTGGACATTAGGAAAAGTCTTCCAACCATCAGGGTGATTAACCCCTGGAATGAGTTGCCTAGGAGGGTTGTGAAATCTCAATCATTGGAGATTTTCAAGAGCAGGTTAGATAAACACCTGTCAGGGATGGTTTAAGATTGTGCTTGGTCCTGGCCATGAGTACAGGAGACTGGACTTGAGGACCTTTCATTGTCCCTTCCAGTTTCTGAGATTCCACCCAGGAAGTTGCACTGCTTTCACGCACTCCTCCGGGATCCTGTATGTAGAAGACTGAAGGGCTGAACTAATGTTTGCGGGATTTAAACTCTTGGTCATAGGCAATCCACATCTCGTACACTAAGCTATTGTTATAATTTCTATTACATTGCCACCTAGATGTACCCACTGAAATTGGGCACCCATTATGCTGGACGCTGCACAAATACTTAGTGACAGTCTCTGCCCCCAAGGAGATTACAATGTTATTAGACGACAAAAGTTGCCCAGGGTCACACAGTTGGGGAGCGCCAAGCCTCTGGACTCCCCAGCCAGTGTCATGTTTGCTAGACCACACTGGCCCATTAGCCAGCTCACACAATAACAACGAATACATAAAAACTGAATAGCAAAAATATATGGCTGAGGCTTTCAAATATAGAAACTTGAAGTTAAGTTCCCAAGTCTTTATTAGGCACCTAAATGAGTCGTCTGATTTTTACAAGGTACTGGTCTGCCAGCAGCTTTTGTAGGAGTAGGACATTCTGTAGATTTCTGGGAAAAGTCCCATGATACGGCTGGATGCTCCACACCTTCCAAAATCAGGCCACTTCTTCAGGTGTATTTGTGCTTGACAATGTTTGTTTTTTTATTTATTTTTAATAATTTTATTATATCAATTTTTATTTCTAAGCAATTTTTTTAGATTTAAGTTTTCACAGCTGTAGGAAATGATGGGGATGTCAATCATTTAGTGATGGTAGATGTTGAGATTCTGAAATTAAAGTTGTATAACAGTTAAAACAATCAATATCATGTCAAAATTTTAGCTTTAAATCAAACTCAAATAGTCTCCAGAAGCATTTTTCATACTTTGCCTAGCTCTAAAATTTCAATAATAGATGGAAATATTTTTTCCATCATCTTGTGTGTACAGTGAAATCCATGTTTATCTACATTTACTGATAAAAGTCAAATCCCTCCAAGCTTAGATGTATTTCAGTAGCTTCTAAATGCTCCAGCTCATTGATCAGGGCCCCACTGTGGTACGTGCTGTACAAACACAGGACAACGAAATGGCTCCTGTCCCAAAGAGCAAACAGTGACCTAAGTGTATGGATGTAACAGCCTAATTTAAGGCATCTGTTACTGAAACATCTTAGCCTGTGTTTACAGAGTGAAGAGCAGACTGAAAATAGAGTAATAGCAACATCCCTACCATTTTGATTTCTTGTCACAATCACGAAATAATCAGGCTGCATCAGAGACTGTCAGCCTGATTGGTTTCAAATGTTAGATTGCAGTTCATTTTTTTTTACTACAAATTTGAATTAAAATGAGTCTATTTTTATACTCAGGGTTATTAGTGGGAAGCGGGCCAGACTGGATTCAGATGAGAGTGAATGGTTCCCACATTGAGATGCTGTATTATCTCAAAGGAAGAAAAGGTGTTACAGTGGCCATGACAATGATTATAATAGCACTTATGAAAACAATCTCATGTTTCTCAACAAAGGACCAAACCCTGGTAACAGCAGCTTTGCCAAAAGCTCTCAAGAAGGGCCAGTATGGAGGTACGATAGCTCAGAAGCAGATCAGAAACCAGGCTGATGCTAGGAGTTTGTCTCCACTGAAGTCAGGAGTATGAGGGCAACACACGTAGACAGAACCAGACTTTAATCTAGCTTGCAGAAGGGCCAAGAGTGGCACCGACTTCAGCACGGTCCTGTGCGCCGGCACTGAAGCTCCTCCTCCTATGGTGTCATTGGTTTTCCAGGAAAGGACGCCGAGGCTCCACCCATTCCCCTTCCATGGCTGCTCATCTCCATATGCAAATCAGCAGTGGCCCTTGGCAATTCTTCTTCTTCTGCTCATTTGTGATTCATGGTGCAGGAGAGCAAGAGGACTACTGACGATCCCTTCGTGCCTCACATGGGATGGAGGTGGCCCCGTGGTGTCTTGGTTTATTACTGGAGAACACGGTAATTCTAAGAAAAGGCTGCTACAGTTCTGCACAGTATGGGAAATGTCATTTCTTAAGGGCACGCTGCCTGAAGTTAGCCACTGAGGAGGAACCACTGATGATTCCCAGTGCAGAGCCCAGCTTTAGCACCACCCCTCTTGTGCACTTTGTAGCATGTGCCATTTACAGGCTTGCATTGAGGGGAGAATAGAGACCTTTCTGTTTGTACGGCCTGGAGTTTTCTAACCTTTCCCTCAGCCCTTCAAAAATAATTAAATGGGAATCTGAAGCTGGAACCAACTCCAAGAAGCCAAACAGAAGTGGTCTCTCCTCCTGGAGATGAAAAGGAAGATCAGGGCAGGAATGAACTGAAGTTATTTTGGCATTTTTATAAATAATCTTTCAATTTCCTATCACCTGCCACTTCATCTCTCTAGGGGTTACTGATGGACTGTGCTGCTCTGTCTCCTTGCCAAATATTCTGTTGCTTCTGTGTGTGAGATCGGCAACGGGAGCAAAAGAACATCTCGGGGAAAGGTGAATTTAGCCATGCACTTCCAGAACAATAGGATTTTGCTTGTTTTATCGACACCAATGGGAGTTGGCTCCTGAATTCCATTTGGAAAACCAAGATGCGGCTAATTTGGCTGTGCTGCGGTATTCCTAAATAATGCCTAGCTGAGAACAGCAATGCTGCGAGTTCTGGCTTCTGGCAGATGAGAATGACCAAGAATTTCAAATAGTTAGCATTGCCACGTTTGGGGAAGACTGTATCTGAGAAAGTGTGAAAACTTTCAAACAAATTAGAGTGGAGCACCAAATATTTTTATTCTAGCTCTTATGTACCCATCGCTAAAGTAACAGGGCACTTGATAGAGATCAAGGGAATTGGGTGGGGAACCTAACTAATGTGAGCACATTATTTATAATCTAGTGCGGCAGCATATGGTGGACGTTGACACAACAAAACCTCTTTCCCTGATTCCCTTATTTAAAATGGTCCATAAATTCAGGAAATATTTGGCAACTTTGAATAATAAGCTAAGGAAGGCCTTTATAGCTCTTCATTCTCAAACAATGAAGTTGGCTTATTTTGAAAGGAGACATCTTGGCTAGCGCTGGGTAAAATTTTAATTTGAGTGAAAAAGGCAGATGTGATGATCCTGAAACATTTCACAAATCAGAGCTGATGTCGCCGTATTGTTTAGGTTACAAAAATACTTGGAGAGGAAAATATAAAATGGTTTTGGTTTGATTTGTTTTGGAAACTTTGAATCTGTGCGTTTGACTCTTTTGACTTATGCTGATGAGAAAATGCGTCTTTTTAAAGTTAATTTCTAAAATGCTATAATAAGAAATCACTCACTAGACTACTTTTTGCATTGGTTGTGTTTAAAAGTGCTTTAGAAAGGAGACAAATATCATTAGCTCTGTTTTATAGGAGGGGGAACACTGAAGTAGAAGGTGGTGATGTGACTTACCCAAGGTAATACAGCAGTCCAGGGAGTAGAAGCAAAAGCTTTTGTGTCACAGGCCATGTTTCGCACTAGGCCCTGCTGTGATCACTGTGTTTATGTGGTCAGTCTATATATAACCTTATGATAGCCACAAAGTTTGTTCCTGCCAATATAAAAAACTGATTGTGGAGAATGAGATGAAAAAAATAGCTTAACAGATATTAGAAATCTATGGGGTTGACTGAGAATGTTTGCATTCAGGGTCCTGTACTATATATCAAGCTTTGCCAGAGATGATTTGATGTAGTGAAGTTACTAAATTACAAAACAAGTTTTATAGTGAAATATATGGCAAATAACCATATAAAATGCTGTGAAGCTAAAAGTTGCTAGCCTGATAAAATGTAGACTGGAGCATTAACTTTTATCATAATGCCTCGGAGCCCCAAGTCATAGATGAGAGCTGTACTATACAAGGTGCTGGACAAAGAGATGACGTTCTGATCTTTTGCTGAATTTAAAGGGGGAGAATGCCATTGATTTTAACTCTTCCTTCGGCTCCAGATGTTATTCCCTTCAAGAGAGAAACTGGGATGAGGGGGTACTGCAGCTGTTGTAGAAGACTGGATGGAGTTGGAGGAAGGAACACTGGGTGCAGGAGGAGAGGTTGGAGAAGGCACCTGGCAGGTGCATCTCTGTAAATAGTTCTCTTCCTGAAGAGCCAGGTTGGTTTTAAAAAGGTGTTATTTCCCAGTTTTTGGGACATGAAACAATCCTGAAGAACTTCTTTTGGATCCTGATGGGTCTGTGTGTAAGACTCTCAATGACTTGCGTGTGTTGAGGATTGAGCCTTATGTGCGTAGCACTGTGCAGGTCAGCAAGCACGTAACTGCTATGATATTCTTCTCTAGCACCACTGACTTATTACCTAGCCACACAGGACTGTGGTGGGAATCCTACATTCAAATTCGTACCTTCTGGATGGAAAAAAAGGCTTTATGATTCACCTTGGGGTCATGACCCCACCCCATTGAGATCCACTGTTCTAAGCAGTATCTCGGTAGCTCAAGTCTTTTTAGTTTTGAAAGGGGTTGTTGATTGGCTTAGCTGTAAGAAAATCACATTTCCCTGAAACTCTTAGGGATGCTTTAAATGGGTGGATTATGCAGCTGCCTGATTAGAAGTTTGGGTTATGTAAACATGCTGTGTTTAGATTTAAGCTTTCCAGTTGGAGTCCAGGCAGCTGTTTGCACTTAACTCCATCAAGAAGCCCAGTTAATCAAAGAGCAGAAAGGATTTTTTTAGACCCCTTAAACCTACAGCTTTCTTTCTTCCGTCCAAATGTTTTGAAGGCAGCCTGGTGGTGATGCAGAGCAAGGTACATGGAGTGCTCAACTGAGGAATGTGAGTGTGTGTTTTCAGATTAGTGAGATGCTGTGCTCAATGGATAGTTTTTCTTTCAATGATGTCACCCCTTCCCTTGTCCAAGTTCCAGAAAGCCTCCACTTGCTTTCTAGAAGCAGCTCGTCTTGGAAGCAAAGCCACAGTTGTAAAACACAATGTAGTTTAACAGCTTGATAGAGTATTTCTTTAGGGCTGGATTTGGATAGCCTTTCTCGGGTAGTAACTTACCAACAGCCTCCGTGATGCTAAGTCCATTCAGGTGACCAGGCTGAGAGTTGGTAGTGACTTGACTTCTCCTCCAATGCGTAGGTCAGTACATCTTCAGCATTACTCCCTTTGTGGATTTGGGCCTTAGCATTCTTAAAATACAAAGGCCCCAGTCCTGATCCTACAGGTCAGGGCCAGACTAAGACATGCTCAGGCCCTAAGCTATGTCAAGTTTCTGAGGTCTCATACCATAAAAAATAAAGAGGAGAAAGCATATTACATTATAACAGAAAGGGTAATGAAAAATAAATGGTAAACCATTATATTTGCATATATACATGGGCAAAGATGCAATGGAAAACAACTAAATAAAACAGACATCTTGCAAAAAGCCTTATTTTCATTCTCAATTATAATAAATCTTCCTAGTTATTTCTGACATATTTAGTGGCCCGTCATGATGTGAAGCCCTACGCCATGGCTTACTTGCCTTGTGGCTAAATCCAGCACTGATACAGCTACACGTGTAGGTTGTGAGTCATTTTAAGGGAATGATTCACATGCATAAAGTTATTTAAATGCATAAGATTCACAGGATTAGGACCTGTGGTTCTGGTTTGAATTTACACTAAGCGCCCTTTACACTGTTCTTGCAGTGCAAACAGGCCTTCAAGAGAGATAACTGGCCCCTTTACAGTGCCAAAGTGAGTTATTAGGACCTTAAACGCTAATTCTGTGTGTTGCTATATATTACAACAACATCACGGCCCAGATGCTGCTTTCACTGGCATCCCCTAAAGAATTAGCCTTGCAACAGTGCCTCTGGGGCAGGCATCATATTATTAGCCCTTTGTACAGATGTGTAAATGGTAGCCACAGACAAGAGCATCGCTGCTGTAGGGCCCGAGGGGCTGCAGCCCACCAACATCTCTGGCCAAGCCCCAGCAGTGGCAGGAGCTGGACTGGAGCCTGGACCTCCTGCCTCTGGCTGGCTCGGATCCAGCTCCTGCAGCTGCTGGCCAGTGGCTGGTGGCCCCGGCGGACCCAATCCGACTCCAGACACTGCCTGCTGGCCAGCGGCAAGTAGCCTGGGCTTGGATCCAGCTCCTGCCACTGCCGGCAGCAGCTGGAGCAGGCAGCAGCTGGAGCAGGATTGAGCCTGTCGGGGGCATCAGCCTCTGGCCGGCAGTGGCAGGAGCCGGATGCAAGCTGGCCAGTGGCAGGTGGCTTGGGCCCCATCTGGCTTCAGCCACTGCCTGCTGGCTAGCAGCAAATGACGGGAGCCAGATCCTAGCCTGGAGTGTTTGCCGCTAGCTGGCAGGCAGCGGCTGGAGCTGCATCGGGCCCTTGCACCAGATCGGGCCCGGAGGTGGGGCCGTGAGGCAGAGGGTGGGGCCTGGGCCTTTTTTCACGGGAGCAACGCTCCAGGACACAGATGTTAGGTGTGATTTACATCCCTCAATAAAAGGCATGCATGGACACGTCGTATTGCTTGCTGTGCTACAGATTTGTGTCCCATGATCCCAGCCTGAATCTTCTAGCAGCATTATCCTCCAATGGTGGATATTGCTTTTTTGAGCTTTTTACCGCTAAACGTTGATTCCCTTTTAACTGAAAAACAGACTTCAAATTGTTTTACAATGTAAGATCCATTCCCTGTAATTAGCTCTGATCTGTGTATGAGTGGTAGTAGTAAATATTTATATTATAATAACACCCAAAATTCCCCTTGGGATTGCGATACTATTGTGCTGGCTACTGTACAAAACACAGGCAATAGACTATCCCTGGAGGATTTATAGACAGAAAGACAGAAACTTAAATGATAGCAGATGAGGTTACAACATACAAGCAAATGAGTATGATGATGAACTGGCATTGCTTGCTAGAAACTCGTAGCAGAGCTGTTTGAATAATGGATTTGTCTGTTCCAGTGCGGTTATGAATGAAGGTGGGGGAGAATCGTTTCAGGTTGAATCAAAAAAGGAATGTTTTGAAATTTTTGGCAAACTAAATAGTGAAACATTTTTTTCTAGTCAAATGAAACTTTTTATTTCATCAAGCTCAAGGCATTTCATTTCGATATTGACATTTTTATTGGGCTTTCTCAGGGAAATGTTTATATGAAAGTGTTGCCTCAAACTAAAATATTGAAGCTTTTCATTCTGAAAATTTAAAAATGAAACCCTCTGGGTTTTGGGGGTTAGTTTAATTTTTTTTTTCTGGGATGAAGGATGTGGAAACCACTCAACACCCAACCATCCAACCAACACCAATCACTCAATACCAACATCAACACCAATTTTGAATCTGCAATTTTCTCAGAACAAAAACTTTTGAACAAAAGTTTGTCAGACTGTATATGGTATGGTAGTTAATATTGAGACATTGATTAGTTTTGCAGGTAAAAGTAGACAGTTAATCTGATCTCTTCCAACGCAAGTGCCTCTCTCAGGCTATGTCCCCACTTACACTGTTAAATCGATTTAACTTATATTGATTTAATAAAATAGATATAAAATCATTAAATCTATTTAAGTTAAATCAATTTAACAGGTTCCCACTGGAAACTCAAATCAAAATAGCATGTCCATGGACAGGACTTGCTATTTTGATTTAGGAGAGAGGCACCATGAGAGGTGTGGCAACATGGCCCCCTAGAAGGGCCATGCCCCCACCCAATATATGGAAAAAGGAAAGCACCTGGGAAGGAGAAGGGCAAAAAGTGTTAAATCGATTTAACAGTTAAATCAAAATAACATGTCCGCAGTGTGTTATTTCAAAATAACACTTTTGATTTAACCATCATATCTTTATAATGCTAGGTTTTATTATATTGATATGACTTTACTTATATCGAAGTGAGGGAGCTCCTCATTTCAAAATAAGGGAACGTCATGTGGACCTACCATTTTTCAGATCGAAATAACCAGTGTTATTTCGATTTAAATAGTGTATGTTGATATACCCTCAATGTACAGACTATGAGAAGAGCCGATGGCATCTTGTGTTTCATTGTTGGAGTTGGAATTTTGTTTCCATCACTGTGTAATTGTCTTAAATATAATAAAAGAGCTACAGCTGCAGTTATAGATCAAAGTTGGTGGCAAAAATTGAATGGTCTATGTAACAAAATGGGGTCAAATAGTTCTCTTTGAGTCAAAACGCTAGCATAGAATATTCTTCTATCTCAACTTTTGTAATTTAAGAAAGATTTTTCTGGATTTGCTACTTTTCTGTTTGGTTGGTATAATCTAGGAAGAGGAGCCTGTAGTTCTCAGAATACCTGTCCTAGTTGATGCTGTATTTATCGATTTCTGCACTTGCTGGGTTACTGTATTCAAAAGCATAAAGAAGAGGGTAAATGACTGATGCCCATTCTGTTACAGAAATGCCGTGCTAGAACAGGATAAACAGGTACAGATCAGTTGTCTCGGAAAAGTTTTCTAGACTCACCTGTGGTTAACCTGGAAGGCCACTTTATGTCACTATTGCTCCACATTCAAAGGTGATTGAAGCCACACTTTTTCAGCAGTAAACATACATCAAATTCTCTTTGCCCTCTACTGTTACAATGGTGTTTTTTGGAAATTAGATATTTGGGTGGGTCTCATGGTTAGAGCTTTTAGCTGTGTATCTTGAATGAGGCTAATTTGATCATGACCAGATAGATTTCTGGACATGTGGAAATTCCTGTCGCTCTGATTCCATGGGTGTCCCAAGTCATTGTTCATGTTTGCCCTCTGTAATATCATCTGAAGCGAGTTAGACTGAAGCTTGAAGTCATGAAGTTTTCTTCCTTCTATCAAAGTATGGAAGCAGATACTTATGATTTGGAGAGCTATTTGCCTACCCACAGCCCTAGTTATGCATGTAAGGGAGATAAAAATCTCATGCCTCTCATGACCACTGCAGGTGTCTAGCTGGTATTTTCTCCAGGCCCATGTCATGCCATGGCACAATTGCCAAAGTCAGTGGTCCTCGTGCATTTTTCATACTGTGGATCTGTTTTTAGGAGAAAGCTTCTGTGGAGTACAGCTCTTCCTAGCTTTCCACCTTGTGTGTGAGATGGGGATAATACTCAGTTTAATGTAGTGATGGTGTCACTGATTGCCATTAGCTTTTCACAGCTGGTATGTGAACTGGTTATATTCTCTGCCTTGGGGGCCTTGTCTTTGCTGAATTGTTTTCTGAAAAACTCCTGCTATTGCTTATATAGCACTCATATAGCTACAGTACAGAGAGCACCTATATAGACAAGCTGCCGAGCTTTCTACCACTGTAGAATCTAGACCTGGCATTAGATTTATGCTGAGTGGAAAAAGGAATAGGTACCAGAGAGAGGGCTTAATGGCCTTGCTCCTCAGTTTCTGTCATTTAGCATAACGCCTCTGAGCAATGCTGGACGAGTATCTGACTCTTCAGGAGTCCTCTTGGTCGGGAGTTGAGTGCGATGCAAGTCCTGGTCAGACCATAGATCAATTTGTGGAGCAAGGGCTAAACTTCCAAAACAAAATTCACCAGGCAGCCACGGCCCCAATTTCACAAGGGTTTTAGGGTCAGATCCACAAAGGGACCTAGGTTCCTAACTAACACAGGAACACACCTAACCTACACAAAAGACAACTGGAAGCAACTGTGGAGGGGAAATTGCCTGTCTTGGTACATATGTATCCCATGGGAGCCTGGAAAGTGTGACACCTGGGTCCTAGTCCTGGCTCCAAAGAATGGATCCTAATTTGGGTCTCCTATGTCTCTGCTAAGGGCTCTGACCATGGGGGTTTATGGTATTGTGAGGTGCATCTTTCTAGTGCAGCTACTGAAGCTGTTTCATCCTGAATTTGGGCCTTTCACATCTTGGGTGAATGCTCTGGTCAGTGGGCTATTGGGTAGAAGGAGGACACCTCCTCCTGGGCTTGCTGTGGACTGAGGGTAGTATGCTCAGAGTACGCCAGCCAGGTTGGGCTCTGCAAGCAAGAAAGGCCAGGGGATGCCTAGGTTTTGAATCCCACCAGGGCTTAGGTACAAGTTAGGTACTAAACAGCTCATTGTCGTCAGGACTTAGACAGCTTTGTGCCTGTGCACTCTTAGAAACTTACTGCCTAGGGAGATTAGATGCCTACAGAGCAGCTAAACCATGGTATGGGATCTAAATTTTGAATTTTGCCACCTAAAGTGGAAGTTAGGTGCCTAAAGCCCTTTGTGGAGCTAGCCCCTAACTCTTCTTGTCTGTTGTCTAGGGAGCTTTGATGCCTAATTCTGGACTGTGAACTCCACTGGGTGGCAGGAGACCTGGAAGTCAACGTCTGAGCCACTCTGGATCTAGCCCATTGTGCCCTGAGGAGTCTAGTGCCCAAGAACTTTTTTCTCAGTGAGACCAAGGCCCCTTAGGGTCTTCATTGCAATTAGGCACCTGGAACTGGCCCATGCCAGCTGACTAAGGCTCGGTTTGTGGGGCTTCTTAATTGAAATGTAGACATTTGGCTCAGACTGTATCCCAAACTCTGGGACTCGCCCACCTCCCAGGGTTATTTCTAGAGCATGAGATTCAGTCCAAGCCCAAACATCTACACAGCTATTAAACAGCTACTTAGTCGGATCCCCCTGAGGCTTAATCAGCTTGCATGGGACACTTACATGTGTCAAACAGCATTCATAGCGTCATAGAAACTGGAAGGGACCATGAGAGGTCATTGAGTCCAGTCCCCTGCACTCATGGCAGGACCAAGGACCCTCTTAAACCATCCCGGACAGATGTTTGTCTAACCTGTTCTTAAAAACTTCCAGTGATGGAGATTCCACAACCTGCCTGGAGACATGCCCCATGTGGCTAAGTTCCTTTTAAAAATGGGACTTAGGCACCTAAGTCACAAATGAGGTGTTGAAGATGTCACCCCATCCTTCCGAAACAGATCTCATCTGTCCTGAGTTAGCAGCAGCTTTGTCTGCGTTGAATGATATTCCAGTTTTGCTCACGGCTGGGTTGCCAGCATGAGTTCTCAAAGGAAAACCCTTTATTACCCAGTCCCAAAAAGATTAAAACAGGTGGGACCAGTTCTCAGCTAGTCTAAATTGTCAGTGGAGCTGTGATAATTTACACTGGAGGACATGGCCCAAGGCCTCTCTCTAGGAGTCTATCGCTGTGTGTACACTAGCAAAACTAGTCCAGATTAAAAAGACTTAATCTGGATTAATTTGGTCCCTATCTACACTAGGCTTTCCTGAGTTCAAACTAAAAAATTAACTTTAATTAAACTTAATAAATTACTTATTTGAACTTACTTAATTAACTTAATTAAAAAACTAAAAGCTTTGCTTCGTTTGAAGTTAGTTCAAACTTAGCACTTAGTTCAAACTTTACTAAACTAACCGCGCTTTTTAGTTCAAACTAACTTTTAGTTTGAACTAGCTGCCCCTTTTTGAATTCGAACTAAAAAGTTAGTTCCAACTAAAAAGCCACGGTTACTTTGAACGAAATGGGCACTGCTTAGTTTGGACTAAGGAAGTCCAAACTAAGCTTGCTAATGTAGACATAGCCTATGTGATCCAATCTGTCTGAATAAATGGCAGTACTCTCATCATCACCATAGTACCACAGTGACATCTCTCTGGCCTTACTGGTATGTAAGAATTTGTAGATCACCTGGCTCTGTGCCTGCAAGCAAGTCTCCATCTACAGAAACAGACCTTGCATGTCGTGAACCTGTGCCCTTGAATGCTTTACAGTTTAAGCCAGCTAGAGTGTGTCCAAATCTCTGCCATCAAGAACTGAGACACTGCAGTCTGCTGAATGCTGTGTTTGCACACCAAATCAGATTCAGCACACAATTACTTAGCAGGGCCAGTAAAAGAGAAGCTATAATGTATGATTCACTGGGAAAATTCACAGTAGTCAATAAGGCTCACTTTTATTTGTTTGGTACAACGAGTTAGCACTGAGCTGTGATTTAACATGTATCGTCAAAGCTTTCCTGTGCTATACGTCTTGGATTATTGAAGGCTTCTCTTGAGGAACTTTTAAGAAAGGAATAAATAGACGTTACATAGTTATTTGAATTTGGGGTTTTCCTGCCACAGCCTACTATATGGCCAACTGTAGCTATGCACTGCAGACTGATGACGAGAGGAAAATGTGTGACTGTGAGGGTTTGGTGAAAGTTCAGAGCTTTTTTGAGAGACTACCTATCCACCAGTTATAGATCTAGTGGCCTTCTTCAGTAGTAATTCTACAGATATGCATCAATAGGCTAACTGGTTGATTCTTTTGCTAGAAAATACATTTTTTTCAGTGGCAATTTGAATCCCAAAATAGATTGATTGGGAAGGCTGCTGCTTTGCCTAATGATGGGGAGGTATGTATAACCCAGGTGCCTCACACTCCCAATCTCCTTTCCAGGCTGGGTTACATATCCCAGGATGTGCCACTCTTCCCCTCTGGAGAAGGGATGTGGTTCTTCAAAGGAGGCCTTGCATGGAGTTGTTGTCCAGCGAGGCAGCTCAGTCCATTGAGAGAACTGGGGCATAGGGGACTCAAATTTCAATTCCCTTGACACACCAGGGGAGCCTTTTCCAATGAAAATACTTATTTCCAGACAAAATGTTTCTGAGAAAAATCTTTCTCTATGGAAGGTTCAACTTCTGGCTAAAATAAAGTTGTAGTAGAAAGCTTGCTGGGAAAAACAGTCCTGAGAGAACATTTTGACCAGCCCTTATCAATAGTGGGACTTCCTGTCCAAGGAACACGGTTTTGGTGCCTTAAAAGCTGAGAACTTTTGATAACCTACCCCCCGAGTGGTTCTTTTAAAGGCAGTCTGCAAAGGATTTTTCAAAACTGGGCTTTGTCTTCTTTGCTTCTATCTGATATATAAAGAAATATTTACAGTGTTCTTACATTCTTCTTGCTTTTTACATTACAAACAGTAGGAACAATCAGGTCTTGTCTCCTTTGGCTTTGCTGGAGGAGCAGCAGGAGCTATAGGGGATCTATACTGTGACTTCTTAACACAATTACTGAAGGAGAAACAGTGAATCTAACAAAGGCTGCCTTTATCCAAAATATTAGTCACTCACGTCAAATAAGCAGGAAAAAAAACCAGAGGATCTAAAAATCCCTTTTCCTTTTAATAGCTCTGATACAATTATTAAAAGGGTGTTCCAGTCATGAGAGTCTTCCAGCCTAGAAAGCCAGAATGTCTAATGTTAAAAAAAGGCAGAAAATTTAAACATTATAAACACTTTTATTAATAATATAGCATCTGGGGTTGGGAGGGAAAAGCCTTTTTTTCGTAGGTCCCCCTTAAAATAAGTCATTTTTAAAAATGCATGATTTCTAATTACAAATGAGCCCCATTCTAGCTAATTTTCAATAAAATTTGTCTGAATTTTTCCTCTGTACAGTTATCATTCATTCACCGTGATGTTAAACTCATGGGAAGGCCAAATCCCAGATTTATTTCAGGAGGGTTATACCGCTTAATGACATGTGGCACAATCTTCAGTGCCCATGAGTCTAAACAGAATCACCCATTGTACATACACCTGTATGATGTTTTACGCATGGAAACGAGAAACGCAAACAAGAGACAGTGGCACAGTGAGAAAGTTTATTTGCCACTCAAAATGGTGATTGTGATGGAAAGTATTCCAAGTAACTATTTACTTTATTAAAAGTTTGCAACATAAAGCCTCGGTCTTTTTACTTCTTTTGTGTTCCTTTTTTCGCTGCTCAGTCCATCTCTAACTCATTCCCACAATCAATCACATTAGACTATGAAGGCCACACCTGGGCTTTATAGAGATTGCTGCTACTCTTTATCAACATAATAGAATATGCTATGTGGTGAAAGTAGTTTGGCCAGACTACTATAAACCAAAACTTTGTTACAGACTTTACCTGCTTCAATGAAGCAGCAGATTTGGGAGTTACACAGTATATTGCTCTTCATAAATTTAGAACCAACTCCATAAATAAGTATGGGAATTGCTAGGAGCACCTTGAAAACTACTGAAGAATGCACAGAGGTTTTGAGACACTGGCTTTATTTTCTTTCTTAAACATTCAACATGCCAACTATTTTTCTGCCCGCCCTCTGATGCTATAGAAGATGAGAAAACTTCTTTTTAAAGAGTCGATTTTAGGAAATTTACCAGCAGCAGTAAAAACAAACTGCTGGTTCCCCAAAGAGAATACAATGCTGCAAATCCTACTTTCTGAGTCAGATGTTAAACAAATTAGCTATAGAAAAAAGCTCATCAGCCACTGATTCACCAAGTGTCCATCCTGTTTTGCCAATGTATACAGCGCCACATATTTACTCCAGGGGAACTTAATATTAGTCAAGTATTCCATACCATCATTTTTCCTAAAGCAAAGCTAATAAGATAACCAGCTGTTAATAAAGGAGGCTTGGGGAAGGGAAATAAATCAGAGGGGCTGCAGAATAAAGAGATGTGTTTTATACAAGCGAGTGAGAAAGAGTCAGCACTTTGCGACTTCGTATTTTCAGTGCCTTCCCTATTTCCATTTCTGAAATCCACAGGCTGACCTCTCGCTCTCTATGACCACTCCTTGTTTTTGCAAGAAACATAGTCTGTTTTCTTGTCCTAAAGTTGGAAGCAAATACTGTCATTGTTATGATTACCTCTGCAGCACTGGCTTCTAGGAACCAAGAAAAAAATCTCCCATCAGCAGTGTACACAATTACATCATCTCAACATCACATCTGCCAACTCTATTCGGTGAGGAGTCACTGACCTGGCTGCTGCTTTTGCTTTAGAGACCCTCTGTGACTTCATGAGCTTTTGAAGAAACCCCTATCTGCCTTCCTGCTTTAGCATAATAAACCAGCTATATGTGATCCTGGGTCATAATATCTCCTTTCATGCTCACAGCCGAGAAGCACCTGCGGTCTTGTTTGCAAAATCAAATCCTTTATGGGTCCAATAAAGATATTTTCTTACCCATCTTGTGTTTCTAATGCCCTGGGGCCAGCAGGGCTGCCATAACAAGATCCTGCCCTCCTTGACAAGGTTCTGAACATGCCTGAACTTTTGCTATATGCGTGTTTGAAAAGAGGTATGTTGAGAATGGAAAAGAATAGTTGATATGCATAGCTAATTCATGGTAGGACTGGAGAGTTTTTGGAAATTGCTATATCAGTGTCATGTTAAAGATGAAACAGATTATCTGTAATTAAATGTGCCTGTATGCACAGGAGCTGTGACCCTGACCTTCACATCCAGTAACGCCCCCCTGGCGAGGCAAAGAAGCCTTCTAGTACAAAGGAGTTGTACTTATACCCATGTCAAGGGCCCTTTTAAAATGCTGGCAGCTGATCATCAGTGGGTGCAAATTACCATCAGTCCAATGAGGTTAATGGTGAGATGAAAAATTTCCTGTGGTGAGAGTCTGCCTGGAGGACTGGAAGGTGGTCTTGGTATAAAGGCGTATTGTGTGAGCTGTGCTGTGAGAACTCAGATACTTGGGATGAAAGATAAAAAAGTCACCACATCAAACATGGACAATAGCTGAGCTGAAGCATAAAAAGGACGCTTACAGGAAGTGGAAGCTAGG